>CM067168.1:83918905-83977732 GCA_034093135.1 Erigeron breviscapus
TTCACGCAGTTACTAACACGAAATATGGACTCCAGTTTCTCGAACCATCGGATGAGTGCAATTGATCCTTCGGTACCATTGTATATAATGGGTTTACATTGTTGAAATTCTCTGTAAGTACAACCTCTAGGTGTACCATTATTGTCATGATTATTGTTGGCGGCTTGAGTTGCAAAAGCTACTGCTATACTTTCTGCTACAATTCTAGCAATATCTGTTGCGTTCATTTCTGGTACTTCTTTTGACGTCCGGATCCTTAAATATAAATAAAGAAATTGATGAGATACTACCACATCATACCATAACCACAATTCAATAGTTATAACTAAAAGAAGTGTAAATCAAGATAAAATAGTAGATTTATTGGATAACAAACTTTGAGATATAAACATCTCAGGAATCCATTATTTTATCTAAAATTACATTTCCCGACATATACGCCGTAAATAGTAAGTAACTAGACAATATCTACTGTGACAGAGTAGATGGGGTTATAGTAGTGGCTCTCGATATAGCCTCAAACATAGCTTCAAATCTTGTTATCTTCTCCTGTAGTTCCAACACAGTGTCTTCAAGACCATGTATCCTGAAGTGAGCTTCCCCATCCATCTCACCTTCCAGTGCGACTATCATATTATCTTGATTTTCCACCTTCCTCCGCAGTATGTTTGTTCTTTCCCTCAACTCCGTAATACACTTTTCTGCTCGGACTATGCGTAGGACCAATGTAGAGACAGTGTCATGCAAAGGTTCCATAGTTAATGCAGGAATATTGGTTGGACCGTTGGCTCTTCTGAACCGGTCAGAGTTAAGGAGTCCTTCTTCAAATCTCCATTCCGCCAGGAATCTTGGTATAGCATTAATAGATCTCCGCAGCCGCTGAGCGGGTGGTTCAGGATGAGTACGTCGTGACTGAGGGTGGTTAAACATCGGATATCTAGGCGTTCGGATCCTTCGTATTAAAGATCGAGGTGAACTTGAAGGACCTTCCCCAGATGGATTTGAAAAAGTAAAAGTAGGCGTAGTAAAAGCATTAGTGGTGACAGTAGTGTTTGGTCCAGGGACAAGTGCTTTATCAGCTTCTTCTCCAACGTGATCGGTCTCCTCCATTGGCTGATTTACTACCTGACGAGGAGAGTCGGAGGGTTCAAGTACAGGTGGAGGTGATCGAGACATAATCTCTTCCTCACGATCGGATAAGTATTCCACTACGAATCCCGATATTATTCTGTTGATATATATATATATATATATATAAATATATATATATATAAGACATATATATATATATATATATATATATACATTAAATTATATATTCTAAACATATATAATCAAGTAGTGATTATTCATAAAATTATGCATGTATGTGGGTTTTGTTCTATATGGGGTTATAGTCTAGGTCCATCAATTTGCTACCTAGTTCACTATAACTTGGGCTTTGATACCAATCTGTCACACCCGCCCTAAACGGGGTATGACTTACATGGATTCACAACACAAGATATACTGAACGACACAAAACGTTGTCGTTTTAAAATACATTTATATAAACATTGTTCACAAATTTATATTACAATTTATGAAAGATATTATTCTTGAAACATTTATTTAATATTAAACAATATTAAACAGTAGACAGAGACTTTAGCAAATTGACTTGTCTTTACTAGAGTCTGAGGGTAGGCCATGGTCCAGTATGTTGTATGCAGCGGAAAATGTCCCATGTATAGAGTATCGTCTAGTTACCTGAGAATACATGCTAAAATACGTCAACATAAAGTTGGTGAGTTCCATAAGTTTTTCATATAGAAAATATAGTTTCACAAAATGTCAGAGTTCAGTGTGACCATTGCCTTACTGCAATGTCAAATAGTTATGATACAATATCAGCAAAGAGTATCATATGTTTTAATTAAAATATAGAGTATGAACCACAAGATTTAAAGTAACTATTTGATCACACAATGGATCAAATAGAATATAAGAGTAGATACTGTATACATCAAGTTCTAAGCTCATGAACCGAAACTAGACAAGTGTGTGTTTATTTGCCTCTAGAGTAGGTACCTTGTTCAGGGTACCCTAAGCTTTCCAAATATAATGCATCCGTATCCAGTTGGTATGACCAACACGAATGGGGGTGCCTACCCCAATAGTACTATTCAATATACCCACGTTTATGTTTCCATAATTAATCGTTCATGATAGTGAGAACTTTGAGTGAACAGAGCAACTTAGAATCAACCATATATACATTTCTGGAATACTTGTGTTCATCATAACAGTAAAGAGTTTGTATTTTACCCCGAAGGTAAAATAAATAAAGCAGAGTTACAAAATATATATAATATATAAATTTGTAAATATGCATATAAGTATATTACATATAATATAACTTTGAAAATATACATATAAGTATAACAAATAGTTTTATTGCATGTATCTCAGTCCCCAAATAAATGTATAAATAACTGAAAAGGGGAGTATGAAGACTCACATAGTATATTATATATCATATAGTTTTGCAATTGTTCTTCAAAGTTTCGTATATATATAACATAAAATAATTATTATGCATGTATCTCAGTCCCCGAAATAAATCATATAAAAGAATTAAAAGGGGAATATGGAAACTCACATAGTATATATAACATATATATAAATGTCCTTCAAAGTTTTATACATATAGATAACATAAAATAGTTTTATGCATGTATCTCAGTCCCCGAAATAAATCATATAAAAGAATTTAAAAGGGGGATATGAAAACTCACCTTAGTGTTGTAGAAGAAAGATCACTTAGTCTTGTGTAATTATAAGAGAGAAATATAGAAGTGAATATATGTTGGTACGAGTTTTATGGTTTAATATCGTCGGCTATTTATAGGCAGCCTTTGAATTCTACGAGAGAAAAGAAACGTGTTTTTAAAATTTTATTATTATTATATTCTAAAGTTAATCATGAATAAGGGGTATGTATATATATAGTATTCTTTTTGTCCATACACTTAGCAAATTAGACCCGTGATCTATAATTTAAATTTTAAATTATAAAGTAGATAAAAGTGTGTTTCCCACTACCTCTTGGACGTTTCTAATGATAGATTTCTTTTATACTAGTAGTATATATTTATACATTGTTTTAATCCTAAATTATGCATACGGGCTCCTATTGAGAAAATTCAAGTTTCTATAAGATCAGAAAATTAAGATCTACAACTTTCATTTTAATAATGTTTACTCAACTAACCCCTGTGAGCGGGTTTTGGACGTTTATATTATAAGAATAAAGTATGAAAGCGATGTTTACAATTCAGCACTATTCACTTTTGAATTTATTCGGAAATCAGATTCAACGTTGAGTTTAATTATTTGACGTGAGTCCCACCTTTATATTATTTTATTTTATTACCTTTTTACAATTTACTTTCTACCTTTACTATTTACAATTTATTTTTACCTTTACTATTTAAAATTTACTTTTTACCTTTACTATTTAAAATTTACTTTTTACCTTTACTATTCAAAATTTACTTTTTATCTTTAATATTCACCGTTACTATTCATGGTACTATTCATGGTACTATTCATGGTCACTATTCATGATCACTATTCATAAATACAGTTATTGATAGTATAAGTATGAAAAAGTATTTACAAGCAGCTCTCAAATAACTATTTGAGTTCTTGGCAATAATTATCCATAATTTATTAAAAATATTTGTTCAGTTTATTATGCCATAAAATGTTTGTTCATATTGTTTGATGTACAAAAAAATTTTTAAATAGCACACATAATAGTAAATTAGTCAACCTGAAATTTTGGCGGTTGTCACAGTTCAGCAAGTTTAAGTCGAGTCACAAACTCATAAACGCTTCTACAACTTTACCGAGTAAAATTAAGACACTTTGACTCAACATTTTTAGAAATGGGGGAAGTTTCATACAAAATGAATGTTATTACAAGAAAATAGACTTTCTCACGATTCCAACGATAGGTCATATGACTCGATTGGGTTTACGGATCAAAAGTTATAAGCGTTTGAAAAACTGTCATTAAGTTACACAAAATTCGCGACGTGATTCCCTTAATTCGCGGCGCGACCCAGCTAAGCCTTCGCGGCGCGATTAAAAGCTCTGGATGAAAACATTGTTTGGAACACAAGGCTCGCGGCGCGAGTCTCCCCATTCGCGGCGCGAATTGCAGCAGGTCTGCACATTTCCAGCCCCAAACACGATTCCAAGTTCACCCAAAACCCATTTTGACTTCCAAGATCGACCAAGGTACCTTTCTAACTCGTTTTTAAGCATAAATACACATATATAAACATATTTGGACTCAATCCACTTCATAAATCCACTTCAAACATCAATTTCAAGATCAAGATTCGGTTTTAACTCATTAAACCCTACATAAACCCTATTTTCAGTTTTAATCCGATTTGTGACCCGAAATGACTTGGGTTCAACTAGAATTAGGTAAATAAACATAAGTTAGTGAATATGGGATGAGTTTAACTTACCAAAATCTTCTTCTTGTGTTCAAACCCGAATTTGAGCTAAATGGGTAGAAATCTTGCACTTAGAATCTAAGTCTTGATATGATGAAGATGATGATGATCTTGTATTGAATTTGATTCAATGACTCTAATTTGATGCAGGTGTAATTTGAGAGAAAAGAAAAGAGATGAGATATTTGTGAGTCTTGGATTCACTAGAGTGAATGAGAGAAAGAGAGATAGGAGGGAAAGAGAAGGGTTGTTGAAATGAAAGGAGGAGAAGGGTGAAGGGTGTCTATGGGCAGATGGGTCATGGGTATTGCCCATAGATCAACCCGTTTCCCTTTTTAAGCTAATTCACATGTCTCCTTACATGGAATCGTACATTATGTCATACACCCGACCCGTCAAGCATAATACTTATTCATTTCGATCCCAAAATAATCTCCATTATCTCATTAATTAAGATCATTAGTCAAATTACACATAAAGTCAAAGGGTCAAATCTCACGGATGTTACATTTTACTAGCCTATGTCCCTATCCTTCATAAGGATGTCAAAGCCAAGTCCCAGCTTCTTGAAGCGGCTAAACTTCATGCTCACATATGTAGCTCCTTTAATCTTGCACCTGCATATGCAATTTGTCAAAAGAGCTATTAAGAATATAAACATTCAACCTCCTTAACTTGCAGGTCTGAACACATACCTTGGGATGTATTCTCTAATGTGTTCCAATCTCTAAATATTAAGCCTTCTACATTGAATTCAGCATCTAGCGTCATACTAGATGGGAATTGGGTATCTTAATATCAGAGATTTTTGGCGGACTTTAATCCCATCCCCATAGCCAATTTATGCACGAGATATCTACTTAACCCTTTGGTCAAATGATCGGCTAAGTTTTGTTGTGTTTTCACAAACACCACCGATATCACACCTTCCGTGATCAACTCACGTACCATGCTGTGTCTAACACCCAAGTGTCTAGACTTACCATTATATACCTGACTATATGCCTTAGCCAACGTGGCTTGACTATCACATCTGATAGATATGGATGATATCGGTTTAGGCCACAATGGAATTTCATAAATTAAATTCCTTAGCCATTCAGCTTCTTTACCAGCTGCTGCTAATGCCACAAACTCAGATTCCATTGTTGAATTAGTGATGCAAGTTTGTTTCTTCGATGCCCAGCAAATAGCACCACCTCCAAGTAAGAATACCCAACCACTAGTAGAAGAGTGATCTTCCACATTGGTAATCCAACTTGCATCTGAATAACCTTCAAGCACAGAAGGAAATCCAGAATAAGTCAAACCATAATGCATGGTTCCTTTCAAGTACTTAAATACTCGATGAATCGCTTGCCAATGAATCAGACTTGGATTATGAGTGTATCTACTCAATTTTCCAACAGCAAAGGCTATATCAGGCCTAGTACTAGTCATGGCATACATGAGAGATCCAATAGCCCTTGAATATTCAAGTTGATTCACTGCAACACCTTTATTAGGCATAAGTTTGATGCTAGGGTCCATTGGAGTACCTATTGGAGAACAATCTTTGACATTGAATTTCTCCAACATCTTCTCAATATAATGAGATTGAGTGATAGAAATACCATGTTCTCCACGTATGATCTTGATCCCAAGAATCACATCAGCCTCCCCCATGTCTTTCATATCAAACTTTGATGACAAAAATTCTTTAGTTTTATCAACTTGATCTTGGTCAGTACCAAAGATCAACATGTCATCAACATACAAGCAGATAATCACTCCCTTACCAGACGAATCAAATCTGCTATAGACACATTTGTCTGCTTGGTTTAATGCAAAACCATTAGACAACACAACCTCATCAAACTTCTGATGCCACTGTTTAGGGGCTTGCTTCAGACCATAAAGAGATTTTACCAATTTACAAACCTTATGCTCATTACCAGGCATGACAAAACCTTCAGGTTGTTTCATGTAAATCTCTTCATCCAATTCACCATTCAGAAAAGCAGTTTTCACATCCATTTGGTGAATCACAAGATTATGTATAGCCGCAAGAGCTAACAATAATCTAATGGTGGTAATCCTAGCAACAGGAGCAAATATAGTTGGAAATCATCACCATAAGACTTGGGTTTTCTTGCCCTTTCACTCCTCCTAGGCTCAGGAGGTGTCTCAGTCACTTGGTCAGATGTACCAGAATTACTAGAACTTGCAATCATGTCTGCGGGTTTTGACAAAGATGTAAATCTATCCTCATTGCCAAAATCAGCATCCTTTGACTCTACAATAGAGTGCACAGATACATAGTCATTAGGTTCTATGACATAGAACCTATAGCAGACAGAATTCTCAGGATAGCCAATGAAAACACAGTCTATACCTCTTTGACCAATATTATTGATCTTAGGGTCAGTCAATCTCACCACAGCCCTACAACCCCAAACTCTGAGATAACTCAGTTTTGGAATCTTTTTATGCCAAAGCTCATAAGGGGTCATCTTATTCTTTTTATTAGGAACTCTATTCAAAAGATAACAGGCTGTTAACATAGCCTCACCCCAAAATCCTTCGCTTAGGCCAGAATAGCACAACATGGAATTAACCATTTCTTTTAGTGTCCTATTCTTTCTCTCAGATACACCATTTTGCTGTGGTGTATATGGAGCAGTGGTCTGATGTACTATTCCAGTGGATTGAAAGTACACTGGATCATAATACTCACCTCCCCTATCAGTGCGAAGAGTTTTAATCTTCACACCGTGATAAAGCTCTACCCCTTCCTTATAAATTTTAAATTTATCAAGAGCTTCATCTTTTGTATGACACAAGTAAACATAGCAATATCTAGTAGCATCATCAATAAAAGTAACCACATACTTTTTATTGCCAAGTGATGGAGTAGAATGAAAATCACACAAGTCACTGTGCACAAGTTCTAATACCTTTGTATCTCTATTGACACTTTTAGTGAAAGGTTGTCTAGTGATCTTAGTCAACATGCAAGTTTTACACTTTTCATTACCAACATCAAAAGAAGGTATTAGACTCATTTTTGACATGTCAATTAATCTCTTATAATGTACATGTCCTAGTCTAGCATGCCATAATTCTGATTTGCTAAAATTATTGCTAGAACTAGTAGAAGCCATGCAAACAGAATTATTAACAAATGAAACATCCAAATTCAACTTAAACATGCCATTCAAATATCCAAATCCAATAAAGGTTCCATGTCTTGACAAGATATACTTGTCACTTTTAATGACCTGCTTGTATCCACAATTATTTAATACAATACCAGACACTAAGTTCTTACGAATTCCAGGTACATACAAGACATTATTTAACAGTAAGGAGTTTCCAGAAGTAAATATTAAACGAACAGATCCTATTCCTTTAATAGGTTCAGTAGCAACATTGCCCATCTTCAATAAAGATCCATCTTCAATTGGTTTAAAGTCCTTGAACCATCGAAGATCCTTACAAACATGACATGTTGCTCCTGAATCTGTCCACCACGAAATATCATCATCCTGCACATAAAATGCTTTAGAGATTATTGATACATAATAAGTCTCAACAGAATGATCACATGGTACCAAAAACGAACCTGCTTGGTTTTCTGGATCCTTGGATCCACTTGTACCAGCATCGTTTTTCCCTTTTCCTTTACCCTTACCAGACCTGCATTCACGCTTCAAGTGTCCAGGTTTCCCACACTTCCAACAGGCCAATTTTGGTTTCTTATCAGATCCTTTATTGTTATTGCCTTGAGATTTACGTTTCCCTTTACCAGCCTTGGAGGATTCACCCTCCTCCATCATGTTCACAGAAGAACCAGCCATGGTTTTAGTACCACCAATAGATGCCTTTTCCATATCACGTATGGATTGTTCAATTTGGAAGCAACTTCCCAGTTGAACCATATTCAAATCCTCTTTCTTATGTTTCATATTATTCTTAAAATCTTTCCAAGAGGGGGGCAGTTTGTCAATCACGCTACAAACAGAAATAGATTCATCCATTTTCATATCGTATTGTGCCAACTGTCCTAGCATCCTTTACAATTCATGATATTGTTCCATGACAGGCCTAGTATCTACCATCTTATAATTAATGAAATTACTAACAATAAATTTCTTACTAGACACATCTTCTGCCATGTATTTGGCTTCAAGGGAATCCCATAATTCTTTTGCAGACTCTACGTTTTGATAAACATCAAACAAGGAATCAGACATACCGTTAAGAATATGACCACGACAGATGTAGTCAGAGTTTTCCCACTTTGAACGAGCGCGCGTTTGTTCCAGGGTTTCATTCTCAACAGCCTCAGGGCATGGGGTACTCAGAACATATACCACTTTCAAATTCGTCAAGTAAAAGTGCATCTTTTTCTGCCAACGACGAAATTCCTGCCCAGAAAACTTGTCCAATTTCTCAAAGGGCTTCATCATATCCTTCCCAGAATCGTTGTTCGTCATCTTCGAATTTGATTCAATCTTTGTTGGGGATATGCAGTTAATAACGAACAAAACCGGATATTAAACAATCACTGAAGGCGCGATACGCTTTCAGATTGAATCAATTCGGTGGTTCACCCCAAATTATTCAACCGGATACAATCAGTGATTAAGAACTTTCTGTATGATTTGTGTTTGAGTATGTGTGTGAAAAACGGGAGAGAATTCTATATGAATTCGTGACAACAGAATGATGATCCAGGCCCCTTAACTACCTTAAAAGCAGTTGAAATCCGAGTTTGCAGAATTGGCAAAATTAGTCCCTCAAGTTCCGAAAATTAATTTTCTAAGACGTTTTTGCCATAGCTCGACCTCAGCCAGGGGCTCTGCCCCTTGGACCCCGCTCCCGGGGGCGCTGCCCCGGACCCCCGTTCTTAGGGGCTTCGCCCCTAAGATCATAATAAATTCATATAAGCGTGCACTCCGCACCACCATACTTATACGATGTATTATTATGATTAAATTACCAATTAACCCAATTACACTAAAATATCTAACAAAGCATAGATTTGGTATAACTTTAATAGATCAACAACTTATTATACTGTATTATTTATCTCTATTCTATCTAGTAGCAAAATAGATAGATTTTGGGGCCACTTAAAGAAAAATTGCAGGCAACCTACAATTTTTAGTATTTTGACTTTTTATTCTTTAATTTCCCAACACGAAAAAGGAAAATGGTCATTTAAAGATTGTAGGTAACCTAAAACTCAGAATGATTTTAACTTCAATTAATTAATACATGTAATTAAACCTAAAGTTTTGAGTAGTGTGACTTTTATTTTCTAAGTTCCCAACACGAAAAAGGAAAATGGCCAAAGATTACCTATAACTCAGAATGATATTGACTTCTATTAATTAATGAGTACATGTAATTAAACTTGCAATTTCCCAACAGTTTTGCACCTAACCAGATTTAAATAGTGCTATTTTCAATTCATTACATTTCTCAAATAATTATATGTAGAAAAAAGTAATTACTTATAAAAACTGTATAAAATTATCATTACAAGTACATCAACTTTCATCTTTTTACACTTTACCTCCTTTTATTTTTGCTTCCAAGCAACAAGCAAAAGTAAAATAGTATCCTGAAAAAGAACCCCCATGCTACTGTTATCCATAAGCAGTTCCATTTGCTTAAATCAGTGATTCCTTGTTGTATTAATATATCAGCTCCAGTGGTTAAGCAAGTAGTGCTTGTGATATTCACTCCAAGTGAGTTACTCATGCTTTGTAACAGCTTAATCTTCATCGAGTTATCGATACCTCTTAACGGGCTGTTATCAAAAATCTGTATTCCTCTAACGAAACACTTGATAGGATCCTGGAACTCGTTCTGTAAAACGGCTTCGTAAGGGTATTTAACGAGCGAAATGTAGTGAAACCATATCCAGTAACCAGGAATTCGATCACGGTTGATGAAAAAGCCACTAAATAAGAGGAAATAAGCCAAAATAGCCACCACAATAGTGTACCCGAGCATAACCTGAGGGACTATTCCTGATAAAAATGTAACAAAAGAACTTCCAGCCCAAAAGGATGCCAAGATTATGAAATAGTAGAACAAAAAACCCCCAAATCCCCCATCAAGTCCCACGGCCCAAAATGTTATAGCCGCGAATGAAAAGGATAAGAAAATGAGTGCCGGGATCGCGACTAAAGAGTGCGATAGAACGTATGATGATCGTCTATACGCGTTGTAAGCCGTTTCTCTCATGAAAATATAACGTTCTTGTAAAAACACTGGCAATGCATCCGCACAAGTATAGAACGTTGTTGACATCGCAAACGCGAAAAATCCTAGCCTTTCCTGAACCCCTTTTGGCGAATTATCGAGATTCCAAAACATAGTCGCAAGTATAAACCCGGTGACAACAACTGCACCAAGCCGAATTCCAAATAACTCGGGCATTCTTCGTGAGTTAGTGAACGATCTTTTGGATAAAACCAAAAGTTCCATCCACATTGGGTTGGCATAAGTAGGGACTAATGAATTTGGATTGATGTCGTTGCTCGCCCCTGCACCCGAGACTAATTTGCCTCGAGATATACTCGCACTTATGGCTTCTTTTAACGATAACCCGTGGATCGGTGTTTCGTTTCCGCCCGTGGTTAAACGGTTCCTAGAACGTTTTAAATCTTGCCATGACTTGTTGAACTCGACTAGACTTTTAGTCCCACCCGGTGAACCTTCGAGTTCGCGTATCAAATCCAACGCAAACTCTGTCCTGTTCTCTTTGTCAGGAATAGGATGACCGAAGTCAGAAAAATATAGGGGTAAGTTACTTGGAGAACCGCTGTAAACTGTTTGTCCACGTGACAAAAACAACAAACGATCAATCAAACCAAGAATCCTATAACTTGGTTGATGTATCGACATAATTACAATACTCCCACTTTGCGCGATACGTTGCAACACCTTTACGACCATAAACGCACTAGTCGAATCAAGCCCAGAAGTCGGCTCGTCGAGAAGTAGAATAATCGGGTCGTGAATGATGTCAATGCCTATCGAAACACGACGCCTTTCACCACCCGAAACTCCTCTATGTCCTTCATCACCAATAACAGTTTTGGCTGCGTTTCTTAAACCTAGTTGATCGATTAGAGCTTGAACTCTTAACTTCTTTTTGGATTTTGTTAACGTTCGAGGAAGTCGAAATTCAGCAGCAAACATAAGTGTTTCTTCAACTGTTAACATAGGAAATAACAAATCATCTTGCATAACATAAGCTGAAATCACCTTCAATAACCTTGATTCCAATTGTTCGCCATTTAAAGTGACTTTCCCTTTCAAACTATCTTTCGCGATTCGGTTAGCCAATGCGTCGATCAACGTAGACTTCCCCGAGCCACTCGCACCAAGTACAGCGAGTATCTCGCCATCTCTAGCTTGTCCAGATATATCGTTTAATAAAACTTTATATCTCGAAAACAATCTCTCTCCTCCTACAGCTTCACCAGAAGTAGGGGCTGCAGTACCAGCCCCTAACCTTGTCCGTCCATTAAACACGGACGGGACCTCCATCTTACTACGTACTTTTACACTGTACGTTAAATTATTAAATGCCAAAACAAATGGCAACGAGCGAGGCTCGTTGCCTATTTCACTCATTTCCATCACATGGTGTGCTGGCGATGATGAATCATCATCGCCAACGCCCTGGCTATCTCCCACATATTTTAACAGCTCGCCGAGTGTCGGCGATGTTTGTGCATGAGACTCGGTTGCGGAATTACCCTTGGTTTTTATGTTTTTGTTATTATCTGCCATTTTTTAGCAGATCCAACAAGTAGGGAAGTAATGGTAGTTGTGAAGAAGGTGGGAAGTTATGGGAGGTGTGAAGAAGTTAAAGATTAAGATGATTATATATATAGGTGGGCTTGTGTATATGTATAATTAATACAGTATATTGTATATATATTGTTTATAGGTGTGTATGAATATCTGAGAGACAAGATTAATTAGAATTTGTGTTAAGATTGATTAGTTTTCTTGTATGAAATGCATGGGGGATGACAAGTGAGACAAGTGTGTGATTATAGTGTTGATGTGTATGAGAGAAACGTGGTATGTGATTGTGTAAAATAGGATCCGTATTTACTAAAATGCATTATATTTAGTTTCAATCACATTATGTTTATGTTTTTTCAAATGATATGATATTATGAAACATTCTAAAGATTTTATGTCACATTATTTTTACGTTTCTTGATTAATTAACATTTACATTTACATTTACATTTACATGATATGATATATGATTCGTGTTTATTACTGTAACATATATATATCTATATCTATATATACATATATATTAAACTTTAAAGATTTGGGTATCACATTATTTTTATGTTTCTTCAATTATTAACTTTTTTACATATATATGATTCATGTTTATTAGCTAGCTAACATATTAATTAATGATTTGTGTACGTATGATCACAACATATATGTTTAATTTATGTTTCTTCAATCATTAACTTTTTTACATGATATACTCCGTATATGTTATATGATTCATGTTTTAAAGATATATATGTATATATCACATCATTTTTATGTTTTGTTCCATTAATTAAAATTTAAGTGTTCCATATTTATGGTTTAGTTTTAGCTAAATTACACACTTTTATTTGTAGTAGTGTTAGTTAATATAAATAATCGATCTAGTTGATAGAAATGATAGGCAAATAGTTACGTCTCATTTTGCTAAGGAATTAGTTATAATCATTTTACATGTTTTCCGAATTGTGTTTTTTTTTTAACAATGCATTTTGTGTGATCCTCACACCTGTTTTATAACTTATGATCACTTGCGTTTTTTCATGTTAATGTATTGCGGCCCTGCTTGGTAATGTGCTTGCTTAATTCTTTGATATATATATAGTACTTTTTTAAATCGATGAATATGCAATATTGATGATAAGTTATAAAAGAACTTAATTCCATAAGCTATAACAAGAGATACCACACTTTTTCTTTGTACTCCGTATTAGTTATGTTGTTTTCTTAAGTGTTGAAAGTTTGACAAATTGTCTTTAGCTAAAGTTATCAAAAAAATATTCAATATGATTGCAAACCTTTATTTATGATTACACATAACTGAGGATCTATTAAAAATGGTTTATATATATTATTGTGAAGAAATAAAATACAAATAATTGTCATACAAGAATTTACATTACTTAAATAAGTAAGTGGAAAATGTAGAAATATATTTTTGTATTGTGTGGTGACCTACATTGGCCTAATATATGATATCTAGACGCCAGTGATTAGCTGATGAGACGAGTATTGACGTAAGCAAATGAGACACGTGTCCTTCGATAATTGGGTTAATGAGAACATTAAGGGTTTTAAAGAACGGATTACCGTTTCCGAATTAGGTAAGGATGGTAAACTAAAGTTTGGTTTTTAATTAGCAAGTTACCTATCAAATAGTCAAAACTTTGGTGCAAGTAAAATTTTGAACAATTTGATTATATATCGATAGGAGCTAGGACCTTAAATAAACAAAATACTGAATCTTTTTGAGTTATAATAATATGTTATAGATTTTTTATTCAAGCTAATAAACACAATTCATAATGAATTTTCATTTTTATCAGTAGGATTTGTACGTGTACCATAATCAGCTTTACTTATTTTAGATTTTAGCTAGGTGTTCAATATTTTTCGGATTAAGATCCTGTAAAGTTGATCCAACTTCACCTATAAAGTTGGATCAACTTTAGAGGATTCTAATCCATATTTTTCATAGTCATAGTTTTCAGATTATTGGTTTAGTGGTTTGGTGCAAGTCAAATGCATGCATCTTATATTCTTATCATCTTATGTAACCTTGAAGACAAGGAACGAGGCTAGGTTCGAGAATGTCAACGCGTGTCTGGAAAAGATTGTTCATGAGATTATGTCTCTTTAGCTTTGGTACAAATGTAGAAGGAAATGTCGCTCCGTGGGATGAGTGGTGTAAATTTGATGTGTATAATCCTTGTATCTTGTAGTATATTGTGAAGTGCTTATAGTTGCTCCTTGGAGTTGTTGATAATAAAATTTAATTACCTTTCAAAGAAAAAAAAATCTTATGTAACCTTGAAAGGTAGATTTATTGAATAACAATTCTAGTCTTAAAAACTCATCTGTGTTCAAATATTTATGATCATTGGTTGGAGTCGAATCTAAATGTAGATATCAACAAAATGTTTTTAGTTTTTTTTTTGGGGGGAAAGCTAGGTATCAACAAATGGGTTGATTTAATTCAAGGTTTGTGATTCAAGCTAAATGACACATTAATAAATAAGGAGACGATAAGTAGGTCGAGCTATTTTGATGGGAAAATATTCACAACAAATGTAGTCAAAGGGAAGAGTTAGTTGGGCTATAGGCCTATCCTTCTTACCAAAATGCACCACCCATTACCTACGGGCCACATCCATTACATTACATAACTTAATTAGTCACGCGACACGTTTTTTTCACAGCAAAATTATGGATACAAGCAATAAATAGCATTTAGCATTATTAGTATATATAATATTATTATACTAGTCCTAATACCCGTACGATATACGGTAGCTATATAGATTGTATCATAAAGAAATTCGAATATACCTCATACATGATTCGTGAGTATGAAATAAATTGTGTTTAAAGTAAATCGATGATCGAAGCTAAATTATAATAAACAGTAATGATAAATATAATATATGTTTAGTTAGAGTTTTGGATTTACCTTAAATTTTTAGAACCACATCAAAATCGGAACTTGTAAGCATAGTGGATGATGACAAATAGCCTTGTGATTTTGGATCGTAAACTCAAATTTTGAAGTCTTCATGTTAATAACTTATTATTATAATTAATATAAATAATAGGAGTTGAAGAATTGAGAAAGAAATGATAACAATTTATTAGTGAGAAAACGATCAATCAAATAAGGTTATAATGTCTTTTGTATTAATAAGAGCCAAGAGTTAGAGTATAATTCTAAGTCTAATAAAAAAATTGAATTTATATACAACTAAAAAAAGCTAATTTAACAAAATAAATAAATTAAATAGACATGTGTCAATCAAGGATTACGCCACGTGCCGTTTCAAAAACATGTCAATCCTGTTTTAGTTTATTGGTAGATAAATTCATTTTGTCAATTATTCAAGTCTAAGTTTAAAAAAATATGACAGAACATGTAAAAAATGATAAAAATAACGTATATATACAATAAAAATAATAAGATGTATAAAAATAAAACAGTAAGAATAATGAAAACACTCTGATAACGATAATGTAATATAGTGGCTTGCTTTATATATGTTACATGAATGTAAAACGTAACGAAGATAAAATTTATCATATATTAAAATTGTTATCTATCACGAAGCGGAGGCAAATAATCAGTACGAATTTTTAAAGGTAAATCGTAAATGTATAATATTTGTTTATTAGAAAAATGAGAACCCAATAATCTTGGTGCCAAAAAAATGAAAATGAAAACTCTGATAGAAGGTAATAATTGAAAGATAAAAACTTTATTGGTAAAAATGAAAAAAGATAAAATCAAAAGGGGTTATACTCCATGCACATAAAGTAGCACTATAATGAGACAAAATTAAAAAATAAAAACTTACGGAAAAATATAAAACTAATGAAATTAAAAAGTTATAATTTATCTTTATGCAATACTGACTTTGTATTTTTAATATATTAGTGACTTGTATTTTTGTAATGCTTTTTATTATATATAATTAAACTAGGCGTATGCTCGCGCGATGTGGCGACTATGGTGGTATCGGCTTAAAAAGTTATAATTTATTTTATGCAAAACTGACTTGTATTTTTAATATATTAGTGACTTGTATTTTTGTAATGCTTTTTATTATATATAACTAAAATAGGCGTATGCTCGCGCGATGTTGCGACTATGGTGGTAGCGGCGTCCGTATGACGACAGCGGCAGTGGAGATGGCGAATGTGGGTGGCGGCAGTGGCGACGTGGTGGTTAATGTGAAATTAACTGGTGTAAAGAGTTAATATGGTTATTTAAGGGTTGGAGAATCTGTGTTGTAATTATTTCATTAAGGTTATTAATTATTATGGGTATAATAGGTAGATATGTTTAAATTAATGAATAAAAAAAGGATGATATGGTTACTTTAAATTCTGAATTACTAAAAGAAAAAAAATAGTTTGTATTTTAATAAAAGTAAAAATAAAGATTAAAAAAAAAATCTATCACAAAGTCAAAGCCAAATTCCAATTAATAAAAGTTAACACCTACGAGATGCTACTAGTGGAAGATAATGAAAAACGTCTCGGTTTGAATTGGCTTTAAAGTGTTATGTTTAGGTTTTATTAAAAGTGAGAGTGTGTGTAATGGGGCTCGGGTAGTCGGGTGGACGTGTCGAAGGCCTTTGACCCAACGTCATGACGTCGTCCATTACACGGCTGGTGTCGACTTCGGGTCAATGGCCTGGCGTTGTTCAATTGATGTTCAGGGTTGTTTTTTTTTTTCTTTATAATGGTCATGTGAAAAAATGTCATTTGCTTTCCAAAGAAATAAAATTGACAAAGAGGAACTCCAGCAAAGATTACATAATAAAAATAGGACTACTAATCTACTATGTCATAACAGTCAAGATGAAAGTCTCTTCCTACTACGACTAGACAAAGAAATGCTATCGGAACAATAAAATTGAATACATTACTATTGGTACTTATCCTGTAATATAAAATACATGACCGTACTTTTAAGCCCAGAACCGTTAGATTTCATCAAATTGATGAAATCGACCATACAACATCATATTCCAGTCAAACAACATCAAGGAAAAGTCATGACGGTACAACATTAAATTATAACAAATATAGTACAAAATTGCAGTCAAACAACCCCATAAACAGAGCCCACGCGTGTCCAAACAAATGCGAGTGACACAAACTAGGTACGAAATCTTTAAATTGACTCTTGAATGAAAAGTCATTCTCGATCGATAAAGTTGTCAATCTATTTAATCTTTATTGTGACATTGCCTCCTAACAAAAATTTGGCAATTAAAAATTACAGAAGCATTTATGAACAAATGGGTAAAACTCCAGTGGTATCATGTGATCACATGGGAATACAGATGAAAGTCAAAGGTCGCAGATTCAAAACTTGTCAAAGGAAAGTGAAAAAACTATATCTTGTAATCCATATGTGAGGATGGTGACTTCCCGGGCATGAACATATACGGTATGCGCTCTGGATACTAAGACGGTACATGAGATTAGAGGGTTACCACCCATCTAACCGTTTTCAAAAGCTTTTATGAATCAAAGTCAGTGTTATGGAGTTTCTCTATTATGATCAAATTCATAATCAAAAGTTTGACATCACAATATTTGCAATATTGTTAGCTATAACAAGCAAATACTATATATATGTAAGATAACTGCAAAAACTTTAAAAAATAAATAAATTAGGAGTTAAACTTTATAAATAAAAAAAAAGAATTCAGGAATTTAGAATTTTGGATTAACTGTCAAGTTAATATTTATTTTTCAAAAGGAAGGATACTAATGAATTTTAATTGAGTTTGGGTGAAATTATTGTAATCTTATTATCCAATTGAGTAAGCTTGACTGCTTGAGTGAATCGATGAAGCATTGACGGTGTTTTCTTTTATTTGTTATCAACATGTTAGCTTGTTTTTTCAGTTTGATGATCTACTGCCTACTGGGGTCATATATTTTTTTGGGCCGGGCTCAAACTAAAAAATGTATCACATTTATCATTGTTGGGCTATTTTGGACTGGGGTCTAGTCTGCCGGTCTGCCCCCACGTCTAATATTTTGAATCCGCCAATGAAATTGCAAATGTTTTGAATCTGATTAGTTAATATCCTATATACAGTGAAGGATTTTATTTTTGCAAATAACTTGTGATTTGTCAAATAGCTTATGATATTTCAAACAACTGGCCCGGCGGCTACTTGTGCTGAGAATTCAACAGAGTAGTGATATTGGGTATGTTTGTCAAAAGTAGTTGTAGCTTTTAAGCAAAGCTGTTAGTTAGAGCTTTTATTTTTTAGATGTGTTTGGTATGGTAGCTGTAACTGCAACTTCAAAATGTATTTATGTAACTTTTAAAGGTTAAAAGCTTTATCGAAAAGCTAAAGCTCCAGAGACGCTACTTCAAGTAGCGTTTCATTTTGGAGCTTTTTCTTTCAAATAAAAGCTAAAGCTAGTTAAAAGCTGAGATTCCTCCTGAACAACTAGACGATAAGCTTCACTGAGGGAAGGCAAAGGACTTTTCATAAGAATTGATCCACGAATGGGTATATATGTATCATTTAGACCCATTAAGAACTGCATCACTTGTTGTTCCTGCAATATGTCCAAGAAGGCTTTATTTGTCCCACAAGTACAAGCGGTATAGCAAGTAAAGACATGTACTCATCCCATGCAGTTTTGAGCTGAGTATAGTATGTAGCAACAGAATTAGTTCCTTGTGTCAGTGTAGTGATGAACTTGTGAACCTGAAACTTGCGAGGAATGTTGGATTGCGCAAATCGTGCTTTCAAATCATTCAAAATTTCAGCTGCAGTAGCGAAATAAAGAATGCTCCTGCGAATGTCTGGCTCCACTGAGTGAAGAATCCATGAGATGACCAAATTGTTACATCTATCCCACGCACCCAAGAGAGGAGAAGTTGCATCAGGTCGAACACACGTTCCCATAACAAAGCCTAACTTGTTTTTTGCTCCCAAAAAAATTTCAGCAGAACGCTTCCATTCATAGAAATTGTCACCATTCAACTTTTGTGTTGCCAAAGAGAAATTACCAGATGTGTCATTCTGATGAACATATAATTCATGATCAATAGTGATGGCATCTACACCTTCACCTGACTTGTTTTTGTGTTTATCTCCTTCACCTGACTTGTCTCCAGTAGTCATCTCAAATATAGTCGTATATAAGTATTAGCAAGCCCGTATAGAAACAAAGCCGTATAGGTAATTAAATAAGTACGTATAGAAACTAAGAACGTATGTGTAAAGGTTCAATACAAGAAAATCTGGTATTACCGACAGATTTGCGACGGAAAAAATTTCCGTCCCAAATTAGCGACGGCTTTCCTAACGGATTTCAGACAACAAGCCAACTAAATTGATTCAAAAGTATTTACGACGGATTAGGGACAGATTACCGACAGATATACAAATTTACGGCGGACTTAAATCTAGTCGTCCCTATTCCGTCGCTATTAGGGACGGATTTGGGACGGACCAAATGTAATTTTTGTATTTTTCGAGTATACGAGCACTAATATGCATATACAAGTAATGATAAAGTGTATTTATACATTTAGAGTTCTAATGGTACGATTTACGCATCAATTGGCTCTTGTTTATGTCATTCACACGTTCAACCGAGTTGGTGTATATGTAGTTTATTACTCGAAAGTTACTGTTTGTACATAAAGTCACAGAGTTGTGTGAGTTATTACACTTTTTAAATTTTAAATATGTTCATTTAGTTATAGAATTGTATTTAAGAATGAATGTTCATTCGCTTTTTGCGAAAATTTGATTTTTAAAAAATAAAAAATCAATTGGTCGTCCCTAATCCGTCGCTATTAGGGACGGATTTGGGACGGACCAAATGTAATTTTTTATTTTTTCGAGTATACGAGCACTAATATGCATATACAAGTAGTGATAAAGTGTATTTATACATTTAGAGTTCTAATGGTACGATTTACGCATCAATTGGCTCTTGTTTATGTCATTCACACGTTCAACCGAGTTGGTGTATATGTAGTTTATTACTCGAAAGTTACTGTTTGTACATAAAGTCACAGAGTTGTGTGAGTTATTACACTTTTTAAATTTTAAATATGTTCATTTAGTTATAGAATTGTATTTAAGAATGAATGTTCATTCGATTTTTGCGAAAATTTGATTTTTAAAAAATAAAAAATCAATTGGTCGTCCCTAATCCGTCGCTATTAGGGACGGATTTGGGACGGACCAAATGTAATTTTTTTATTTTTTCGAGTATACGAGCACTAATATGCATATACAAGTAATGATAAAGTGTATTTATACATTTAGAGTTCTAATGGTACGATTTACGCATCAATTGGCTCTTGTTTATGTCATTCACACGTTCAACCGAGTTGGTGTATATGTAGTTTATTACTCGAAAGTTACTGTTTGTACATAAAGTCACAGAGTTGTGTGAGTTATTACACTTTTTAAATTTTAAATATGTTCATTTAGTTATAGAATTGTATTTAAGAATGAATGTTCATTCATTTTTGCGAAAATTTGATTTTTAAAAAATAAAAAATCAATTGGTCGTCCCTAATCCGTCGCTATTAGGGACGGATTTGGGACGGACCAAATGTAATTTTTTGTTTTTTCTTTGCGAAAATTGTTTTTAAAAAATAAAAAATCAATTGGTCGTCCCTAATCCGTCGCTATTAGGGACGGATTTGGGACGGACCAAATGTAATTTTTTGTTTTTTCGAGTATACGAGCAATGATTTGCATATACAAGTAATGATAAAGTGTATTTATACAATTAGAGTTCTAATGGTACGATTTACGCATCAATTGGCTCTTGTTTATGTCATTCACACGTTCAACCGAGTTGGTGTATATGTAGTTTATTACTCGAAAGTTACTGTTTGTACATAAAGTCACAGAGTTGTGTGAGTTATTACACTTTTTAAATTTTAAATATGTTCATTTAGTTATAGAATTGTATTTAAGAATGAATGTTCATTCATTTTTGCGAAAATTTGATTTTTAAAAAATAAAAAATCAATTGGTCGTCCCTAATCCGTCGCTATTAGGGACGGATTTGGGACGGACCAAATGTAATTTTTTGTTTTTTCGAGTATACGAGCAATGATTTGCATATACAAGTAATGATAAAGTGTATTTATACAATTAGAGTTCTAATGGTACGATTTACGCATCAATTGGCTCTTGTTTATGTCATTCACACGTTCAACCGAGTTGGTGTATATGTAGTTTATTACTCGAAAGTTACTGTTTGTACATAAAGTCACAGAGTTGTGTGAGTTATTACACTTTTTAAATTTTTTCGAGTATACGAACACTAATATGCATATACAAGTAATGATAAAGTGTATTTATACATTTAGAGTTCTAATGGTACGATCTACGCACCAATAGACGATTTGTTTGTGGCGTTCACACGTTCAACCGAGTCGGTGTATATGTAGTTTATTACTCGAAAGTTACTGTTTGTACATAAAGTCACAGAGTTGTGTGAGTTATTACACTTTTTAAATTTTAAATATGTTCATTTAGTTATAGAATTGTATTTAAGAATGAATGTTCATTCATTTTTGCGAAAATTTGATTTTAAAAAATAAAAAATCAATTGGCCGTCCCTAATCCGTCGCTATTAGGGACGGATTTGGGACGGACCAAATGTAATTTTTTGTTTTTTCAAGTATACGAGCAATGGTTTGCAAATACAAGTAATGATAAAGTGTATTTATACAATTAGAGTTCTAATGGTACGATCTACGCACCAATAGACGATTTGTTTGTGGCGTTCACACGTTCAACCGAGTCAGTGTATATGTAGTTTTATACTTGAATGTTACTGTTTGTACATAAAGTCGCAGAGTTGTGTGAGTTATTACACTTTTTAAATTTTAAATATGTTCATTTAGTTATAGAATTGTATTTAAGAATGAATGTTCATTCATTTTTGCGAAAATTTGATTTTAAAAAATAAAAAATCAATTGGCCGTCCCTAATCCGTCGCTATTAGGGACGGATTTGGGACGGACCAAATGCAATTTTTTTGTTTTTTCAAGTATAATTGTTTATTACTAAAAAAGTTATTAGTAATAAATTTTCAATATAATTTGGATTTTACATAATTACATGTGTATGATATTTGGAATGTTTATTGCAATTTGATTCTTATAGAAATGTTTGTTTTTGATTTTCTGGAAGGATGGAGAAGCTAGCTTAAACTGGAAAAAAGGAAATATCAGGGAAAATTTATGAAAAAAATAAAAAATCAATTGGCCGTCCCTAATCCGTCGCTATTAGGGACGGATTTGGGACGGACCAAATGCAATTTTTTTGTTTTTTCAATATAATTTTGTTTAGTTATTAGTAATTGTTTTTTCAATATAATTGTTTATTACTAAAAAAGTTATTAGTAATTGTTTAATTTGTTTTTTGACTTTATAGCATATTTTTATGCAGAGTTTTTTTAATTGAAGGCTCATGAATTGCATTGTGTTTTTTTGTTTTTTCGAGTATACGAGCAATGATTTGCATATACAAGTAATGATAAAGTGTATTTATACAATTAGAGTTCTAATGGTACGATCTACGCACCAATAGACGATTTGTTTGTGGCGTTCACACGTTCAACCGAGTCGGTGTATATGTAGTTTATTACTCGAAAGTTACTGTTTGTACATAAAGTCGCAGAGTTGTGTGAGTTTTTACACTTTTTAAATTTTAAATATGTTCATATCAAATCAATGACTGGTTTTCATTATCCGTGTGACTTAAAACCCACCAATCAGAACATATTTCCATATATACAATATAAACAAACTCCCTTAAGTCAGATCTCACCACCAAGTCATTCTCTCACATTCTTTGAAACACACATTCACTCAAAAACAAATCCTATCTCTAAAAATGGCATTAAAGACAAAGAAGAAACCACTCTCTGTTAACTCATGAATTTTTTCATTGATGACTTCTTCAAAAAGATACATAGGAAGCATCGATTTGGGAAGGTACAACAAGAAGAACACTTTTTCAGAAGGCCAAAGTTCAGATTGCTGTTTGGATATTGCTCACGGTGAAGGCACCAAGGATCTCATCAATTTTACTAGTGGTTAAGATCTGATTTTTTGTAATCGATAAGGTTTATTTTTTGAAAAGGCAACCGATAAAGTTTGTTAGATGTAGATCTAGTATTTTTAATTTTGCATGAGTACTAAAATGTCTTAGCGTAATGTTGAAATTTTATTGGATTAGATTTTGTGTTTAGTTATTAGTAATTGTTTTTTCAATATAATTGTTTATTACTAAAAAAGTTATTAGTAATTGTTTAATTGGTGTTTCAAGATTATAAATTTTCAATATAATTTGGATTTTACATAATTACATGTGTATGATATTTGGAATGTTTATTGCAATTTGATTCTTATAGAAATGTTTGTTTTTGATTTTCTGGAAGGATGGAGAAGCTAGCTTAAACTGGAAAAAAGGAAATATCAGGGAAAATTTATGAAAAAAATAAAAATAAATACCTACAGATTTGGAACGGAATTTTCCGTCGGTAAAATTATACCGTCGTCAATTATTAATAACCATGTCATCGCAAATCCGTCGCAAAAGTATCCGTCGGTAAATTAATTCTATTAGCGATGGATTTGGGACGGCAGTTTTCGTTGGTAAAGTTAAGCCGTCGGTAATAATTGGTAGGCTTTCCGTCGCAAACATGTCCGTCGGAAAACGACCGTCGCAAATCCATCGTTAAATACGCCATCGTAAATCTGTCGCTAAATTTTAGGTCGTCCCAAAATCCGTCGTTAAAAATTACCGAGGCCAATTTTAGGAACGGACAAAATCCGTCGAAAATCCGTCGGTAAACGCGTTTAGGAACGGATTTGGGACAGATTTTTGCCGTCGGTAATTTTGATTTTTCTAGTAGTGCGTCGTATAGAACAGAATGGCAACCACGTATAGAATAGAAACAAAATTAAATGGATTGTTCGTATACGTGGTTTGTATGGAATAAAATAAGCACGTATAGAATGGGAAATAGAATGGCGGCTGGAACAAAGTAAATTGTAGCCGCTATAAAGAATCGAATTGATATATAGAATGGACGGTGGCTATGGAATCAAAATCAAGTATCTAAAAAAAGACAAAGTAGATTGTTGGCAAATTGAATCAAATTGATATAGAGAATGGACGGTGGCTATGGAAAAAAAAATAGATCAATTTGAATTAAAATGGGGTTTATCTAGAACGAATCAAAAGATCAACGAATCGGCATAAGAATGAGATACATGAACGAATTGAAAATATGGATGAAGATGGATCAGAATTTCGGCTCTGATGCCATGAGAATTATGAAGGAATTGAAAGAATATGGTGAATGATAAATGTTTCATTAACCCTAAAAATGAGCCATCATTAGGCTTAAGTACAAGAGGAAATAGAATAATTACAAATTAAGTCTAAATACTATCAACTAATGGCAAAAAAGACCTTACAATATACATAATACAAACATAACTCTACATACCTCAATCAAGTAAACATTTAAATTAGTATCTACAAGGAGGATTCTTGAAAAGGCCGGGACTAGGAAGATACATACATTTAGATTTTAGATTATGTTGCTCGTATAAAATTTGTGGCTTTTTATTTTAAATAAGTTGGTTCACAAGCCAGCTCATCTTGTCTACACATCCTATTATCCTAATTAATGGAAACAGAGATATAAATTTGATGTTTAATGTTCGGCTGTTGGCCAAAAATGAGATCATTGTCAATTAGAGCTCTTTGTATTCAATTTTGAGTTAGTGATTTTCAATTCTAAGCTTTTTAGTTTACTGTTTTAATTTATTTTGAAAATTATATTGAGAAGGTAAATGTTGAAATCATTTGTTTCTAAAAATCATTAGTAAATTTGGACAATGATTGCAACCTTTTCTTATCCTCTTCATATCCTAATTGTAACTAGCATCACTCGATATTTTTATACACAACAAGAATATTATGTGATTAAATTTTCAGCCTACTCGAAGATTCCAATTACCCAAAGCAAAAATGTCAGCACAACATTTCACTCAAATTGCAGCCGAATTAAAAAAACAATGTCGATGGGGATTTATCAAGTTACCCAATTGTTATTAAATCCAAGGTACTAAAATTGTTATTAAAAAAAACAAAACAAAAAAAAAAACAAAACAAAAACAAGGTACTAAAATAAAGAGACCAAATAAAAGGTGATTCTTTTGTATCACGTGATGACTTGAATACTCTACACTCCTTTATCACAATTTCCATACCTGGCAACTTTAACATGACAACTCAATCTTCACATTGTAGTACGCACATACGTGAAACACTATCAAAAAAAAAAAAAAAAAAAAAAAAAAAAAAAAGAGGAAGCTCAAAGATGACAATATATAACTCCGATACATGGTTACATACAACACAAACAAAGCACGTTATTAATTATATTGGAGTCATGTACAATAATCTTAGCTTGTGTAAGTTAGGACTAAATTTGAACATTTTATCGCCCTAAAATGATACTAAAATAAAAATCTGCAAAAAGAACTCTTATCATAAGCAAAAACACTTCCACTGGAAAATACAGGGTTATAGTTGTTTGGCTTAGCGTGATATAGCATAAAAAAATTAAAACACATGATCATAATGTATACCAAGATTCTATCGTAAAAAAAATAATAATAATAAAAAGAAAAAATTCTATCGTACGGGCTAGACAAGTTTGTTTATTTACTCAATTATTATGATGAAGGTGTCATGTCTGATGATCGGACAAATTGCACAAACTACTTTTAAGGTTAAGTATAGGCTTTCTCAATTATATTTAGTTTTTTTAATAAGAAGAATTCTTATTAGTTCTAAGAAATGGGTTTGTGTCAATTATGTTGGATATCAAAATGACGATACAGAGTATAACATAATACTTTTGTTTAATCCTTTTCAATATTAGAACATTATGTATTTCAAGTTTTTCCAGGATATAATTTATTATCACACTCATATTATTGTAATCAATTTTGATTCATGTTGTTGGTTAATTGTCGCGTATGTTGTATAAGTTATGAAAATACTATAACCCGGACAATACATGGACATTAAATCAATGTTGTAACTATTTAAGGTATCTAAAAAATTAGGATTTAGTTATTTATATGTCAAATGGGACATGTGTCACCTAATGATGTGTCATGTATCGATCCAAAGCATATTCAATCCGAATTTAGTTATATATAGTAGATAGAAGTCGATAAGGGATAAGTTAACATTTTTTTATCAGCTAGAGTAATATAACACCCTAATATTTGAAAGGTTAAATTAATATAGTTTTGACATTAAAAATGAGTTATTAGTATTTAAATTTATTTTATGAAGTTAAATTTTGGGACTTTAGTGACTAACGGACATATATAATACCATTCAAAACTTTGCTCTAGTAAGTTCGTCAAAACAAAACCGTGATTGATGTATTCTGTTTTTAATTTATCTCTAAGAAGTGTGCTTTTAAAATTTATCGGGTTTTATTCATGAACTGTTCAATTCGTTTAGGGTAGAGCGAATAGTGAGAAGAAAATCAAAGTCATATCGCCACTCACCAATGAAATAACGACATATCAAGTAGCTCTCTTAACCACCATTTCAACCCAAAAAGATAGGAGTGGAACCAGGGCTGTCAATCTCGACCAACCCGAAACCCTACCTGAAAAAAATCATGTTAGGGTTGTGCAATCTCGACCTGTCAACAGCCAACGTGCTAACCCACTAACTTGATTTTTTTGGGGTTAGGATTAGGTTGACCCTTAATTTGGGTTAACAGGTCGAGCCGCCAACCTGAAAAAAAATTAAATTTATATAATTTTTTTTAATAGGTCGACCCACTAACCTATTTGACCCGTCAACCCATGACCCATTTGACCTGAAATCTACACACCAACCCGCCAACCCACAACCCATATGGCGTGTTTGACCTGAAATCAACCTGCCAACCCGATAACCCATTTGACCCGTCAACCCGAAACTCGATCCATCAACATGATTTTTCAGGTTGGTGAGTTGGGTTCGGGTTAACAGATTATGGGTCAGGGTTGAAATTTCTGACCTGAAATTTTTAGTGGGTTGGGTTAGGGTCAGAGATTTTCGACCCTCCAACCCGCGAAATCGAACCCGTCAACCCGAACCTGAACACATTAAGACGGAGTGTTACAAATATATTCACATCAAATAATAAGAATAGTCCATATTAAAATATAGTTAAAATAAATAATAATAATAATAACTATACCCAATCACCAATTAACTCTGCCACATAATCGTCACGGGCTATACGTTTAGGTTATAAAAAATTTCACAAAAGTTATGTCTGTTAAATTATTTTATGTTGAATTTTTATTGAGTTATTTGTTCATGTAAACTCATGTAACGCATCAGCAAAAACCTAGCATGAATAATTGAACATATGCATATATACCTTCAACTAAGTCATCTAAGGATCTCAGAAACCTGCCAAAGGAGGTAAGTCGGGAAGACTACGTTAAGCGAGCACAGCCTCATTTATTTACGGCCAAACAGTGGGGATTGAATCCGCACAATGTGGAAGAATATAGATTCATGATATCATACTATATATTAAATCATATCATATACAACACTATAAAGAATTATTTTAGGTAGAAAAAGACGTGCATCATGCATACTAAGAACACTGGTTAATTACTACATAGTTAACGCATAGAATTCTAAAAAATAATAAACCGACATGCTGATGGAAAATCAAATGACATTTTTTGGTTAAAGTGTCGGACAATAAGGTTAACCTTTAGCGAGATATAAGAAAATTCAGGTTGATATGTTTTAGAAGATTAATTAATGAAAGAAGAAAGGCCTAAGCAGTGTCTGTTGATATCAACAAATGGAAATTAAATTGTAAAACTAACACGTTGTGCCTCTATAGAAAAGAATGAAGATTTAATTTCTAACAAAACAACATATTATATCAACTCACTGAATTTTCTCTATCGTGATCATACACTATTGATCCCCTCATATAAACCATGCCATGTATAAATTCCAGGCCAGTTTCTGGGATCCAGGCGTTAGTTTACAGGCTTATGATAATGAACGGGTCAAAAAATCATTAACGGCAAGACTGGCATCTCCATGAGCCACTGCATCATCTGGCTCTGGCATAAACAGAGTAGCCATTGAAGCCTGCACATTAAGAAAGAAAAATCAGCCATTGAATTGCAGGTAACAAGTCACATTAGGCTAATGACTAATTGGAACTTTTACGACAGTTCACATTCATGTTTTGGTCAAGCACCTAACACTTGGCGACGTTAACAGCATTACTGAATGGGATGTGGGTAGGGATTGGAATAGCATCATAATAATGGGTTATACTGGGTATGTTACTATCTTACAAGATTACGTGACTAAAGAAGATAGAAACCATTAAACTATTTCCCTATAAGGCTATAACTGGATAATTTGGGTCATGTTCAACTTCTAATAGGTCAAGCCACAAGATATTAAGGGAAAGAGTCAAATCGGTCAATAGAATTTAAAGTTATAATGGTGGATTGAATGCATAAGATCTTCTAAACAACCCCTTCTTATATATAAGTAATATATTACGAGAACGGTACCCGCGCGTTGCGGCGGTGATGGAGGTGATGGCGGGGTGGTGATGTAATGGCGGAGGCGGCGGTGGCGGTGATGGGGTGATCTACCTGACGGGCTCCGCCCTTAGCCGTACGGGCTCCGCCCTCGGATTTAAAAATTCATCGAAAGTATATCGAATGACATCTCTAATGAAAGAGCATGAAATTTTAAGAACACCCATATAATTTTTATAATTTATCGATGTACGGTTTTGAGATAAAAGATTTTGAATGAATTGGAGGAATAAATGATTTATGGAGGAGAGAGAAAAAAGATGATTGGTTGAGATTTGAGGAGAGAAAAAGGGTGTTTGGTAAATATAGAATTGATAGAAGGGGCATTTTGGGGAATTAAATGTTGAAACTTAAAATGTTAGACATGGGGAATCTGCTTTATAATATGATAATGATAGACTTTTCTTGTTATTTTCTATGCACAGTAAGTGTTTATGATTGGCCCAGCCCGACATCTAGTTTCTGAAACTGTTGTGATAATCCAATAGAGTAGTAGACTACAAATTCAAAAAAAATCTTTTTAACTATGACCATGTAGACTACAAATTCATGAGTTACGAGCGATTCGAACATACCTTCGAATCAAGCATCATCTCTCCGTTATTATCCATTGTGAGACATGCACCATGAGCTTTCAACCATTCTGTACACTCCTCCAACCCTCCTGTATCTTTTTCCTCCGACATTTCAGCTGATTGAAAGCCAAGGACCTGAGCCACATAAAACACTGGGAGTGTTGGACGATATGAACGAGTCATGCATTTCACAGCCGCATACCGCATCTTCTCAACATAAAGATCTGGACATCAAGACAAGCCAACACATAATTATCGATTCTAAAGTATATGTTCTTCCACTCAAGGTGGCAAGTTGGCCAGGTTGGGTAACATGTCAATACATGACCGCTTAAAAACAGGTCTATTTGGTACGAGTCAAAATGTGTTGCTGACGCAAACACCCCTTTTTGTACATTTTTAATATAAATAACTTATGTGTTAACCTGTTTATACGATAATACATACCCTATTATTAGGATAATAATCTAAAAGTTAAAACAAAAAGTCAATGTAGTCAAAATACACTTTGAGTGACTTTTAACCCATTCGACACATTTGAGTTGTTTCTCTTGTAAGCAACCTTTTATTTATTTGACCCACTTGATATAAGACAGCCCAAATCGGTCCACTTGTAGTTTATCAGTTGTCATTTGCCACCTATATATTTAACTTATCAAAGAAATGGAAACTCACCCATTAGGCAAGTGTTCAGATTAGGAGCATTCTTGTATAATCTAAAGAACAATACGTAGTTCCCAGAGGTGACAGCTGCACGAACTGCAAGAGCATGTTTTATCCCTGCATCTTTCCTTGCTTCTAAAGATAATCTAAAGATAAAACAGAAATTTTTGGCTTTATGTTATTCACTGAAAAAACTTAATATTAAAAACATCATGCATAAAGTTGAAGTAATTATATCACGTTACAAACCTAGACATTGACGACAAGAGATCTCTATTGTTATTAGAGTGCAAGATCACACAAAGTAAATTGTATGCAGAAAATTCCGTATCGCATCCCTTTATTCCTTCGGCATAAAGGGTCTGCAATTGTGACTGGCACTGAAAACCAGATTAGAAATTTAATCAGCACAAAGAAATTTAATTAATACCGGCAAATGAAAGAAAATAAACTCATTCAATCAACCCAAGCAAGCTGCCTAATGTGCCGGATGACATGAAGAAAAAATCGGTCGCTGTTAACAGAAAACAAAATGGGATACATCTATATCTTTATTAGATACAGCAAAGACTGCAAAGGAGTCGAGTTTTTATCAAACTATTCAAACTCAGCTTGCTTTCATTCAAGTCAAGCATCTATTGACCAATTCAAGCTCAACTCTCTTTCATTCGAGTCAAGCTTTCATCAAATTTGAGCTTCAAAAGTAAAAAAGGATGACTTCAAGCATGCTTTTTTGCATGCTGATATCTAGTTGCAGATGTGGATATACCTAGTTCATTGCAAGTAGAACTCATATAGGATTTAGATATCATATGAATTTTGATGTACCACATGATATATGATGAGAATTAACTGATATATGTACTAGTAGAGTGGCATAAACATATCAGATAAGCCACGTATAAGGTATAAAATCTTGTTTAATCATCAAAAATGAGCTTTAGTAAAGCTTAAAATTATATATGCACTCTTGTAAGCTGATAACTGCATTCTTACTTTACTTTAGAAAATATAGAGGATACCATGTAGATTGATTACTATAATTAGAACAGAATTTGTATGTCACATACTATTCAATATGCTAATTCCTTAACTGTTACAGAGTACAAACCAGCAAAAATACACGGATATGAGATCTTTGGATCTCCATATAAGGATCTAAGATCCTATTAAGACCTGAGCAATCTACTGAATGGAAGTTAATCAGTAACAAAAGAAAGCATCTTGATGTATCCATCAAAACCCTGAAAGCTAGTAAGAGTTCAATCCAATAACCTTCTATGTCAATAATTTGGTTTGCCCCCGATATATAAAGAAAATGCAACTCCATTCAAACCCAACTATATAAAGGACCAAGATCCCCCTACTGAACTATAGGTTAAAGCACGCAGAAGCCCACTACTAAACCCAAACTACAGGTAGCGGCCAAGGACAAAACTAGAAATAAAATGTTTCAAAGTGGGAAACAGATGATAAAGCAAAATAGCTTAAGTAATTCCTACTACATTAAACACAAACCTGGTTATACTCTGATAAGTCTCCAACTTCTATTGCTAATCGTGCATGAGTTTCATAGACCTAAACATGACAAAAGAAAAAACATCATATCAATGCAAGCTAAATGAATTTGTTTACAGACACGTCAATAAGCCTCCACATTTGGTTATACTGTATCTTCATTTTGCAAAATGATAGAGGGGTATATAAAAAGCATACCCTGACGGTCAACTCATTGCGTATCCGTTGTACTGTAAGATCTTGCCTAATAGATTTTAGTTGGTCACACTTATAAAGGTAATTTTTCTGAGAATTTTGAACCAGAAGCAAAGCTTTTTCTAATACCTCTTCTGGTCTTACCTGCAAAAGAAATAAAAGTATTAATCTAGGACACATTTTCCAACTAGCAACTATTATGTCGAGTTTGGTTGGGTTACAACATATAAAATAAAGAAAACAAAAATATCAAGCAGCAAAGTTGCTATCAACTAAAAAACCTAACAGGTAGAAAGACTTACAGTAGCCGGATCTGGGGCAGAGGTGAGGCGCAAGTAGCGTTTCTCAATTTCTTGGCAAGTTCCTTTAACAGTAAGAGAATCCCAATCAATATCTTCAACTGCCCTGCTGGCAGCACCATCATCCAAACCAGTACTATTTGCTAACACAGATATAGACGCCCTTCTAGTGTACAAGTTTCCAGCTCCAGCATTTTCCGTTCTTGCAAGATTGGATGCTGCTCGATTTCCATGATTCTTTTCAAAACGCTTTGAACGACTTTCGCGCCTCTTTCTTTCCTCGGGAGAATCTGCAAGTGTAATTGCACCTGTGTAATATGCAGCGAGGCTTTGTTCTTTATCACTATCACTGGATGAGTCACCATTATTGGATCCAATCCGGCCATCACCAACATGTTGCCTCTTAGCCGGCCTAAGACCCGCTTTATTTGTTTCTTTTTTATTTGATATATAAAATGCAAGGTTGCTAAATTTATTCTCCTTGTTCTCTAATTTTCCAGTTGAAAACTGCAGAAAAATAAGACCAACAGAATATGTCATGTCTTGACGTATAGCTATAAAAGAATACAAAAAAGCAGTGTTAAACAATTGGAAAAAAAAGGGCAAGTTCGCCTATTCTACGTACGTATTACCTGGCCGATCTGTAAAAATGGATCAAAATTCACAAAAAGTGCATTCTTAATGCATTATAGTACAAGAAATATTTAATCATATTATTGAAGTAGTTAGATTAATACTGAAATCGTATAGTTTTCCAATCGTACTTACGATACTGCACATTTATTGAAAGTCTAAAGATTTGGTAAAAAAAAAAGATTTTAGGTCAACCCTCCCAACATGTTTTGACGCGTACCATAACTACCCAATTTCACCATTTACATAAGAATCCCACCCCGCCCATTTTACAAGAAATGAATAATATATATAAACCAGATCATCGGATGCTTTGGCAAACAATAAATGCAAATGAAAGTAGGGAAACTAGAAGTAGAAAAAAAACCTGCTTATCCCTTTCGTTGTTATGACTTGACCCACTGTATTTAAAACTATCGGGAGTAAAAGACGCTTGTTTCTCAACTGATTTCTCCTCTGGCAGAGGCTCCCACCTACTTTTTGTACGCCTAGTTGGACTTCTTCTGCTCTTCATTATTGATGGAGGTGTTGAACTATTCATAGTACTGCAACAAAAGAAGATTTTCAGGACTGATCAGAAAGCAGGAAACATTTTTCCTTGATTACATAACAATACCAAGTTACCAACAAATACTTTGATAGCAGACCAAATCTTTTTCGCTGCCAACAACAGTTAACGCATGCAATACATGATCCTTGTCTAATCTATAATTATGTACGTCATAAAGAGAAGCAGCATACTTGTTATTAATCACATTGGAATCTGGAAGCGCGAAAAGAGGCTCGGTATCCCAATCTCGCGTAGACAGAGTACCATCATTACTTGCCTTGGTAATAACCTGAAATTATGAAATGTAAGTAACAATAGTAACATCATTATGATATCTGCCAAGAAATATACAGTCAAGCAACAGAAACAACAGTAACACAATACAAAACTACCACATCTACTACATGGTACTTAAATTCCATTGAAAATCTCAAACTAAACAAGCTTTATCCTGTACCTCCTTCAGGATATCTTGACAAGCCGCCATCTGTCTATCATCCTTGCAACGAGCTAAAGCCCTTTCTACATATCCACGCAGTGACGGGGGAAGTATACCAGGCTGCAAGAAACACAGACACAAGTAACTGGTCAATAATATCATCATTTTGCTTATATGTCTACATGGATTCTTTTATATATGCTCTTGTGAAAAAGGATATGACTTTCACATGAGATTATAAGTAGACGTATTAATATTATGTCATAAAATAAATGGTAACAAAAGGAACTCTTTTAAGTTTGGATCTAGTCTCACCTTAACAGAAGAATCTGCAGGAGCATGTGATGATGCATTATCATTAGGCTTTGGAAGCGAGACGCTGATATAAACTGGTTTCGTGACCCCAGTTGTAGCATTATTGTTTTTTGGTAAACCCATGTGTAAATTGGAAGAGATTCTAGGGTTTGTTGGAATCTGCATTTGGCTTACCCGAACTGTATCAAAGGGTGCAGAAGTTGGAGGAGGCGGTGGTAGAGCTGGCTGATAACTCTGGGCCACAGCTTGAGAAGCTGAATATTGTACACTTTGTTGTTGAAGGACTTCAGGCTTTTGTTGATTATAGGAGCTTCCCAGAACAGGATTCAATTCCGAAGGATTCTGAAAGTTCGACTGTGTAGAACTAACATGGTAATGCTGGAAATTTTGACCCTCTGGTTTCCAATAACCTTCATGGACATTGTTAATTGGTACACTAGGCTGGGCACAAAACCATAAAGTACTTTAGTCCATATTACTGTGGATTTAAATTACCCAACAATAGCTTACAACAGCATAATATTAAACTGTTACCAGTTCAGAATGCAGGTTAAAATCAGGCATTATACACGGGGAAGAAAAAAATTTGAAAATATGTCAAAATAGCAAATTTATATGTTGCTGAAATGTCCTAACTCCTAACATAACTTGGACAATACTTAGGTTGGACCGTAACTTGAAGGTCGACACTTGTAACTTGTACAGGAACGGAAACTTTCAATAGTGATACCAGAAAAGCTAAAAGATAACTTGGCCCTAAGTTAGTGGTTTATAAAATTGAAATAGTAAAATACGGTAAGACAAGATTCGATTAATAATAACCACCTATAAATAGTAAGATACATAGATAGACCTATATAGTTATATAGCAGACAGAAACACTATCTGGAACTGTATAATGAAACCATAACCATGCTCAAAAATCAAATGATAACCTTTAAGTTACATTTTCTAGTTAGCTCTACACCTCTACTACATAATGAGGAGTACCAAATAAACAAGTATTTATGAAAGAAAGGGGATAGACAATCACTAACTGCTGCATTTCTCCATTGAGGATTCAGAAAGGCAAGCATAACTAAGTACTACCAAAATAAGTTACATAGCCCGATAGTTACAGATGGCATATTGGCAATGTAAACTAATAAAACCCAAATTTTATAGTTTTCTGTAGTAAGCAGAGCTACTATGCTATGTCTCACCTCATTGCAAATACATGTAAATTTATCAGATTCAAAATATTCAACTCAATTGAACAAATGTAATTACCCAATTATGTTTTAAGTTTTTAATTTCCATTTTAATTTGATTTGCAAATAAGTTGCTAAGAAACATCAGTTGCACAAAAAGAAGGGAGATATAGACAGGACCGCCTATAAGGATGTTGTGAAGAAACTGAAAAGCCATAATTAGGGAACCCCTTCTCTCCCTCCAAAGTTTGAGAACCTGTTAGCAGAAACGCAATCCTTTCTTTGTCTTTAGTATATTTCCATAAATATATACCATGTTACGAACAAAGAAGACAATCATAGATTTTTAATTCAACTTGAAAGCATGTAGCCATATACATCATGTGAATAGCTTATTAGTGTTTTCTATTATTAAATGCACCGCTGTATGTATGTATGCATGCATGTAATACAACTATATTCAGGTGCAAGGTTGTTTACATGCAAGTATTTCATGTGTATAACATTAGGTGTGGTTGTGTGTATGTATTGATTAATATGTGTACAGAGTATAGACGCACTTTTTTTATTATATATAGAAGTTTGCATACATATATGCAAACTAAGTATACATCTCGGATGTTCATTATTATATGGATATACATGTCAATTTCCACCAAACGTAGGCAAGAAGAACAGAACTAATAGCTAAACTTTGTTTGAAAATCTTAATTTGAGTAAACAGGAAGATTGTTGGCAAACGGCGTTCCTAAGCAAGGTTTATACAGATGTAAACTGGCATTTGGAACACACTAGGAACAGATATGTTGCCACACGATACCTGAGGAAACAAGAATTTAACCAAGCCAATTCCAATAAGTAGCTATATCTAAATTAAGAATGTATCTTCACATGAATATCTGACAAGAAATTAACTCTCAGACATTGAATATGCTGAATGGCGAATGGGTGGAATGGTAGTGTTCTTGTAAGGCATGAGCTATTGAAAACATATTCGGCCAATAGCTCAAAAATAAGAAACAAAAATAGCAGGACAATTAAAGGTTTAACATGGTAATAAACTAATAATATGGTTACAAATCACTAACTCCAGGAACAACACAGTCTTTTTCTTTCACATACAATAAGTACATATTAACTATTTAGATGGTCCAACTAATATTGCTAAATAAGTTTCTAAGGTTCCCTACAGCAAGTGAGCATCTAGACCTACTAAACCAATAGGAACAGTAACCTATGATATATCATATATTGTTATACTAGCCCTATTTTTCTTGCCGTAGAGAACAACTATATCTAACCTTTCGGCTATACACTCTCAAAACTTCCTAACGTTCAAGAAATTTGCTCATGCTGATAATAAGATGAAGATAATGACATATACAGATACTAACAAAACATTTAACTTTGGTGACAGGGTTGCCATGTTTACAAATAATGTTATATTTAGATACTATATAGTAGCTGGACAACAATGCAATCCATATTTGTTGTGAAACTAAAAGCTTGGCCATCGATCAGTCCGAAACAATTACCCTCCTAAATCCTACTTTGCATAAGTAATGTCTCGTTTGTTGTTGATTTAGCAATAACTAGTAAATTTATGTGTAGATATAGTGAAAAATATTATGTGGGAAAGCAATCCCCAAACCTGCACTGAGGACAACTCAGATAAGCCAGGTTCTGGCCTCCAAGATGATGGAGCAGAAGATGCCGCCGGTTGATGGCTGCTTGGAGCAGAGTAACCATTGGCAACAGCAGGAAGGGGAGTCACCAAATTGGATGCACTGGTAGAAGATACATTTTCTGTCCCGGGGGCACATGTGACTTCCGTTTGGCTGTAATAATCTGCCCATTGTTTACTATAATCTGGTTGATATTGAGATGCTGCAGGATCACTTTGAGCAGCATAAACACCGTTAGGTTCTGCATTATAATTTGAATATTGATGACTATAACCCACATAGCTTCCTTGATTCCACGTGTTCGTCTGATTGGTATTGTAATTCGCAGTTGGGTAGCCACCAGATGTCTGATAATCACCAGGATTGTAATAAGTTGTTGAATAACTGGCGGGACCAGCATAGGACCCTGTATTCTGAAATGAGGAAATAGGCTGATGAGGAGCACCTGTGCCTTGATAAGCTCCTGCAGGTTGACCATACGTTTGACTAGCTTGCTGCTGAGGGTATGATTGATTTGTTTGCTGCTGAGGGTAAGACTGATTTGGCTGCTGCTGATAACTACTATAGTAACTTGAATAATTTGTGTTTCCATATCCATATGGATCACTATTTGGGTACGCTGCATAGTTGGCATACTCTACACTAGCTGCTCCAGAACTTGATACGGTACCAGAAGATGCCTGTGGATTTGAATGGGGTTCTGAACGTTGATCATAGTTGTAGCTGGTCCAAGCTGCAGATTCAGAGCCGGTAGGTGGGGCATAATAAGATGGTACTTGTGCGTTGCTCGGATCAACAGCATGATGCTTAAAAAGCACAACACACAAAATAAAAATTAATCTTAGCTGAAAGTTGAAACAAACCAGTATAGCAAATCAATTAAAGAAGTAAACATATTCAACGATGTGCGCAGCTAATATATGCTCATAAGACAAAAGAGGGCTAGCAACTAGTTATCAACTGAAACACATCCCATACAAACTAGGCAAACGTCACATGCTCATTCTACCTACATTATCTGTTCATGATAATGGCAGTACTTAATTCCTAAACCCAAGAGGGACCTCCATTCTACCAATCACACAATAATCTATTTTACCACATTGTTGACTATCCGACAACCTTAACCGACCCGCACCAAACTACTCAAGGGAAAACATAAATCAAGCTCACCGATGTTGGTCAAACCAACTGATCCAGCATCACCTAAGATATTTTATGATAAATTCATGTTGGCAATCAACCTAGGAGTATTTCAAATGCTCACGTCTCCAGAACCAGCTAAGCTACACTCTACAATCATGATACCCTATTTTGATTTACACTCACTCTATTTACAAACTAAACGTTTAAACCAATACGAACCAACTACACATTGTAATCACAATATTAAAAATCAACTAATACAAAGTTTTTCAACAATTTGAAAACTTAGAATATTATTAATAATAGTCACGAACATAAGAATAGTGAATACCTCAAGTGAAATATTAGAATCCAAAGTAGCTATAGTATCAGTAACTCCTCCACCTCCTTGATTCATCATATCATCACAAGCACCACCGCCACCTAATCCTGCTAAAACCCCAAAAAATAAAAATCACATTAGCTTAAGAATATCAACTGTTAACATAAGGACTTTAACCCAACATCGAGGTGACCCGCCAACTAAACGATTTCGGTCCAGCTCAATATGTATAAATATTTGTCTTTCAAAAGCAAATATTGAAAAAATTCTCAACTTTTAACCAATGGACATTAACTGAGCAGATATCGAGGCGAACCACCAACTAAAAGAAATTCTGGGTTCCACTCAAATAGGTGTATATATATATATATACACTTTTCCCATATATATTTGTGTTTCCAAACCAAATATATTAAAAAGCCTCAACTTTACATAAATTTACAGAAAAATACGCAAAACCCAGAAATACCCACATGCCAGTTGATCATAAATATCAAATACCCTAACTAATTAACTTTAAATATACATATAAATATTATATATATATATGTATTGAATAAAATTAATAAAACTTACATATTGAAGCCTGAGATTATGATGATAGGGGCAAAATCAAGAAACAAAAATTAGAAAATTGTGAAAGAAATGAGATTTATTAATTGAATTAAGAAATAAGGAAAGATCGGAGATTGATAGAAAGAAAGAAAAAAAAAAGAGAGATTTTCAACTGGGTGTCTATGTTGGGTCCAATTTGGGGTTTTTTTCTTATTACGAGTTCTGAATAAATGAATGATTGTTAGGCGGTGTGTTTAAGGAAAGTTGGGTTATAAATTAGAAAGTTTTGTGTAATTTATGGATGGGTTTATAAATTAGAAACTCATGTAAAAACTAAAAACATAACAAAAATATGTTTATTATAGTTTGTGCATCAAAAATTATAATTGTTTGCCTACAAACAAACCATTATTACCGTGGTTAATCATTTTCAGTTTTTCACATATTCTTAGAAACTGAGTAAGATTACTGACATATCGGAATTGAACCAGTATTAGTATCAAAAATCGATACCTATAGGAATTCGGTTTAGGTTTTTAAGTTTGGGTTTTGGTTGGTTTCGGTAGTAAGGTTCAATAGGAAAAAACCGAATTTTGTACCGAATATTGTAGCATTCTTTTAGGGTCTTTATTTTCTTTCATTTTTTTATAAAAACATTGTAGCCATACATACACTCGCCCTTTGTAACGATCAAGGCTCGTAAGTCCATCGGTCCACACAGTTGTCCATGTACCAGTAGAAGATTCGGCAGCTACTGCGGCCCCTGCTTCTTCAGGCGGAACTCCAGGTCGAGGAGTTACTCCAAATGCTTTGAAAATATTAGTACCAATTAAGCTTGTTAGACTATTGTTATTGGTTAAAATAGTCTATACCCAGTAATGTCCTACCTATCTATGGATTAATTAATTGTTGGCTTATTATTACATGATATGACTCTTGAATAGTAGTCTTATTAATTATCACAATGGTAATGGTAATCTTAACTATTCTTGATGGAAGACTTTTGAGAGTCTATTTAAATTTTAAATGATTTAGGAGTTGATCTCTACCTTGACTTTATCATAAATAGGTGTTTATGCTTCACTGAATACCCACCCTTACAACGCGCTCTTAAGAACATATCATTATACATGTTCATTCCACCATAATAAGGAAAGACTCAAGTAAAAGATCAAGGTTATGTCAAGTTTCAAATATATAAGTCGTGAAATTTTAATAAGAAATCTGATGAAATAACATGTAAATTATGTCAAACTTATCAAACTTATTCATCTCTTATATCTCCCCATTGGGTCTTTACTACTTGATCTTGGATGCCACATAACATTCAAAACTCGAACATTCTCACGCTCGAATTTCGTCTCCTAGATGTTACATCTTAAAGCATTCATTAACGACTTGTCTATAATCACATGTATTTGTAACAATGAACCTGTAAATAGGGATATGCTAGCCTGTGCTCATATTGTAATCGTTCATTTCGATAAATAATAAGCATTTTTTGATGCGTTGTGCATATTATACAGTAAAAGGATGTGGGGGGAAGCTATTTCCTTAATGTTTAAAAAACCAATAAGCTCAATTTATGAGCTTACCAAATTGAGCTTATTTTTTCCTAAAGTCCATAAGCTCGACATAAGGCGGAGCTTATTGGAATTTTAGCCGTAAGTCCAACAAATAAGCATTTGAACATTTCAATGGGTGGAAAAAAAAAACAAAATGATACTAATTTGAACTTCCAAATCTCATGCCTTACCATCAACTCAATTGGTGAAGATCCAAAAATGGTAGTAAACTTGTTGGGGCTACATGGGATTGTATTGTCATGTTATTGTATTATCATGTTATTTTCATTCCCGAGTCATGAAGTCCTCAATAAAAAACCTTGTTGAAAGTTACATAAAAGAAATTGTCTAAAATGCCCTTAATGATTAAGTTATACTATTAATCCTTTATCTTTTAAAATATATCAATTAACCCTTTACATCAATTATCTACACCACTCGACGACGCCTCTACCACCAACAGTTGCCCCACCACTATACCGTCGTCACTATAACCACCGCCGCATTGTACGGGTATCGTGCTAGTTTACATTTAGATTCATTTTTCAGTAGTATATGAAGTGTTGAAGCTTGTTTTCAAATACCTTATTTGATAAATTTGGAGACACTATTTTTTTCAGATTGTAATGAACACAACTACACGAGGAGCACAGGCAAATTAAGAGATAGGAAGAAGGTGTCATGTGGGACAACAAAGCCCGTAGCTCTCAAAAGATGAATGAGCTTAAGTTGTGTAGATGTTTGTGTTCGAGTATGAGCAAGAAAGCATGACATGATAAATTAATGTATCCACTAGTCATTCACAATAGATTAAAACACTATTTTTCGGCTGATTCGCACAAACTGTACATTTGGACATTGAAATAAATATTTCTTCCAATGAAGGCAAGTTTATAGTTTGGTTTAGGTACAAGAAACAAATATGAAGACAGAAGGTGATTAGCATATATATGCATGCATTTTAAGAAACGATAACAAACATCCTCCTAGATGAGTAGTTGAATATTACGAGATATATGCCTTAGTGACTTCAGTATAGTTGCAAGTCAACCCTGTTCTTGGGCAAGTGATTTTCCCATTATTGTTAGTTGCCATTTCCTCAAGAGCCTGCACAACAAAAGCCTAATTATTCAACTGACAATTGAAAGAACTTCCATTTTAGAATGACTTAAATATAATCATAATAATGTGCTATTTCTCAGCCTGACTTTTACATAAACTGGACCTGTTATTGACAGAACATAATCTTTGACCCCCCTTCCTAATGATTGTTGTTTGGACAATTTCCATGTGACAACCCAAGTATGATATAGCATTTCGATACAAGGTTTGGATAATCTTCTACAGTACAAATCTAGAAGCTGAAGACGACAATTCTTTTAATCGATTAAATACAAAAAAAAACAGCACAAGTCTATAAATTCTCTAAAACATGATGGAACATCGCATACAGCTTCAATTTTAAACGGGCTCCTTTTTAGGGTAAAAGATATGTATGACATGGGTTTCCATAGAGAAAGGAATAGTAGTACTTATTATGGGTTTATTACTAAACTTGCACAACTTACTTCTAGTCAAATGTCAATTTGATGGACAATATAAAGGTCTTTTTCAGAAGACTTTATACCAAATGTCCAAAAAATCAACCCATGTGTTTATTAGCAATCGAAACCCTATATTCTTTCTGAAAAAAGGAATAGATCGGGGATGTTCTCACAAGATTATAATCAGCTATAAAGAGAACGGGCCAAACCATCACCTAAAGTGTATACAATAGTTTTGGTGAATACATTGACACACTACTAGTTTTAAAAAAACTTAAATTTTGTTGAACAATAAAGAATTACCCATTTCGATTTGTTAAGAATTATTTGATTCGAAACCCAACCCGCTCAACCCAACCAATTTGCCGCCTCAGGCAGGAAGTAGTAGCTGAAACTAAAATATCTCTGACCTTAGTGCTGTATACGTAGCCATTTGGCAAGACAAGTGGCGGGTTCTCTGTGTCCATTAACTCTTTTGTTATATAGCAGACAAGTTTCGAATGGTGCTGCTTCGAAAAGGGCAATGGTACTGCCAGTTTGCGGAAGTTTTCTTGGGACAGAGGATCCTCTTTTGAACAATCTTCCTCGTAACAAAATCTAAAGGTCGTCAAGGCAAAACCTAAAGATAAGAGTTTTGACCAAAAAAGCACCCCTATATAACAGAAGATGCAGTATGCAATTACCCAAGAAAATGAAAATAATGAAGAATATGCATATGGTGATTTAAACTTATTTTTTCAGAGCAATATAAACAAATAAAAAAGCTTTGAAACTTGAGCACAAAGGATACGGAGTTTTCAGTGCCGACAAGCCTGCTTGGAGATAGATATTTAACAAAGGCTCAAGAGTCATGCCATATAACCTACAAAACTCCTGCTTGAATTGAGCCATCAAGTAATCCCATTGCTTAGGTTCAAACAAAACCTGCCACAAAAACCAAAGTTTATATAAAGTGATTCCATTCATTAACCAGAGAACATTTTATATACCAAACAAGAACAAAATGACATATAAAGTTATAAACTACCCAGAAGATATGTGTTGTCTTGGACAAAAATTGAGAAAGCTAAAAACAGCTCAAATGGGTAGGATGAGTCTAACATTTCCCATGGTGTATTTCTAACGCATATAACTTCATCATTTTATTTACAGAAGATAATTTTTTACTGAAATAATGTAGCCTTTACATCTTATTTGACACACTGATTATTTAAATAAGAAAAAGAAATTTGGAAAACAGATTGTCTTTTATTAACCCAATCCATCCCCTATACTTAATTTGACCCGTTCCCGGGTGCTCATAAAGATAATGCAAGCCAGATACAGATGTGTTTGTTTGGATCAAATATGATGCAAACCAGATGAAGATACTAATTCAGAGAGTTAAAAAGCTTAAGGTAAATCTCATGCTTATTAGTGGGTTTTCACGGTTCAAATGGCATTCTCTCCCCCAACTACCGGAAATAGATATATATGATATTATGATCCTAACCTTTATCTACTTCATTATATCTATGTCAAGTGGGTGATAATATACATGTTGCTGTTTTTGTTAATATTATAGTCTTGTAAAACTTAATGTAATCTCACTATTTGACAAAGCATTTATCTACAAGAACATTATATATATGATCCTAACCTTCATCTACTTCAATATAGATATATATGATATTATGATCCTAACCTTTATCTACTTCATTATATCTATGTCAAGTGGGTGATAATATACATGTTGCTGTTTTTAGTTAAACTTATGGTTTTTTAAAGCTTAATGTAATCTCACTATTTCACACAAAAACTGGTTTTGGTCATTAGACAAGGCATGAATTAACAAGAACATTAACCTTGTATATTTCACATCCAGTATTACTCGTAAAAGCCACCGTGGCAAAAACTTTCTGAAGCTCTTTCATATATGTATTTGCCCATGGGGCAAGGTACTTCCGTGCATACATAACAGCCCGAACATTGTTTTCACCGCGTACCAGTTCAATGAACTCCTGAAGTCTTAACTGAAACTCAAATTTGCTCTGTTATCAACAAAAACACACAATGTTAACTATATTCATGCAAATTCTAAGTGGCGACAGAAATAACAATTTATTAGACAAAATACAACAAACCACGGTCAGTTTAATTAGAGCGAATATTTGTTGAAGAAATAGCACCTTAAATTGCTAATGCTCCCTGAACAAGATGTAAAAGAAACTATGGATGCGTTTACTTGAAGAAAAATAGGAGTGTTTTCTAGTAAAAATTTCAAGCAAAACAATAACGTGTTAATATGTGATTTTTCCAAAATAAGTTTTAATGGTAACAGAAATGACATTTCTATAGTTCTATTGCTTTACGATGCATGTTTTTGTTATCCTGACAACACTTTCCATTTAGACTGGAATAATAGGAAAGGTCACACTGTCACAGAACTTAATCAATAATGTAACTAACTTGAGAGTTTCTAATTTAATAGCCTCATATGCCAAGACCATTTCCTTTATAAAAACCTACATCTAACAAGCAGTGTGACTCAAGTACACTTTGTCACTTCTGTTATGCACGATTGCAAGACAAGTTGAGGCTTTACTACTAGCATGATAATGCACCAATTTTATGAAAGAAAAAAGTGAGCCTCTGTCAGCAACAATTCGTTTACAAAAGATTTTGCCCATATACCGCCTTGGTATGGTGAAGTTTTTGATTCTCGTCAATAACAGGCCTGTTAATTTGAGAATGGTTAATATGTCATACTAATGCTAAAAAGCATGTTCCACAATGAAGATAAACCATGCTCATTACGAATTCAACCGTGGCTACTTAAATATCAAATATAAAATGTAGGTTTGAAAATCTAAATAGATGGTCCGTTTGAAGCGGCAGCAACACTGGGGTAGTAGGCACATTAACTAATTAGAAGGTCCGTTTAAAGAACTGGAATCAAATACAGACAGCTGACTTGGTACTAGGTAGCCACGCAACTTTGAAAAATTAGAAGGTCTGTTTAAAGAACTGGAATCAAATACAGACAGCTGACTTGGTACTTCGTAGCCACGCAACTTTGAAAATTTATTATAAAAAAACAAAAAAGAGGCCTAACTTTTTCAATATCAAAATTAGAAGGAAAGAAAATCTCCTATCTATTCAATACCGAATAAAGAAATGTACAAAATTAATATATTTAATTACAAACCCAAAGCATCTTTCTTATAACATTATTAGCAATTATAAGTTTAAACGGCAGCGCAAAAATACCTTAGATTTCTTTAGCCTGGACTTGTTATCAGCACACCAGGCTAGAGCAGGGGCAACTTCCTTATTTTGTAGAGCATCTATAACTTTTTTGGCTTCATAAAAGATTTCAATATCAACAAGATCCTGTCAAATGAAGAGAAAGAAGTGATCATGTAATAAGAATTTATAAAAGAATTAGAGTTACTCAAAATCAATCCTAAAAAAAATAAAATATTCTTGCTCGTGTTCCCTTTGGGCCCTAGATAGTTTTAGATATCAACAAGAAAGTTATTATGCAAATCCACATAATCAGCATATTGATATCGTATAAGAAACTAAGACTAGATGCGAAACACCTTAGTAACACTCAAAGACATTAATATGGGGCAGTCACACACCAAAATATAGATGCAGAACCCCTTAAAACAACCTCTTTTTGACTAAATTCGATTGACACTATGTTTTCTTAATTGAAACTTGAGATTCCATTACCATTCCTCTCTGCAAGTCTCTAACCCAAATTGCAGAAGTTACTTTATTAACTTTTTCTTCCACCAAGTACCATGCCACCAAGTACCATTAACTTCACTAAGTATGTAGGCTTCCGTCGAATCACGAGAATATAAACTGTTATATCTTTGCCTAACATTACAGCTTTACGAGTCACATATTGCTTCAAGTTATAAATTAAATTGTATTAAATTTAGCTTTGAAAATACGATTTTCATTTAAGAAAGTTGCCATTAACCAAACAGGTGAGAACTATAATTAAAGTAGTATAATGTAGAACAAAGGTAGAAACATAGATAACAAGAAATGGTCTCTAAAACAAAACCCAACATACCAAAACTGAGAAGAAAATTTTTTGAATAAATTCCACTTAAAAATGATTAGCAGCAACAGCAGCCATATGCAGCTGAATTCAAGACAAAATTGGGAGTAGATGGGGATGTACTTGAGCTTGATGATCCAAAGAAATTAACAAACGCAGCGGGAACGAACTTTTTAAATTTATTCAGAACGACGTCATTTTGAGGGGTTTCATAGATAGGCTTAGATGTGTGTCAGCCACATAATCACTTATAATGTCTATAGCCCCAGCCCCCAAGCAATAGCACCATGAAAAAATACATAAAACAGGTCCAAAAACACAGTTGCCAAAAAACACACATGAGATACCTGTATGTTACTGCTTTCAGCAAGCTTTGTGGCAGTGTCAAAGTATGACATTCTCAGCATGTAGTCCACCAAAACTCGCTTCAACCTTGTGTTATTCCACTCTGATATATTGTCATCGTCAGCAGATTCGAGGTGATCAAGTCTCGCCCTACATCGTTGCGCTTGAAGATTTTCAACTCGATTCCCATCTTCTAACTGTTCAAATCCCAATTATCAGTCACTAATTAACCAACTGATTTCCTATCAAAACGTATCCAACAAAAAGTGTTCTTATCTCTAGAAAACCACTAAAATTTGGCAACTGTGTTCAATTGTTGTCATTTCAAGTTAGGGACCATTTAAAAATAAATACTTGAAAACTATACAAATGAGTTTTCCTAAGCGTAGTTATAATTCTGATTAGTTCTTATTCATATTTGCATGTGTTTTTCATGTTTTCTATTTAATCTTTTTGAGGAACAGCTCTACATTTCTACAACTACACAGAGGAATGTGTTCACTTTTCTTCATATTCCCTAGTTTAGAAAACATGAGCAGCTTTCCATCTCATAAATCAAAATTAGTACTATGAAAACCAGTTTCCACGTATTTAATTACAAAACCCAAAAGTTGGCTTCCTCATTTCCAATGAAAACTGTTGCTTAAAACTTTAAAGTCCAATTTGAGCACGTTTTCCATTTTCCAAATGCCCCTTTTCGATACAACAAAACACACTCCATTTTCTATAAAACGAAGCACGTTTTAAATTTTAAAACATGTTCATTCATTCCCATTTTCCAAACTAGTAGATAACTATGAAAGTCAGTTTTCAAAGGCTTGGTTGTAAAACAAAAAAGCAAGTTGGTACCTTAATATTTTATTCCAGCAGATAAGCATTTACAAATAAGCAATCCCAAACACCCGAGTTTTCCACATCCGAATACCCACTTAGCCCATCAACAGCAAATTTCCAACAAAGTTAACTACTTTAATACCCCGTTTGCCAATATATTCACAATCAAGTACTACATTTATATTTATAAGTAAAGTAAAGTAAGTAACTCCCAATGCCGTCTTCCACGGGTTTTGGGTCCCAATACCGTCTTCGACGGTGTATGGGGGAGGTTGAGATGTAGACAGCCTTACCCCTACCAAAGGTAGAGAGGCTGGTTCCATGTTCTACCATAGGTAGAAAAGGCCCTCCAGCCTTGCTGGGCATGAGGATCGAACCCTTGACCTCTGTCTCCAGAGGCAAGGGCTCCAACCACTGAACAATGATCAAAACCCTAAAAAATAATCACAGATCAAGCCTTATAATTTATATACAAAATCATATATATTTATACATAATAATCATACAAAATCAAAAGGGTATCTCTAAAAACCGTAAAACAACAATAATAACATAAAAAGATCCCACCTTTCGTTTAAGACCTTGTAATCTGGAAACAAGTGAATTAAGATGCAAAACGGCATCGTTTTGGGAAAGATCATCATCAGACAAACCAGACATAACGGCAGAAACTTCTTTCTCAACAACACGATGGTTGGCCCGGATGGTTTTCTTGTAGTGTTCAAATGGGACACGCAAGAACTGGTGTTCTAGTTTTAATGATTCGGTCAGTTTGGATGATGGGGCGGTGGTGGTGTTGAGTGATGGCAGTGTGGTGGTTGTGGGCGTGGAAGTGACGGTGGGGGTCACGGTGGTTGAGTTGCCGTTGGAAAGAGGTTCCATTTTATTTTAGTTTTTTGCTTTGGGATTTTGGGAAGAAGATGATTGAATCCTAAGGGGAAGTGTAGAATGAGACAAATGGTTTCATTTTAGGGATAAAGTGTAAATTTGGTCCATGTGGTTTTCACAAAACAGTATTTTCATCACTGCTGTTATATTTAGTCTTCTTTTAATCCCTATGGTCGAACTTTCGTTAAAAATCACTTGACCTTGTCGTTAACTCCCCTACATATAAATCACATGAAGGCATTTCTGTTATTTCCCCCTTTTCATCATCTCCAAACATTATATCTATATCCATATACGGGTTAAATGCAAATTTCGTCCTTATAATAATTCAAAATGCACACTTTTCATTACTTACTTCCACCTCCACATGAACACAAACCAGAAATATTCATTAATATCATCTATTTTATACATATTTATATCAAGCGATATCATCTAAATTGCGTAGAAGTTCAACACAAGCCTGTTATTATTTGGAAAGATGAAATGCCACATAATAACTTCTAGTGTTTGTGGCGTCTCATCACATAGACCTATAGTTCAATAAAAACACATATTAAGTATAGAGGTCTATAAAAATTAAACATAAACTAACATAAAAAAATGATATCGCATAAAATAAATATGTATAAAATAGACGATATCAACCATTAAACCTAAATCTAAATTAAACCCAAATCATACTCAAAACATATCAGTAGATCCTTGAAATTTGGCTATTATTATATGTAATAAAGGTAGCATGTGTGGTCTAAGTGTCCAACCTTCATTACCGTCGTCGGTTTCAAAATTCAGATTAGGTTTTGCTAAGTTGTCCCCCTGAAACTATTTATATATTAGGTTTTGAGATCTATGGGTGTGTAGAGAAAGTTTTACCAAATCTCTTACGTGTGTTCGTGTGTATGTGTGTGAAAGATTTCTGATTTGTATTTATCTGGAGGTAGAAGAAAGGGATGATAAGTGTGCATTTTGAATAATCACATGAACTAAATTTGCATTTAACGCGTGCATAATGTTTGAAGATGATGAAGATGGGTGAAATGATAGAAAAAAAAAAAAAAAAAAAAAAAAAAAAAAAAAAAAAAAAAAAAAATGATAGAAATGCCCTCACGTGGGGGAGTTAACGACATGGACAAGTGGTTTTTAACGGAATTCGACCACAGGGATGAAAGAAGACCAAAGTTAACGACATGGATAAAAAGGCCATTTTTTGAAAACCACATGGACGGAATTTGCATTTAACCCTTCATTTTATTATATATTTTACTGGACCAATGCAATAATGATTGAGATAAAATCGAATAGAGGAGGTAATGGAATGAGCATAGTAATTAAATTAGTTATTACTTGTGTTTGATAGCCATATTGGAACGGAATTAACTATTAATGCAAGTCTATTGGTACATATGAATAGAAGGGTGAATGGAATGAAATGTATGGAATAGGATCCCCTTACAATTTGAGGAGTAAAGTTAAAAGAATATCAACCTTTGAATTAAAATCGAGAGTCGTGATTCGATAATGATTTTTGAATCTTGACTCTTGATTTTAATACAATGTGTTTGAGAGAGACAAAATACCTTTTAATACTTATTTTAATTTAAATTAAAACAACTAATGATAAAACTGATGTACGAAGATTTTCATGATACATGACCATTTTCAATAAAAATATGATAATTATATTTGTGTTATTTTATGGTCCGGAAGTGTCTTAACATGCGAAGCGTGTCATATGTCTTAAGAACTCATTTCCAGCGTCTCTGTTGGTGTACGTTTGTAGAGATCGAACATAGTATTTTCATCTATTTATCTTTGATATAACTAGCATGGTACCCGCGCGTTGCGGCGGATACCATTGACAGAGCTTCTCATGTCGCGATTACCGAAAACAGTATAAGTTGACAATCAGTTAAACAATATCCTACTATGGATAACGTGCTTACAATGCGGTAAAAAAATATTGAAATATTTGTATGTGTATACATGTTCCTTTAATGTTGATAGACATGACTGTTTAAATAGAAAGATAGTTTATCTATACTCTTTATTAAAAGAAATAGCATCCCTGTTGAAATTACACAAGGGGAAATACCTAAACTACCCTTACTTACATAACTGCCCTACATCGCCATCTACTCTCTTTCTTTTCTTCTTTCCAACGCCCTCTTCTCTCTCTCTCTCTCTCTAAACACCACCGCCATCATCAACATCTTTTCCACCGCCATCACCAAAATCAAACGTCGGCATATGGGCGACGACGGACCTTTATTCAGATGAATATATTGATATAATCATCGATGAATCTGGCGTTATTAATCGTTGATGAACCCCTTGATGACGAATACGATGAGGTTAGCGTTTCTTTTAAAACTTTTCAGTATTTTGATTTCAAGGTTTGATTTGTTGTTTTTTGCGACAGGCAAATAGGTAGATATATTATATTTTATTTTCATTGTTTTATGTTAATTTTTTTATGTTATATCTGGTTTAATCAAATTAGAAACAAATGAACAAATGTTTATTTTCTTTTTCTTTTTATACTAGATTTTAGGGTTTTGTTGATTTGTTTTATGCTACACCTGGTTTAATTAAAATTAAAAATGAAATAAAAAACTTTGTTTTATATTTTTATGCTAGATATGGTTTTAGAAACATTAAAGCTGTGTTTTCTTCATGTATTAATAGCCAGCTGATGTAACTTGATTGAGGTTTGATTTTCTTTGAATTGATGTCACTTTGAAGATACCGAAGCTTCAGTTTATGACCCATAGACTCCATTTTTCACTGGTAAAAGGTTTTTGCTGCCACCCAAGATTGAAGAAAACAAAGGTAACAGTTATGTTAAAGTTTTGTTGTTTATGCTTTAGAGATTGAGAGATTGGGTGAATTTATTCATTTAGTATGTAGAAAGTGCAAAAAGTATGATTTGTATGTTTTTTTTGTAGTTTTGGATGGACAATGATGGGTCTCCAAATCTTCTTGTTAACAAGAACTAGACTGTGAAGGTTTGCTAAGAAGGTTTTCTATGCTTATGGGCATTTGAAGCTTGCTAATGGATTGCACGCTAAGAAGCTAGCAATGTGCCTCAAGGTGATTTTTTTTTGGTTGTGGATCAATTAAGATTGTGATACAATACTCGAGTCATAAGAAAAGAGTCATTGTGTAAACTAGATGAGTACTTTGCTTTGTTGTTGTTCACAAAAAAAAAATGAGTAGTTTTGGTTCACTTTTCTAATTCCGAGTTTCATCCAAAAAATACTGGAACTTTCAAAAATTAAATGTAAGGCTTAGGGACCAAATGCAATATACAAAGACCAACGACACTACCCTTATAAGGGTGATTGTGATAAGAACTGAGATCGATATGCAATATATAAAGAACGAGTACCATAAAAAGTAATAAGAGTTTGAATGATGCAGTTCACTGTGAAACATCTGGTCATTATCGGACCTTCCTTCTCTCGCTTCGTTGACCAAATCAATAGGTTGATGATCAGTTGTTACTTTCCTCAACTGACTTTTTTTGTTTGTACCATAATCTCCCAGTTTGTGTTTGTATGGTTACTGATACACCAGATTTGTCTTGTTTATCCCATATGTGTTTTTTGATCTAATGTTGATGAAATTATCTTATGCAAACATGTATTTTTTGATTTTTGTCATGCTTTTTGTGTGTCAGAAGTTGCAACACCACCGGTCACCGGCCGGAGGCCATGGTGACTGGGAAAAAGATTGTTCAGATTAAAAGTTGGGGGCGGCTAAACGTGAAGGAATCGTGAATTTGCTAGAGACACACATGGGAACACTAAAAACTGGAAGACTTTCTAAGAAGCATGTGGGGAATGTTTGTCTCACACTTTTGTCTTACACTTGAGTCTTTTATTTATGAAGCGTTTACTCTGACATATTATTGTCTTTTGCTTACATTTTGTGCAGGTGGGTTGTATGGCTTACCTCGGCTGATGGAACAATTTGGTTTACGATTGCCCTTGGGGCAGGCTGCCATGGTATGTATGAGGTTTGACAGTATTTAACACATTGCTATGAATGAAAAAGTTAAATTACCCTATTTGGATTGTCAACCGGTGCCTTCTCTTGAATATTAGATTTAATTCATTTGTAGTTAAGTTGTTTGACTTGGGTCATGTAACATTTGAAACTCAACAGGGCCCACGGCCTGGATTTTTTCCGGAAGAGACGTCTAAAAAGAAAGGTATTTGATATGTGACTACATTTTGTACTTTAAAGTTGATAAAGACGAGATAAGATTTGTTTATTGTTTCCTCATTTGCTTCTCATATTTAGATGGAACACGGGAAAATGACTAGGAATGCCTGGAATGTGGAAATGTCGATTTTTCTTTTAGAACAGTTTGTAACATGAGGAAATGCAATACTTCTAAACCTGGATCTCAGGTTTGAGCTACTGGTTTGTACCAGTCTTATTTTTGAGTTGACACATTGAAGCATCGTTTTGTATAATGCTCTATCGTTTTCATCACTAACTTTTGTTATTTTTGTAATGGTTCTAATAGCATAATGCAAAGCCAACAAAGAGTTCCAGTAGGTACTTCATGTCTTATGTCTATCTGGTTTGCTTCAGGTGATGTTTGAGACTTTGAGTCTATAAAAACAGATATGCCCGAAAGTGTGACCAATGTAACAACATAACTATCCTTTTAGGACCAAATGTAACTGACAGAATTGCGGTGCAAAGAAGCCATAATTAGGTTTTATTTTATCTTTTTATCAATTGGGTGGATTAGGTAACTTATTATAAAACCTTTTTTCATTATTCTTATTCTGTCTCTTTCTATAAGCAAGGCATTAAACAGTCATGTCTATCAACATTAAAGGAACATGTATACACATACAAATATTTCAATATTTTTTTACCGCATTGTAAGCACGTTATCCATAGTAGGATATTGTTTAACTGATTGTCAACTTATACTGTTTTCGGTAATCGCGACATGAGAAGCTCTGTCAATGGTATCCGCCGCAACGCGCGGGTACCATGCTAGTATATCTTAACTAATATTGACGATGTCATAATAAGTAATTTAAAACTTATGACACAAATGAAATACTCCTTATATAAATAGACATAAAAAAGATCTAGGCCTAATTGTTTAAAATTTTCAGTTTGGACAAGTTATAAAATTATATAAGTATTTATTAAATAGTTGTCCTTCAAAATAAATATAAGAACCTTTAATAACGATGAAAGAAAATATCATGAAAAAAAGTACTGTAGTTAATATTTTGCCAAAAATTATATAGGCTACTAATGCGTAGTCACCACAAGAATGTTAAAACAATAAGACTATCAAGAGTAGTCCATTAAAAAACATTCCTTATTCAGAAAGTGCTTGAGAATGCTCCTGAATGCCCCCGGGGAGTTCCCGACCATAAAATTGTCTTGCCCCTTTCGTTTGGAACGGACATTTCCTTTCAAAATTCACTTGTCAACTAATTAGGGCGCGTTTGGTTCACAGAATATTTTTTGGAAGGAATGAAATCTGTTAAAGGAATTGGAATCTGATGGAATGGAATTTGACGGAATGTTTTTTATTTTTGAAGATTTAAGTGGCAGAAGGAATGAGATTCCTTCCCCCATCCCCATGGAATGGAGATTCCATCAAATGAAGTAATGTTTCCATTCCAACGGAATGATATTCCTTCATCATTGAACAACCAAACGCACTAAGGAATGAAATTCAATTCCAATTCCATCAGATTCCATCAGAATCTGCGAACCAAACACGACCTTAGTGTGTGGGGGCATTCCCTGAATGCTCTACTCCTCATAGTATACAACTAGATTTAAATCCCGTGTTAAACACGGGTGGAATAAAGAAAAAATGTTACTCCCTCATTCACATTAAAATAAGCGAGTTTCATTTGTTTGTTTTTTTTGACATAGCGATTTGATCATGCAATGACATCAAAAAATAATTGTATTTTATAAGAATTATAGTGGGCCAAAAAATAGAAACCTACAAATATTAGTAGCCCAATAATCAAAATCAGGTTAGCCCATATTTCATTTATTTATATATTTATAATAAATAAAAAAATAAAAACAAACAAACACTAATATTATAGCATCATATTTGATACATAATATACTTGATACATAATATACTTTATACATATTTCATGCATATTTGATACATAATATATTAATGCCATTTAGCAAACATATGATGTCCTAAATACCAAAATATCATATAACTATGTTGCTGCAAAAGAAAATTCAAAACCAGCATTCATACTTCCTAAGCTGCCATATTTCTAAACGGATATAATACTAATTGTCCAAACATAAAACCACAATAACTTCCGTCATGTTGACATAATTAACAAACATCAAGATGAAGTGTTTGAAATTCCACATTGTCATCAGGGTGGTATTGAAACCTCAAGCTGTCATCTTCCTCCACTCCAGTCTGACCCATGAAATAGGTCCAATCCATGATCATAAGCAAATCATTAAGATCTCCAATAAAATGAAATGGGAACACCATTTGATCAAAATGAAGGACACCTGAATCGTAGTTGAACAACTTGTGCTTACGAACAAAGGTATTGATACACTACTTATGTATGAATTGTTCTCATTTTTCTTATCTCTTGCTGTTACTCTAAATTTTACAGCATGAAGATGTATTCTATATTTTAGATGTGTATGTATAAGTATTTTAAATATGCATGTTTGTAGGCACTTTGTATTATAAGAATATGTTGTTGGTATGAGATGCTTTGATGCTTTATTAGTATGCACGTATAGGACTTTGGGTCAACAAAATATGTTGTTGCCTTGTTGGTATGAAATGGTTTGTTAGGAATATAGGGAGTAAAAGTGATTCATTTTATTGTTTTAGGGTTAAAAATAAAAATTGATGTGAATGTAAATTCCATACCTACCTCTTTACCTATTTACAACTATTATATATACACTCTATCTATTTACACTTTGTTATATTCAAGGCATTTCTTTTGTATATTTTTTCTTTTAGATCTACTCTACCAAAGTCCCACCTGCCAAACCACTATCATGTCTAATAATCAGGTATATTTATTTTTTTAAAATCAAACTATGTTGATTAATAGTGGTTGATATGTATGAAATCTGTTATACTTGTATGATTCTATATTAATTACACTATGTTAATTTGATGTTGAGTTTTGACTTGTAAGATTTAAGTATTTAAAGAATATTTTTTAATGATTAATCAAACTTGTTTTGTTTAACTTTTATTAAAAAAATTTTAACTAACCCAAATATTGTTATTGTACTTATGAACAGGCTAAGTTTCAAGTGTTGGTGAATTGCATGGATTATAAGGAGTCCAAATCAGGATTGGTAAAATTTAAAGAACTTTTTTAGTGTTAGACAAATTGCATGGATACATATGTCTAATATTATGAAGTTATTTGTTTGAAATTATAGATATTACCAATGATAATGGGTCGTGTCCTACCAAGTAATTGTCGAATGGTGAAATTGGTTGATAATAGTAATCGGAAAAAGTATGTTTTAGTTAAAAAATTGGGGGATGGTTCTTTCAAAATTGAGGATGGTGAGTTGAATGCTTTGCTTAGCGATTATAAGTATGCGGATGTTCAGAAGCTTTGTTTTAGTTGGAGGAAAAAGGTTACCTTTGATTTTCAAGTATATCTACATAAAGATTTGGAGTGTTTTAGCCGAATTAAACCAGGAACGGCTTCTGGTAGGAGTTGTTTGGTTTCAGCAAATGAGGAAACTAATCAAAAAGTGGTAAGTATTTAGCATTCAAAATTTCTTTAAGATCTTTTTTTTATTCCTTATAAGTTCAAACTTTATTTTAATGTATGTTTTTGGTGTTTTTAGATTTTAAGTCTTTTTGTTCTTTGGGACCTAAATGCAAATGAGACTAAAAGTTTTGAAGAATTTGCTCGTGTTAGTTGTGGTGATAAGCAATATCGTCTTAAGGTGATTTATTATGATTGTGGGGTTGCACCAAATATAGAAAAGGTTGCAACTGGTTTTGAAGGTCCGGTTTGACAAAAACTTTGTAGAGAGAATAATGTGTTAACGGGCTGTATTTTGAAGTTTACCAATTTGAACAACATGCAATATGTGGTGGATATTTTCAATGTTGGAGATGATGGTCAAGAATTTGTTTCAGGTAAATTGGTTTGTTATTTTTGATTAAGTTATATTATATGATATATTTATTTAAAAGTTATTTCATTACTGATCGATGTCGTTGGACCGATAAAAAATATAAACTAAATACCTATAACTAGTATGGGTAAGTCGAGTATCGTATCCTCAGGGAATCATGGGAAAGTGTTAAACAATTTACAAAGTTAAGTAAACTAGACATAAACTTAAAATTGATTGATTGATTGATTTGATTAACAACTAAAATTGATTATGAACTTAACAAAATAATTCAATTAAATAAAAGTAGACCATTCTCATGCTCCCAATTATGCTTTCAAATATGTAACCTAACTTATATTCGTTGGAAATCACATAGACATGATTCGTTATAATGTTTGGATTGAATGAACAAGAATTAAATTAATCGGTTGTGATGATTCACGATAACAAAAACCGGGGAATTGACACAACTAGACTTCTAATTCATTAAAGTAAAACTACAAGTTCATGAGAGATTCATTCAATAATCAATGATTACTTAACAAGTTAAAACCAAATGATAGATGAATTTCATTCAAGTCATAAACACATAATCATTCAAACAATCCAAACAACATTAGATGTACAAGACTAATGAAGAATTAAACATCTAATCCAATATGAGTATGAGAAAGGTTGAACATAAATGGCTTACATAATTGTTCACATGAGAATGATCAAAAGAAAACCTAGCCTATCATCTTCATCATTGAATCTTCAATTTGAATTGTCATCTTCATGAATTGGTGAATTGATGATGATATTGGGGTCTTCTCTATGTTAGGAACTTCTATTGTGAGTGAATATTATGAATGGTAACTTCCCAAGTCGTGAATAGAAGAGATATAAACTGAACTTAAGTTAAAACCATGAAATTCGGAATTTTGGTTCAGCAACTGGCGTAAGGTACGCCCCTCCTGGCCGTAACCTACGCCCCATAAGTTTTCACCTGGCATAACCTACGCCCATAACTGGCGTAAGGTACGCCCCCTCAGTCTTCAAAATTCCAGATTTCACTTCTTGACTTGCTTCTTGACTTTGCTTGACTCGTTTATGATCCATTTAACTCCAACTTGTCACCAATGACCTGAAACACTTAACAAACATAAAAACGCCCTACTCGTCTATTAACAAGCACAAAGTGATCCAATTTTATCCATTAAAACCATGTCCTTTAGGCGTTTATCACATTCCCCAACTTAACTTTTTTTCGTCCCAAAAAAGGCATTCATCATGTGACAAGTTAACTTACAATCCTATAATACTTCCTATCACCAAAGAAACACCATATAAGAGTTATATCAATTATACATTGTAAAACTCAACCCTCAAGCAATTTTCAAGTACACTTGGGCGAAACTAAGTAATGCAAACCAAATCACATAACACAACCAACTCATGAGACTTACAACTATCAAAAGATTTACGACTAGCAAATAGAAATATATAAATGTGCAATTAAACCTAATAAACCTCAAGTTTGCCACAATACATGAATCACACTCTCACAATGTGCACTCCCCTCGGTTCATATTTTTAGTGAATTAGCAAAAGATGTGCTAATATGTATATATGAAGCTCTCAACCCATTATTGCACACTAAAAGTCATAGGCTAGTACACAAATCGAACCAAGACCTCATAACACCAAATTATCACTTCGGCATTCATACAAGATTGATGGAAATATGGAATGAAACAGGGTAATGATTCTCATTTGGGTGATTTACTAGAATGATTTTGGAACATTTCATTTTGGTTATTTTTGATCAACTTACATGGATAATTGAATTGATTTTCATTTTATGACCATATACTTTGACTTTTTCAACCGGATATTGCAATTTTGACTTTGACTTTGTTCTTTCTTTCAATTCATCATCATAAACAACACAACTTTGAACAATTAACGGATTTCATGACGAGGTGAGGTGGAATATGGATTGAATTGTATGATTGTTTTTGTCATTTTAAGCACATAATCCGGGTTAGAGGTCTCAATACGGTAAGTGCACTAGTTCTAACCTAATGTACAATAATGGTTCACACAATATAGTTATCACGAGAAATCATGCTACGCTAACAATCTAAATCAATCGTCGACGAGGCGTTTTCTCTCATGAAATTGAAGGATATAACGGATATATAAGTGTGATACATGCATTATAGCTCACAATTGGCATATTACCCTTATTTGCACATTTCTATGTTTTTACTTGCTAGCAACTCTATCAAGACGCTCATAAGTCAACCATGTCATGCAATCTAATCTACACTACCTAGCCCCAC
>CM067168.1:83978732-84031232 GCA_034093135.1 Erigeron breviscapus
TGGATAATTGAATTGATTTTCATTTATGACCATATACTTTGACTTTTTCAACCGGATATTGCAATTTTGACTTTGACTTTGTTCTTTCTTTCAATTCATCATCATAAACAACACAACTTTGAACAATTAACGGATTTCATGACGAGGTGAGGTGGAATATGGATTGAATGAACTCAAGAATTAAATTAATCGGTTGTGATGATTCACGATAACGAAAACTGGGGAATTGACACAACTAGACTTCTAATTCATTAAAGTAAAACTACAAGTTCATGAGAGATTCATTCAATAATCAATGATTACTTAACAAGTTAAAACCAAATGATAGATGAATTTCATTCAAGTCATAAACACATAATCATTCAAACAATCCAAACAACATTAGATGTACAAGACTAATGAAGAATTAAACATCTAATCCAATATGAGTATGAGAAAGGTTGAACATAAATGGCTTACATAATTGTTCACATGAGAATGATCAAAAGAAAACCTAGCCTATCATCTTCATCATTGAATCTTCAATTTGAATTGTCATCTTCATGAATTGGTGATTTGATGATGATATTGGGGTCTTCTCTATGTTAGGAACTGCTATTGTGAGTGAATATTATGAATGGTAACTTCCAAAGTCGTCAATAGAAGAGATATAAACTGAACTTAAGTTAAAACCATGAAATTCGGAATTTTGGTTCAGCAACTGGCGTAAGGTACGCCCCTCCTGGCCGTAACCTACGCCCCATAAGTTTTCACCTGGCATAACCTACGCCCATAACTGGCGTAAGGTACGCCCCCTCAGTCTTCAAAATTCCAGATTTCACTTCTTGACTTGCTTCTTGACTTTGCTTGACTCGTTTATGATCCATTTAACTCCAACTTGTCACCAATGACCTGAAACACTTAACAAACATAAAAACGCCCTACTCGTCTGTTAACAAGCACAAAGTGATCCAATTTTACCCATTAAAACCATGTCCTTTAGGCGTTTATCACATTCCCCAACTTAACTCTTTTTCGCCCCGAAAAAGGCATTCATCATGTGACAAGTTAACTTACAATCCTATAATACTTTCTATCACCAAAGAAACACTATATAGGAATTATATCAATTATACATATTTGTAAAACTCAACTCTCAAGCAATCTTCAAAGTACACTTGGGCGAAACTAAGTAATGCAAACCAAATCACATAACACAACCAACTCATGAGACTTACAACTATCAAAAGATTTACGACTAGCAAATAGAAATATATAAATGTGCAATTAAACCTAATAAACCTCAAGTTTGCCACAATACATGAATCACACTCTCACAATGTGCACTCCCCTCGGTTCATATTTTTAGTGAATTAGCAAAAGATGTGCTAATATGTATATATGAAGCTCTCAACCCATTATTGCACACTAAAAGTCATAGGCTAGTACACAAATCGAACCAAGACCTCATAACACCAAATTATCACTTCGGCATTCATACAAGATTGATGGAAATATGGAATGAAACAGGGTAATGATTCTCATTTGGGTGATTTACTAGAATGATTTTGGAACATTTCATTTTGGTTATTTTTGATCAACTTACATGGATAATTGAATTGATTTTCATTTATGACCATATACTTTGACTTTTTCAACCGGATATTGCAATTTTGACTTTGACTTTGTTCTTTCTTTCAATTCATCATCATAAACAACACAACTTTGAACAATTAACGGATTTCATGACGAGGTGAGGTGGAATATGGATTGAATTGTATGATTGTTTTTGTCATTTTAAGCACATAATCCGGGTTAGAGGTCTCAATACGGTAAGTGCACTAGTTCTAACCTAATGTACAATAATGGTTCACACAATATAGTTATCATGAGAAATCATGCTACGCTAACAATCTAAATCAATCGTCGACGAGGCGTTTTCTCTCATGAAATTGAAGGATATAACGGATATATAAGTGTGATACATGCATTATAGCTCACAATTGGTATATTACCCTTATTTGCACATTTCTATGTTTTTACTTGCTAGCAACTCTATCAAGATGCTTATAAGTCAACCATGTCATGCAATCTAATCTACACTACCTAGCCCCACTTACATGTACAAATCCAATCACAAGAAAATCTCATTTTACAAACATAATCCTTTTAACCAACCACGTTTACACACGGATAAAGTCACATCAATATGACAATAATCCTTTTAACCAACCACATTTACACACGTAAGCACTTTGGTAAAGAACAAGTGGAATGTTCTTCGGAAAGTGTGTAAAGGAAAAAAGTCAATTCCTCGATATCAGTGTTCAGACTTGTAAGGTCTAGAACACTGACAATCCTCCAGTCGTAGATCTGGTAAGACTTCCAGTGGACTCCGCCATTTGTCAGTCTTCTTTATTCTAACTCCAGTCTTTGACTTCAGTGAGAATGTCTTCAGTAGAATAGATCTGGACTGAGGTGAAGTCCAGTGAGCTAATCTGGAGGATGTCTCCAGATTTCCTATACAAGTATTTGCTCACTGGTCTTCCATTATTTCTGAACAAATCTTCAGATGGACTCCAGTTTCCAAGTCTGGAGTAGGTCCAGTAAATATCATTTCTGGACAGATCTTCAGTAAGGCTCCAGTAGTCGAGTCTGGAGCGAGTCCAGTAAATCTGGACCTAACAAATTCCCCCTATTGTTTAGAAATAATGCAAGGTTTTTCAAGCTTATATCTATACAACTTTGTATGCTTGAAAAACACTTGTTTTGACTTAGTCTAAAAATTTATTGTTACTGGGAAACACTTTATAGATCATCAGTGTTCCAGTTTCATATTTTAATTCTAACTTAGACTAAACGGGTCATGCATAGTAATGTCATGACGCCGCGATCGATGAATGTAGTTTTTAAACGTCTTAGTTTTGCTATACAAAAAGGAGTGGCGGCGCAGCTTGTTGCCCGTTTGCCTTTTATTTCTATGTAAATTACTATATCTATTATGAAAGTCAAAATGTTTAGCTAAAAAAATAAAAAAAATAAAAAAAATAAAAATTGTGAATTAAATACAAGTACAAGTAAATGATACAAGAGTTAGACCCTTCTCTTCGATGTCTGTCCTGGAGCATCTTCAGAAGCCTTTCTCTTTGGAGATGGAGAGGATGGTACAGACTCTGGTGGCTTCAAACCTATTACAACTTCCATCTGTTGCTTTCTCTTCCATACCTTTTCAATCCTTTTCAAAAATGCTTTAACATCAGTCGACAAATCTGTCTTCCCCCTGAATGTTAAGGCAATCTCCTTCAGTTCACTCCATCCAAACGCTTGGACTGAAGCACTCTTTCTTTCATCAGTAAAGTTACCTTCCCTAGTCAACTTTATTTCAAACTTGGACATACCTTCATGATTATCAGCTAACTTAATCTCTGCACCAACAATCCTTCTGGCATCAGCCCTGAAATTCAACATTTCTTCATATTTGGCTTTTTGCTTAGCCATCTGGATCATATATTCAGTTTCCTTGGATACTTTCTGCTGATCGATGGCAGACTGAAATGCTTCACGATTAATTCTTTGTGAAGTATCCAAAGGAATGAAAGTGCTCAGATCAGCATCTCTGATTGCTTTTAACTGTTTGGCAGTCAGTTTGGGTAAACCTTTCAACTTCTTTCTGTACTCTATCTCCAGAGCACCAGCATTCTTCCTTATCTTTTTTTGGAGGTTCACCAGTTCCTCCGTCCTCTGTCTTATCAGTTCAGTTACACTGACACCATAAGTTACAGCATCATAAGTTTGCTCATCTTCAGAGTACCTGGAGCGAATGAACACATCATCCAATGCATTCAGACATTGATGAATTCTGGGGTCTTCCTTCATTCTTTTATATACATCTATATGTATGCCCAACCTACCAGCATTGTAAGAATCAAGGGTCCCCATGTTTGCCATTTCCCTTTGGTGGGCCAGCAATTCATCCTTTTGATTTTTCTTGAAAATTTCTATCAATATGCATTCTTGCTCCAGTCTCTTCGAGGTGTCTTCATCAGTAGGAGGAAGTTCTGATGAACCTTCAGCTGTTTCAGTTTCACCTCCAGATATCACATATTTCTTTCTTTTTACTGATTCTTGAGTAGTTATGATATCTGGGAATGCTTCGAATTGGGGCTCACTGGCATCAGTACCAGCAGCTTCTTCATCCTGCACAATGGCTTCAGTGCCAAGTGCCTTCTGTGCTTCTTGTGCACTGGCATCAGTACCAGTCACTTGTTCTTGTTGCACGATGCTTTCAGTAGCAAAGGCCTTTTCAATAGCACTGGCAACAACTTCTTTCTTTTTCCTAACCAAACCTTCTTGAACAGACTCAGTGGCAACAGACGACTTTTCCCCCTTGGAATGATCACCAGTTCTTGACTTGAGATCATTCCACAACTGTTCAAGCATATGTCAGTCTAGAGCACCAAACGTTCTTCCAGCCACTGGAGTTGTGACATTCACAGTGCTTCTTAAAGCAATCACTTCCTTCTTTATAATATGAATTTCTTGAGGCAAGTGTTTTGGCATTTCATTTTCTATCATCTTCACCACTTGTGGTAATAAACCATCCTGAATGGTTCTAAGAACAGACCCAGAAATCTCTTCAGAAATTTCTTTTAACATTCCATGTCTGAACTTCTTAGCAACCTCATCACTGATTGAACTAACAACAGCATTCTGATCAAGGGTAGGCCTGCTTTCCAAACTACTTACCCTGGTAACCAACTTCTGAACCTCATCTGTCAGACCTGCCAGTGGTTGAACAAGTTCACCTTTCACTGCAGTCTGAACAGAACTAACCAGCCTTGCTTCTAATCCCTGGACTGCCACTTTGATATTTTCAGAATTATTATTTGTGGCCAGTACCAGCTCATCCAGCTTCTCAAACACTATCTTTTCATTCCCAGCAAAAACATTCATTTCTGATGCTAGATTATTGGATAATAAGGACTTAAAATCAGAAATAACCTGGGATGAAGACTGGAGTGATCTCTCTAGGTCCGCCACCTTACTTAAAAGGTCTTGGACCTCGGCTGAAGAAGAAGAGGAGGGACCACTAGGAGGATCAAGAGTGGAGGTCATTCTGGTTACCAACGGTACTTGTGTCTGGACCTCTTCAGTGGATCTTTCAGATGTTACAGCAATCGAGTCCAGCACACGGTGTTCAGGAAAGTTAATTGGAGTTTCAATTGGTGGTGGTTGAGTTTGTGAAATTTGAAGTGTGGGAGGATTGAAATATGGAGTGGTTTGTGGAATTGAAGGTGGTGGTGGTGGTGGTGCTGGTGGTGGTGGTGGTGGTGGTGGTGGTGGTGGTGGTGGTGGTGGTGGTGGTGGTGGTGGTGGTGGTGGTGGTGGTGGTGGTGGTGGTGGTGGTGGTGGTGGTGGTGGTGGTGGTGGTGGTGGTGGTGGTGGTGGTGGTGGTGGTGGTGGTGGGGTGGTGGTGGTGGTGGTGGTGGTGGGGTGGTGGTGGTGAGGGTGGTGGTGGTGGTGGTGGTGAGTGGTGTGAAGTGGTGGAATTGGTGGTGGTGGTGGTGGTGGTGGTGGTGGTGCAGTAATGGATTCTGGTGGTGGAATATTTGATTCTGGTGGAGGTGGTGGCATTTCTGGTAAGCGTTCAACTTCTACTACATCATCTCCAAGAAAATTCATATTCACATCAAAATTATGACCTTCTGACATGGGTGAATCAGCCTCATCCCAGACAAATGTTTCACCAACTGGTTCATTATTTTGATCATTAGCATTAGCATTAGATTAGCATTAGGATCAGGACCAAAATTAAAATTTCCTTGTGTATTTTCTGAGTTGGCCATCAAAGAAACAGATCTAGGCAATGTTTAGCCTTCTGCTCTGATACCAATTGTAAAGTCCCAAACTCTCTTGATGGTTAACCCCGAATGTAAAATACAACAAGTCTAATAAGCACTAGAATGGACTAGTATTACTTGAATATAAATGCAAGAATATAAACAAAGTAATACAAGACTAAAAGCAATAAAGTAAAGGTGGAACACAATGTAATTTTTCAAGTGTATTTTATTATGATGTTAAATAAAATACAAGGTTGTGCGGAATCAAGATAATACAAATATGTAAGTATCCTAACAACCTATGAATTACAAATGATCTATATTTGCCAAATAAACTCTTTGGATCGAGATACTTAAAGTTGTGAAGTATCCCTGTTTAAGATCGAGAGTATTTAGACAAATTCACCTTTAATGCTAAGAGTAATTTTAACGAAGAAATGACTTTGTATTTATAGGCAAACAAATTCACCAGTGAATTTGTGCCGTACAAATATGGTTGCATGCATTTAATGAACCGACAAGGTCATTAAATGCATTGGTTAAGGTACAAGGATAAAGTCACATCAATATGATAATAATCCTTTTAACCAACCACCTTTACACACGCAAGCACTTTGGTAAAGAACAAGTGGAATGTTCTTCGGAAAGTGTGTAAAGGCAAAAAGTCAATTCCTCGATATCAGTGTTCAGACTTGTAAGGTTTAGAACACTGACAATCCTCCAGTCGTAGATCTGGTAAGACTTCCAGTGGACTCCACCATTTGTCAGTCTTCTTTATTCTAACTTCAGTCTTTGACTTCAGTGAGAATGTCTTCAGTAGAATAGATCTGGACTGAGGTGAAGTCCAGTGAGCTAATCTAGAGGATGTCTCTAGATTTCCTATACAAGTATTTGCTCACTGGTCTTCCATTATTTTTGAACAAATCTTCAGAGGGACTCCAGTTTCCAAGTCTGGAGTAGGTCCAGTAAATATCATTTCTGGACAGATCTTCAGTAAAGCTCCAGTAGTCGAGTCTGGAGCGAGTCCAGTAAATCTGGACCTAACAAAAATGCCCTACTCGTCTATTAACAAGCACAAAGTGATCCAATTTTATCCATTAAAACCATGTCCTTTAGGCGTTATCAATTACATGTTGTAGGTGATCAAAAATTACTTTGCAATGATATGGAGGCTGGTACTTCATCTTGGTCAAAGTAAAAAGGGATTGAAGATGGAATTCGCATTAATATGTTTGTGTTTTTGTATTTCTAAGACACATTAATATGTTAAATTTGTTAATTGTCAAACTATCTGTGCTACTATTAATTCTATTATCGTTATTAGTTATGGTTTGATTAAGGTTGATTTAAAAATATTACCAATAATGTGATTGAATTTATATCTATTTGTTTAATGTGTTAATTGGTTGTGTTTTGAAGTATACAAATTTGCACAACATGTAATATGTAGTCAATATTTTAGTGTTTTAAAGGGTTGTTTTTCAATTAAGTTTTTTTAGTTTGTTAATGGGTTATGTCATTTTTAAAATTTAATTATTTTATTTGTCATTTATATTATAAATTACATAATTAATTTTAACAGTGTATTATTAAGAATAGAATATTTAAACAAAAGAAAATATTATAGTACAATTGAATATTCTTTTGAAGTTTATAATTGTTTAGGGTGGAATTTGTAATTTAGGCATAGTGTTGTGTTGTTTGGTTAGGTTTCTCAATAATTGAGAGGGTTTAATCAATTTTACACACACACTATTCAAAGACGAAAAAAAAAGAAAATGGCGAAAAGAAAACTCGGCCATCACTTTAAACGCACACAGGTAATTCTTCGATTTACTTGATTTTTTTTTAGTATTCTTTTAAAACTATTATAAATTCTTTATAGTTTATGGATGTATTTTATTTTTGTTAATTACATTAGGATTTATGAGTTTTATTGAATCTGAAAATGATTATTGGGAATTAGGGTTTTCAAACCAAACACAAACTGCATGATCAGATTTAGGTGGTCGATAAATATATACATGTTTTTATATTGGGACCCTCTTTCTTTTATGTGTTAACAGATTTTGAGACAGGTTGGGGACCATTTAGATTTTGTAAATTTTTTTTTAAAAAAATTGACTTTTTGTGGTCAATAAATTTAAGAAATATTTTTTTTCCATTAGAAATAAGGTATTTTGGTTTATAAATTATTTTTAATTGTTAATAGGTGAAATTCCAAATTCTTGTTGATGTCCCTAAAGATGGAACTTTTGAAGATTTTCTGGTGAGTTTAAATATTAAATTTCTATACTTATTGTAACAAATATGGTTGCATGCATTTAATGAACCGACAAGGTCATTAAATGCATTGGTTAAGGTACAAGGATAAAGTCACATCAATATGATAATAATCCTTTTAACCAACCACCTTTACACACGCAAGCACTTTGGTAAAGAACAAGTGGAATGTTCTTCGGAAAGTGTGTAAAGGCAAAAAGTCAATTCCTCGATATCAGTGTTCAGACTTGTAAGGTTTAGAACACTGACAATCCTCCAGTCGTAGATCTGGTAAGACTTCCAGTGGACTCCACCATTTGTCAGTCTTCTTTATTCTAACTTCAGTCTTTGACTTCAGTGAGAATGTCTTCAGTAGAATAGATCTGGACTGAGGTGAAGTCCAGTGAGCTAATCTAGAGGATGTCTCTAGATTTCCTATACAAGTATTTGCTCACTGGTCTTCCATTATTTTTGAACAAATCTTCAGAGGGACTCCAGTTTCCAAGTCTGGAGTAGGTCCAGTAAATATCATTTCTGGACAGATCTTCAGTAAAGCTCCAGTAGTCGAGTCTGGAGCGAGTCCAGTAAATCTGGACCTAACAAAAATGCCCTACTCGTCTATTAACAAGCACAAAGTGATCCAATTTTATCCATTAAAACCATGTCCTTTAGGCGTTATCAATTACATGTTGTAGGTGATCAAAAATTACTTTGCAATGATATGGAGGCTGGTACTTCATCTTGGTCAAAGTAAAAAGGGATTGAAGATGGAATTCGCATTAATATGTTTGTGTTTTTGTATTTCTAAGACACATTAATATGTTAAATTTGTTAATTGTCAAACTATCTGTGCTACTATTAATTCTATTATCGTTATTAGTTATGGTTTGATTAAGGTTGATTTAAAAATATTACCAATAATGTGATTGAATTTATATCTATTTGTTTAATGTGTTAATTGGTTGTGTTTTGAAGTATACAAATTTGCACAACATGTAATATGTAGTCAATATTTTAGTGTTTTAAAGGGTTGTTTTTCAATTAAGTTTTTTTAGTTTGTTAATGGGTTATGTCATTTTTAAAATTTAATTATTTTATTTGTCATTTATATTATAAATTACATAATTAATTTTAACAGTGTATTATTAAGAATAGAATATTTAAACAAAAGAAAATATTATAGTACAATTGAATATTCTTTTGAAGTTTATAATGTCATTTTTAAAATTTAATTATTTTATTTGTCATTTATATTATAAATTACATAATTAATTGTAACAGTGTATTATTAAGAATAGAATATTTAAACAAAAGAAAATATTATAGTACAATTGAATATTCTTTTGAAGTTTATAATTGTTTAGGGTGGAATTTGTAATTTAGGCATAGTGTTGTGTTGTTGGTTAGGTTTCTCAATAATTGAGAGGGTTTAATCAATTTTACACACACACTATTCAAAGACGAAAAAAAAAGAAAATGGCGAAAAGAAAACTCGGCCATCACTTTAAACGCACACAGGTAATTCTTCGATTTACTTGATTTTTTTTTAGTATTCTTTTAAAACTATTATAAATTCTTTATAGTTTATGGATGTATTTTATTTTTGTTAATTACATTAGGATTTATGAATTTTATTGAATCTGAAAATGATTATTGGGAATTAGGGTTTTCAAACCAAACACAAACTGCATGATCAGATTTAGGTGGTCGATAAATATATACATGTTTTTATATTGGGACCCTCTTTCTTTTATGTGTTAACAGATTTTGAGACAGGTTGGGGACCATTTAGATTGTGTAAATTTTTTTTTAAAAAAATTGACTTTTTGTGGTCAATAAATTTAAGAAATATTTTTTTTCCATTAGAAATAAGGTATTTTGGTTTATAAATTATTTTTAATTGTTAATAGGTGAAATTCCAAATTCTTGTTGATGTCCCTAAAGATGGAACTTTTGAAGATTTTCTGGTGAGTTTAAATATTAAATTTCTATACTTATTGTAACAAATATGGTATTATTAATTTGGTGAAAACAAATATTTGTTTAGGTACTGCCAAGGATTTTTAAGAACCATATAACAGATAATTGTGAACGAATGACTTTGATAGATTCAAGTGGACGTAAGTTTGTTGTTTTTGTGTATGATATGGGTGAGGGTATTACAAAGATTGGATATTGGTGTTGGAAAAAGTTTCTTAAGATGAATTTAGTTGGCGATTTAGGAATTAGTAAGTTGTATTTCCAAAAGGTTGGTAAGAATCAGTTTGAAGTATATTGTTTCAATTCGTTTGGAATGGAGATGAAGAGGGATTTTGAAGGTAACTGGGTGATTAAAAGATGTTTGGTTAAGGCTTCTAGTAGCACAATTTACCAAGAGGTTAGTTTACCTTATTGTTAATTGTTTTAACAAACAACTATGTTTATGGTTTATCTAGTACTATTAAACATTGTTTTTGGGACACTAAGAATTGTGATATTCGTTGTCTTTACCACAGAATCTTCCTGCTGGAATTCTGAATGACTTGAATGAAAAATCTGCTTTGAAACCCAATTTGGAATCCGACCTATATGGTCCATTGCAGGATGCTACAGTCAAGCCTCTTTATAAGTACCATGAAAATAATTCAAAAGAGACTAAATGGCAGGCAGTTGGTTTTCAGGGCACTAAATGGACTAATTTTATAATGGAGAATGGTGTTGATAAGGGTTTTACAATGTTGTTCACATCTTTCGGACAACAGAAGTACTTGGTGGATGTTTTTAATAAAAAACAAATTGGAGTTGGGTTGATCGTTGATGTATGTAAGTTATTTATTTCATTGTTACATTGTCAGAAGTTATAAAATTAAAGACTGAATTGTTAAGAATATAATATTGGTTATTGATTATTTAGGTTTTGAGGATGAGGCAGTGCAGAAGCATAAGAAAGTCTGGAAAGAAGGATTGATGGACGACAAGGTTTTTGAGTCAGACATTTTGCATCAATGCCGTTTAACTTTGAAACACAATCATAGGAAGTTCAAGCAGCCATTTTTCTTGCACAAGTTTCACGATTCTTGTTTGACCCACAAAGAATTGGTATGTAATTGCCTTTAGGTATACTTTTATTCCAATTCTGATGATATTAATCATAAAACCATATTTAATTTTTTTTTGGCAGACAATTCCAGCAAAGTTTGTTCGTGAACATAAACTTTACGAATATAATGGAGTTACTTTGGCTTTTGGTTACATGAAGTTCAATCCAGAGCTGGTGAAAAAGCAGGATAGTCGCCGACCAGGTGATTTATCACACATTAAGCTAAAGTTTGATTGGGGATTGTTTATGCATTGCACTGGATTCATTGTGGGGGACTCAATAAAGTTTGGAATCAACAAAGAGAAATCTGTGGTGGGGGAAAATGTTTATCTTCGCATATGTTAATTATCTTTTGAATTATTTTCATGGTACTTATAAAGAGGCTTGACTGTAGCATCCTGCAATGGACCATATAGGTCGGCTTCCAAATTGGGTTTCAAAGCAGATTTTTCATTCAAGTCATTCAGAATTCCAGCAGGAAGATTCTGTGGTAAAGACAACGAATATCACAATTCTTAGTGTCCCAAAAACAATGTTTAATAGTACTAGATAAACCATAAACATAGTTGTTTGTTAAAACAATTAACAATAAGGTAAACTAACCTCTTGGTAAATTGTGCTACTAGAAGCCTTAACCAAACATCTTTTAATCACCCAGTTACCTTCAAAATCCCTCTTCATCTCCATTCCAAACGAATTGAAAATAATTCAAAAGAGACTAAATGGCAGGCAGTTGGTTTTCAGGGCACTAAATGGACTAATTTTATAATGGAGAATGGTGTTGATAAGGGTTTTACAATGTTGTTCACATCTTTCGGACAACAGAAGTACTTGGTGGATGTTTTTAATAAAAAACAAATTGGAGTTGGGTTGATCGTTGATGTATGTAAGTTATTTATTTCATTGTTACATTGTCAGAAGTTATAAAATTAAAGACTGAATTGTTAAGAATATAATATTGGTTATTGATTATTTAGGTTTTGAGGATGAGGCAGTGCAGAAGCATAAGAAAGTCTGGAAAGAAGGATTGATGGACGACAAGGTTTTTGAGTCAGACATTTTGCATCAATGCCGTTTAACTTTGAAACACAATCATAGGAAGTTCAAGCAGCCATTTTTCTTGCACAAGTTTCACGATTCTTGTTTGACCCACAAAGAATTGGTATGTAATTGCCTTTAGGTATACTTTTATTCCAATTCTGATGATATTAATCATAAAACCATCCGTGTTCTTCCTCCAAAAGCCTAATTGAGGCAAGAACAACACACTCAACTTTGGGAATTTAAGGGTTACTGTCAATGTTTTCAGTCCACATTGGTAACTCTCTAATCTCCTCCACAGTCTTTCTCACAGCATTAGTGATAAATTCATTACGCACGGGATAATTGGTCTGAATGGATAAATGGCTTTGAGAATTACCATTTCCATTCTGCCTCAGTATAAGGCTGCACAAACGGATGATTATAAAGAGTTAAGCACCATAAAGTCACCAAAAATAAATGAGCAACTTGATGAAACAAAACAGAAAGGTTTACAATGACTTTACCTCCTACGAAAAGTATTGATTTCTTCAATTTCCTCATCAAGAAAGATTCGGGTACCATACATATCATTTTGAACACTGATAGCATCTAAAAAAGATCCAATATAAAGTTTCCAGTTAATAAATAAAATATTTATGATAGTAGTCTAATTGTTCAAATAAACTTACTACTCCACAATTTGATTTTGACATGTTGCAGAACTGCTATGACACTTTCTTCTCCCTTATGGTTGCTGATATAATTGCTCACTTTGACAGCATAATCAGCCCATAAAGTGCAACGCAAAACCTTACCACTACATTGAGAAAATATCACTTTTAGTACTAAAGAAATGAAGACAGATGTTTTAAGTTAAAAGCCCAGGTATCAAGTATATTTAAAGTTAAATTAACATTTAGTCAAGATATTGTGACTTGAGCATAAATGACCAATATATTATGCAGTAAATGAATTCAGACAGGAAAGGCATTCAACAAAACATCATGACGTCCATATACATGAAGATATAGTTATGAGATACAAACATACATTAAATAAAGATGACAGTTTGTGCAGTATAGTAAAGGCAAGAAACATTCCTAGATGCAGATCTTCTTAAATGACACTTATTTAACATATATTCTGCATACCTTTGACATTTACAAAAAATATGCACAATTGTACTTTTGATGACAAACATTCTGATGATCATAAATGACTTTTAACTAATATTGATGGTATAAAAATGTCAAAGTGAAATATTCTGTAATGAAATTAAATGCCAATCATTTAACCAGTAACAATTAACAACACATGTATGGTGAACAAATTTTACTCTAAAAATACCAATGATTACATATATACACTTGAAGAAATAAAACTTACTCCAAATCTTGGAGATCCAAATGAATCCTCTTGGTGTCTTTACCAGATTTCCCTTTGAAGATATCCAAGTCTCCACACCATACGACGTTTCCAATGACATCTAAATTAAATAAACGAAAATAACAGTGAGATATGGTTTAAGTTAACATCAAAGTTGATAATTGTTAAAAACTCACCAACTGTTAACACAGAATTAGCCAACTCCATATCAATCTCTTCAAATATTTTGAAAAGAAACCCATAAGGGTGACCTTGGAAGCCACAAGTAGGTTCTACTTCAGTACAACGGTAGAAGTTGATTTTCTTTTTCAGAGGCAGCACAGGATACTTGTCTGCTTGTTCACCAACACCACACCTCTTGATAATGTAAACTCCATCTTCTTGTAGCTTATCCAGAAACTGAGGAATCAAGATGTCCTTGACAAACATCTGGATCTTTTGGCCCTATAAAACAAACAAAACACCAACATAATGAAAAGTGTGTTCTAAAAGCTGGGAAATAGAGTAAAACAAACAAATATTACGTACCCTTTCATCAATGGCGATTAAATCAAGCCTCCAGCTTTGGCACCACTTCTTGATTACACGAATCTTAATGTTCCAGAAGTCTCTTGTTGGATTCAAATCTTCAACAAAACTATAGTTTTGTTGACCCATGACAGGATTTGAGAGAGTTTTTTTTTTCTCGTAAAATTCAAATTTATTTTTGATCTTGGAGAGAAGTGTGTATGTGTAGGATTTTAGTGTGTAATATCTGTATCCATCATATCTCTATCTGTATGCATCAAAAACTACTACTCACATAGAATTGTAATTTTGAATCTTTTTGAAATTAAAGATTTTTTTAAGTAAATAATAGGAATAAGTGTCAACCTAATCGTACTTTAACTCTTAAGAGCATTAAATGCTATTTTTCTCATGTGTGTAAACCAGCCTGCATGCTCCTGTTTCATAGACATGTTCGACGGCTCAAAGGCATGGGTAACACAAATTGTATTTACAACAGCCACTTTAACAACTATTGAACATCAAATCCTCTCTATTATACATAAAATTATGTATATATGTTGTACGTTTTGCAGATGAAAACCTGATGATATCTCTTTTCTAGATATCATGAAACCACCCCACCATACTCTTGCATATACGTATAAAACCAATTTTAATAAAAAACCGAACTTTATACGAATTTCACACAGTATAAACACCATCGAATACACAGCAATTTCATCATCCATTGACGTCAAAATCCTACGTGGACAGGCTATCTATTTGAAACCAGCGTTTTTGTTACATCAGCCGAACTCCTCCTCTAGTAGAGGAGATAACAAATGTGAAATGTAAATGTCACGTGCAGAGAATGACACAATCTAATGAAAATATGGAGTATGCAAAACTATTCTGTGGTCAAAGGAAACAGTCTAATTAAAATTGAAAATTCATACTTTTGTAGTGATGCTGGAAATTTTATATTGATCACATGTCCTTGTATTTCTAATTCTAAATCGGCTGGCGCTACCAATGTAGACATATGCTGACTAACTTCCAATGTAGACACATTGTTGACTATGGTCTTATATTTATCTTAATTTCTCATGCCGGCAACTAGCTACTAGTCATCTAAAGGTGGCCCAATTCAATTGAAGGATGATACATGTATAAACAATATTACAAATAAATTTTTATAAAATATCATGACAAATTAGGTAGACTAATGTTAAAATGTAAATTTTTTTTTCTTTCTTCAATTCCTATTATTTTTTATTTATTTCATTAGTGACTCATCAATTTATAAAATTAATTTATAACTTCATCATTTCTCTTTAAATAAAAATCTTTTCGTCAAAGATGCGAGTAATTCACGTAATTTAAACGCGGCGGCTACATACTCAACTACCATTTTAATACATTTAATATTTTAATATCCAATTTATATATATAGCCTACTTTCCTCCTACAATGGATTGCTTATAGCTTGATGAAATTTACCGGTAGTTTCCAGTGCTTGATGGGTGGGAACGCCGTGCAGTTCCATGGTCAGTCATCATCTTCTTCAGTATTACCGGTCGCCACAAACTCATCATCATCCGTTTCGCTACCTGCACATAACGACAACGACAATAAAAACAATATAAATTCCATGAAGAAAACGAAGACGAAGAAGACAAAGAAGAAAAAGAAAAAGAAAACGGATCATCGAAAAGTAATCAGGTTGTTTAAACCAGACGGAGAGATTAATCTCTATAACAAACCGATAAAAGTATCAGAAGTGATAATAGACGAGTATATGGTTTGTAGATCAGATTCTTTTTACATCGGGCAAAAAATTCCGCCTCTAGACCGACACGAACGTCTAGAACGCGGTCATACTTATTTTCTTCTCCCTGCTCATCTGTTTCATTCAGTTCTTTCTTTTGTAACGATCGCGTCGTTTACATCTAAACAGAAAGAATTTGACGTGCATGAAACAACAAGTAACGCGGCCAGCATGAAAATGAAGGCCGCGTTTCTTAAAAAAGCAGCAGCAAGCTCATGTTCACCTTTCGATATTCAAAAAACGGCGTCAGGAACACTCAGTATTCGGGTATCAGAGATGTTTATATCACAATTGATGATGGAACAAGGTGCTGACGTGGCATCTAGAAATAAGGATTATCCCGACGACAAGAAACTACTTCTGGATGAAGATGATGTTGTGGCCGCTGGTGATATATTGTGTACTACTCCGCAGCTGCATCGAGAGTATAAGCAGCTGGTAGTTGGCTCAAGAAGGTGTTGGAAACCGAAGCTCGAGATGATTAAGGAGACGCCTCCTAAAGGAAAGCGGAAAGTCAAGTTGTTACTTTCCGCTTCCTTTAGTCGTATGAAGAAAAAAATGAAAAAAAATAAGAACGTTGGCGTTCCTGATCAAATATTGTCATCCTCCTCCTCCGCTTCTAAGAAAAGTAATAATAAAAAGATCAAGAAGACCGTGGTCAAGGCAGCTGTGTCGCTTCGTTCGTCTTCTTCTGTAAAACCAAACAAGTTTTCGAAGATTAAGTAGTAATATCTAGCTAGCTCTAGATCCAGTTGATATCAGATTACATAGAAACCAACAACATATATATATATGTTAGCTGCTATACTTTTAAAATTCTAGTTTGTATTCCTGCAAATTAGTTGTGAAATCGTTTTCTTTTAAGCTTTAAATCTTAATTAGTGATCCTTTGGACCCCAAAATGTTAAGTTTGACCTGTATTTGAACATGTAGTTTGATGATATGTTGTGTATATATTTGAGTCTTCATCGATTTGTATTTGTGAATCTAATAATCATGAATATATGGACACCTAGATTGTCTATAATCGAATTCCCGATGTAATTTTCTTGCTGTTTTAATTAGTTTTGTCTTGGTTACATCCATTTAAATCATGGTTATTTTTTGAGCAGGTGTGTGGTTTTGCAGATGCATCAAGTGGGAAATCACACATGTTGAGTTGATACCAAAAAAATAAGCCTTCTTGTTAATACCATTTGCCTTTTAGTTTTGTGAACTATGATGCCTTTTTATGTCTACTTTTTGCCTATAAATGAGTCATTGATACTGAGAAAAAGCTTTTCCTTGTGGTTCGCCTTTTGTAAAGTTTGTGAAATGTTATGTAGACATCAAGTGCAATTAGAGGAATGGCTGCGTCTCTTGTACGCGTTCCAACTGAGGTACATAGAATTGTTTTTGTAGAGGTGGCGGTATGCAGGTTGGATAACGAGTATAAGTGGGTTTGGGTCATAATGGGCAGGGTTGGTTAAGGCCCGGCCGACCACTTACAGGTTTTGTCCATTTTTAAGAGTTTGTTACTTGATCAATAATTTAATTTTGGTAAAACAGAGCGTTTAAGGACATTGTAAGAACTTCAATACATGCTGCATTATTTTTTACCCTTTAATCAATCTGACATGTTACTAGTTTTTTTTATATATCTGATCTGTAACCCTAGAATACAACCCGAATTACCAGTTTCCATATAATGGGCTGAAACTGCCAGCTTTCCATTTTATTTTGACATATAGGTTGTAAAGTAAAGAATGCAGACTCATGAATTTGCCTTGGCTCCTGATGCACCTGTCAATTTGCCAAGGAGGGTTTTAAAGGTCTATATGCAGAACGTGCCTTTCTAAACATTCGATCCGCCTATTCCATGAAGATTGAAAACTTTCTGAAAGTTTGGTCAGGTTCTTTTCCATCTGTTAGCTAGTCAGATTTGAGCCTGGGTTTAAAAGAGTAAAATATCATCCATATGATAAAAAATTGTATTTCCTGCACAATACTCAGATATTACAATACTGGGGAAAAAACTGCAAATACAAATTTTCACAATGTAAACTAATTATGTAAATTCCATTGACAATGAAGATTACAAAAAAACATGGAGTCTATTCATATGACATCGTCTTTAGGTACAAGCAATCAAAAACAAAACTGAGATGCATCTGCATTTAAATCCGAAACAAGAGATGAAAAAAATCCAACAAGAATAACACAACTGCAAGGCAAGTTGGCTTCATACGCCAATCATTAGAACTTCTAATGAGACGATTCCCCACTAGAACCTTCTTGACATAATCATCAACTGTGTTTTTTATTACATTCACTTGAAAGAGCAAAGCTTTTCTTCATCTGCAAAATCTTTCATTTTTATTTATCAAAAAATAATGAAAAAATTAAGAGGACATGGGACTCTTCACCGATACAATGGGCCCACCAGATGAACTTCGAGTTGGTGACTGGCTGTTTAGAAACAAAACTATTACTGTGATGTCATCGTGGAAGTGTCTTCTTACTCCTCGATCTACTTTCTTCAGGTCTGAGTATCTCAATTCTCGTTTCCTTGCTGCTTCACCAAGTGCAGCTTTTATAAGAGTCCTGGCAATTCCCTGAGGAATATGTTGACATTGATTTAGGAGCCATTAAATTATCATTAGCACATTCAAACTAGGTTTCCCTTGTTTATCTAGAGGTGGCCGTTTCGACCCATTTAATAATGGCTCAATATGGGCTGTGTTTTATCAAATACTACTTGGATTAAAATACTTAGTTACACTGGAAATGGACCGAACTGGTTGAAAGTCCCCTCTTTCATTTTGACAACATTGGACACACAAAATGAAAGGATTGGGAAGCCTAAATGTATACGCCTTACAATTTTGTAGCTAAGATGGTTCAAGTCCGATCTTCATTCCAGGTAAACGGGACCCAAAAACCAAGTCATCACAAAGGGACCAAAAAATGGATCTATTGAGTGGTAAATAAAGAAAAGCAAAGACTTTTATTGCTACAAAGGTTTGAGTCACATACAGTACTACTTTTTCAAGAGGCAATATTAAACCGTATTAAAATAACATCTTGGAAACTCCATAGAGTAGTATTTGTTAGGAACTCGGGTCTGATTAAACACACACACACAATCTGGAAATTGCAAGAAAGTAAAGAACACGAAATTTAACGTGGTATCTCACACACGGTATGTGTGTGAACTAATCCACGGGGGGCAACTAGGGTTTTTCTTTTATTGAGTGATAATAAAACCTGTACAAGAGATGAGTATTTATAAGCTACATAATTAGGGTTTAATACTTGTTCCCCAACTAATTAGGGTTTTATGAGCTGGACAGCCAGCCTTAATAATTAGGTCAGTTGGGGAACAAGTATTAAACCCTAATTATGTAGCTTATAAATACTCATCTCTTGTACAGGTTTTATTATCACTCAATAAAAGAAAAACTCTAGTTGCCCCCCGTGGATTAGTTCACACAGGCCAGCCTTAATAATTAGGTCAGTTGGGGAACAAGTATTAAACCCTAATTATGTAGCTTATAAATACTCATCTCTTGTACAGGTTTTATTATCACTCAATAAAAGAAAAACCCTAGTTGCCCCCCGTGGATTAGTTCACACACATACCGTGTGTGAGATACCACGTTAAATCTTCGTGTTCTTTACTTTCTTGCAATTTCCAGATTGTGTGTGTGTGTTTAATCAGACCCGAGTTCCTAACAGTATTAGAGTAGGAATATAAATGGGAATTCAACCCGATCAAAGATAATGAGTCGAATAGATCAAACTGGTTGAACAAAAGCCTCTCGTTAGTTTAAAAAGATTACATGATTATAATGATATTATAATCTTAGTAATTTACAGTTTATATTGAATAAATATATATCTAAAAGGAAAAAAAATTGGTTGGTCAACCCAGTCCGGCCTGTGATAAAAAAAAGGGACTTATATTGAAGTCGTAGACCCACCCTTTGGCCACCTGTAACGAGAAAGCAACGACATTTGGAGACAAACTTACATCACGTGGAGAACTTTTGACGATATCAACAGCTTCTTGATCACTAAGATGCTCCCACAGACCATCCGAGGCAAAAATAAGAAACTGATCTTCAGGGGTTAGCTTTTGCACTAGTATGGCTGGTTCGGCTTTTAAAATCGGCTGGCTGAAAGATCCAGGCTGTCTGAACTTTTGCAATAAAGGGGGTTTATTAAACTCTGCTTTCTTCAGATAGGCATCTCCAATAGACCTGGAGATCTGCAAAATTGTAATACTTGCTTAGAATCTGTTGTTAGAAGTTTAACTTTTTAGATTAACTTCAATACAAACCGAATAAACCAACAAATACATAAAAGCTCCAGACTACTCAACTTGAACAAACCTTTATCGCGTACTAGTTGGGGTAGGCTGAAAATAAAACCCACAAGAATATATGAGAGGGGAGATGAAGGTCTTTTAAAAAGGTCAAAAAAAGGCATAAATATGATAAATACCTGAATCTTTGGCATAATGATAAAAAAACCCACAATGAAGCAAATGGCAGAGAGTTGGTCAGTTCTTTAGAGATAGGAATTGCATCCCATTTACTCATAAATGGGTCAATTTAGATTATGGTTCATCCAAAAGAGACATAAACTTTTAAATATAGGGAAATGAGCCAATGGGTGGGAAGTCACCCAATATGTAGTTGTAAAGCCTGCAACCTTTTTAACCTTTTCAATAGAAAGCTCTAAACATTACTGTTATAACATAGTCTTCTGTAAACCAGAATAAGATTTATTAATTAAAACTATATGAACCAGAACATTTTAAGACAATCAACCAGGGGAAACCCATTATGACCGGCACTAGAAACGACCATTACCCAACTCATTGCCCATCTTCGCCATCCCTACATTCTCATTTCATGCAAACTTTTGGTAACACAATTTTTTGTTCTCCTCTAGTTAATAAAAAAAAGACCATGCTTCTGTATTAAGCCTTTGTGCATATTTTCACTCAAACTTTCACAGATCCACAAAAAAGTAAATATTCCAGTTGCTCATAGACTTGCCCTTTATGGCTTTATCTATATCTCAAAAAAGTTGCATAAACGACAAAGTGTGATACAAATATTTGCAAAAAGGTCAATTTTTGGGAAGCATAAAAAGACAAGTCTGTAACATAGATTACCTGAATAAGACCCCTCACACGCCACACATTATGCTTTAATAGTACAATATTAGGATCATTTGGATGCAATGAGTGTAGTTCCTCCCTAACAGATTCATAGCTAGCATTATGTTCTTCTGAAACTCGGACAGCTTTGGTTGCATCGGCAACTTTCTCTTCCCTTGCCAATACTGCACGGGAATCTCCAGCATTTGCAATGTACAGCACTCCATTGCATATGATACCCACCAAACAGCATGTGCCAACTGAAGCTATTTTTGGATTACTATGCCATTCATGTTCCACTAAAGAAAGGAACTCCTCTTCTGTTGCAAGAAACGCATTTCGTATAATGTCAGCGGACATTTCTTGACTCTCTGCCGTGTATTCTGCAACATCAATTCGTGAAATGATATCAATTCAGTAACAAATGCATTATAAGTTCATAACAGAGTGTGCATAATTTTAAAAAGAAGACATGTACCACGACAAGATTCATGTATATAAATAAGCATCCGCCTATATTCTCTAGATGTGGCTATGAGCAACAGGTCACCAAAGGTGGGTCCTTTTTAGTATGGGTCGAAAAGGGCTAGATCGATATTGCATCGACTCACGCTGTTTGTTTATGTAATGAAAGTTTTTTTAAATACTTTGATGCAATCAACCCATTTCGTTTGTTCCACATTTCAATTTTTTAGTAACCATGGTGTCCCCTCTAACCTTCGGCCAACTAAATTAATGGCTCCAGATCCACCATCTCAATTGCCACCTCTAATATTTCCCCTCTACCCCATGAAAATGTGAAAAAATCTTCTTGCCTTGAAGCTTTTCAAGATTATATTACGTATTTTCCCCATCTATGTTACCTATTACAGTCCACACAATTCCTTTACATTCAGTCTTGGATGACGTTGAAGACATTAAAATAATAGCTAACTACTTTATATTCTGCTATTGATGCTTTTCGGGGGTTGGGGGTAGATTCTGAGAAAACGCTATAAGACACTATAAACCTGTTTTGTTCGAACACCATAATTGCAAAAGGCAGAGTTTATCCACTCATCACATAAAAGGTCTAATTTACACTTTGAGTAGCCCTAAAACCGATGTATCATTACATATAAATAATCCACCATATCCTACTTCAAGAACAGTTTTTTAACCTTAGTCAGAATGCATAGGCGAAAGAATACACATATCATGAACTATCATACAATATACAAAAAAATAATAATTGCATTTACAAAATGGGATCATACTTTTGATATTGTCGAACAACCGGTCATTGACAAACCTAGAAGCTTCAGGGCCACCATGACCATCATAAATCCCAACAAAAGTCCCTCGAGGACCATATTCGGCGGCACTTAAACACCCGGATTCAAGTTGACATTGATCCTCCAACACAGCATTAGCTTCAATCACCGCTATCGAATATTCACCATTAACATGTTTCCCATAATCTTTATACCACCATAACCCATCCACAACCCCACCGAATTCCCCCTTTTTAGTACCACCATTCTGACTACACTCTTCACCAAAATATGGCTTCCAACATGGATAAACAATTTTCTTAAATGTAGCCCTAACCATTCTATCTCTCTTTTACATATTATAATAAAAAAAGACCTTTTTTTCTTGCTTTTTCAACCTAAATCTCTACCAATTCTCAAAACCCACATCAATCTTACAACTTTATCACAAAATTGCATACGGGATACCTTAAATCTGCAAATTAAAACACACCCACATCAAGAAACAATAAAATATCGACACCCATATAATCAAAATCAAAGCTTTATCAAAAATATATATTAAAAAAACTTTCTTTGAGACATAACATCAAACACCTTAAGTGCCATTCAAAACTCACCTTAGATCAAGAAAATTTTCAATTTTGGTTGCAGATCATGAAACCCATTATAATCTTTGCAAAGAATTTAAAGACAATTTTGATTGATGAGATTATAAAGGGGAAATTGAGAGAGTAATTTTGAAGGATTCTTGGATATAAAGAAAAGAGGGTTTTACGTATGCCTATAAATAGCACACGCATAACACACGAAATATACGTATGTGTGTGTGTATATTTCTGTGGGCTTTTAAATACTGGGGTTGTAATTTGGTTTGATTGGCTATTGTCCAAATTTTGCCAATCTTACAACTTTATCACAAAATTGCATACGGGATACCTTAAATCTGCAAATTAAAACACACCCACATCAAGAAACAATAAAATATCGACACCCATATAATCAAAATCAAAGCTTTATCAAAAATATATATTAAAAAAACTTTCTTTGAGACATAACATCAAACACCTTAAGTGCCATTCAAAACTCACCTTAGATCAAGAAAATTTTCAATTTTGGTTGCAGATCATGAAACCCATTATAATCTTTGCAAAGAATTTAAAGACAATTTTGATTGATGAGATTATAAAGGGGAAATTGAGAGAGTAATTTTGAAGGATTCTTGGATATAAAGAAAAGAGGGTTTTACGTATGCCTATAAATAGCACACGCATAACACACGAAATATACGTATGTGTGTGTGTATATTTCTGTGGGCTTTTAAATACTGGGGTTGTAATTTGGTTTGATTGGCTATTGTCCAAATTTTGCCAATCGTTATCAACTTATCATTGCCAAACAAAAAATGTAAGAGTGATAAGACAAGTTATAATTAAAGAAAATATATTTACTTCCAATATATAATTTTAGTATGTCACTTCTTCCATTCTCTACAAATTAGACTACATACTTTGTGCTTCTAACATACTATACTTTTAAAAAGTTTTAATGTAAAAGTATGAAAGGTAAACTAAATAATAATGTCAAATTTTTAGTATTTGGCGAATAAGAAACCACTTTTTTTTTCCGGTATATGTTTTGTTGTTTCATTTTAGTTTTAATTATCATGTTGATGTGATGGCGAGTGTTTTTGGTTATTCGAAAAGATAATAAAAAGATTGAATGAAAATCTGAAATTGTTGACTTGTGGTAATCTATTTAGAGGATTTATCTTGCTTAGTAATATTATTGTATATTTTGATTTCATTTCTTTAACCCCTTATAAAGAGAATTGGATTAAGAAGTTAAGCATATTTTTTTTCCCAAAATGCCTCTTTCAGCATATTTATGGTTCCCAAAATGCCTCTCCACACACTATAACACTAAAATATCATATCTACCCTTATAACAAATTGTCACTCTTAAAACAAAATGACAACCAAATAAAATCACAACTTTGTTGTCATGAAATCACATTCTGTAACCAATGTATTCATCCAAAAATGTGGTTATAAAATTTCGCCGCAACGCGCGGGTATTATGCTCGTAGGTTAATACGGAGTATATGTTTAGAATAGGTTATAAGTTTGCTTATATCTTATTCCATTTAGGATCAACCCTAAAATATTCTATAAATATAGGTTTGGATATCTTTTAGATTGTTTTATTTTGGTATGTAAAATTATGAGAAAAAAGGAAACAAGTATAGTCATTTTTCATGTGTTTTTTAAGATCACAACAATTTTTTACGGAAAAATCTCCTTAATCTAAATACTTTTATTTCATATATTAGATTAGATGTTACATGAATAGACATTGTTAGTCTTTTTCAAATTGTAAAACTTGTGTTGATATGTTGAGACTTGTGTTTTAAGTTGTACTCTATGTAACTTTCGTTATATATCCTTTTTATTATATTAAAATCTTGAATGCCAAATCTATAAACCCTTATAAAGGGTATTGAGATTAAGTTTTAAGCACTTTTTTCATTCCCATAATACCCTCCTTAATTACATTATATTTTACCCATCCTCCTCTAATTGCCGAATTTACCCTTGCCAAAAAATTAAACCCACAAAAAAACCCACAGCCGATCCGATCTCATTCTCACAATCCACCGTCAAATCCACCCACAAAGAAACCCACAAAAAATTACCCATCTCTCCTCCCATTTCACCACCACCAAATCCACCGTCACCACCATCACAATCTCCGCCGCGGTTGAGCCACCGCCGGATTCATCGCCACCAACCATCGCCACCAATATGTTAACCAGATCGACACACACATACATTAAATCACAACCCCTCTCTCTCTCGCCGGATTCATCGCCACCAACCACCGCCGCCGGATTCATCACCATCAACAAGGGTTTTTCTTTCTGTTATTATTATTAATTTCTGATTAAATTGTTGTACATCTATTTTAATTTTATTTTACCAGTTCAGGGGGTTTTTCTGCTCGCCACCGCCTTAAACATCACCACCAACCACCGTCCGCCGGAATCTGACTAATTGTTTACGGTATTTTTTTTTTGTTTTCTCACTAATGGTTTACGGTTTTCATTTTGAATGATACTCTTGCAAGATTAAAGGACTGTTTGCCACTATATTGGTTTTCAACAAATCAAGAATTAAGATTATGATTTCCCACAAACTTCCATAATGTGTCAGGTTTGGGTGAAGCACAATCAAATTCTGAATTTTATGAAAAGATCTTATGATTTTCTGGTCATGCTAAATGTAACACCCGACGTTTAAAAATATGGGTTTTCAAAAAACTTTCACCTAACGGTGTCAAATTGCGGAAGAAAAGACTTTAAAAGTCAAAACCGATAAAACATTTCGGTTTCTGCGTTTAGTTGGTGTTACATGCCATATCAAACATTAGTTCAAATGAAAACCCAACGGTTGCCCAACATTAAACAACCGTTCACACATTATTACATAAATTCGACATCAAATTGAAATGTAATCAAAAGTCTCCATAATAAGCAACTATGGGTAGCTAAGGCTCCTTCATTGCATCTACCCAAGCTCATAAGTCCTGCGTCACTAGTCCATCAAGCTAAACCTGAGGGAACAACCACATTAAAGAAACAAGTGTTAGCTATAAGAATAGCTAAGTAAGATCACACTTAATTTAAAAGCATTTGTCCAATTAAAACATTTCTTCCATTATTAGACAAGCTCATTAGGCACAACGCACAACACACAAAACTGCATAACAACTTCATATCAATTAGGATGAACCACCCTAAATGTGCCTATCCTGCATTACTTCATTACACACGTTTAACCACATAACTGCTTTCTACATTGACTGCTTTACTACGTATTAACTGCTTTACTACTTTTACTGCTTTACTACGTTATTAACTGCGTTAATGTGTAACATAAGTTACACCCGACTAGATGACAAACCCCACACGGTTGTACATCAAGCGTCGTTAAGGAATGGCAAGCCAATCCAAGAGTAATCCGTATATGGAGGTTGGTCAATCCCCTCGTATTACTCGCCCTGCATTATAAAGACCATGTTGCAAGGAGCCACCCAAGCAACAACTACGTCAACGCACTTAGCCGGGCTAGGGCAAGTACGGGTTAAGCTTAACACTTTCCTGCATCAAAGTTTAACGAGCTCGATCCTGCATTATTTAGTTTAGGTGACTGCATTACCTAAACATTTACTACGTTTACTGCTTTTACGTTTTGGGCCCTTAAACGTGCACGTGTCATGGCAACTTAACAAGTCTAGTGTACTAGTTGAGCAAGCCATACAATCATGCACATATCAACAATCAACAACATGCACTACATCTCAAAGCATCACAAGCTACTTCGTAATACTACATAAACTGCATAACAATATACTACATTAAGCAATACTTCATTTCACTACGATAAGGTCTGCATTTCAGGTCTCATGGTCAACTACATATCCCATAATGCCTCCCGTGTAACCCGAGATACCCACATATATCATAAGTTACCGTTAAGGAAGTTATAAGTATGAAACCTTTGCTTGTTGAACCCTCAGCGTGGCAAAAGTAGTGTATCTTACCTCGATACGGTTTAACAACAAGCTACAAGCACAAGACAACGATGACTAGGTGTCTCCGATAACCTAGAACAAGTATAAGATCGAAAGATAAGCTAAACGACACTTTTAGCAAAATCTGGGCAGGTGGTGCGCCGCACCTTCCATGTGGTGCGTCGCACCAATCCTCCAGGGAAATTCAATTAACTACGAGTGCGCCGCACCTACCCTTTGGTGCGTCGCACAAAACCAACAGAAAAACTTATCAATCAATAGGTGCGCCGCACCTACCCTTTGGTGCGTCGCACCAATCTTCCAGGGAATTTAGATTAAGACCAGGTGCGCCGCACCAGCCCTTGGTGCGTCGCATATCGGGGTGTACCAAAAACATTTCTGGCCAGTGGTGCGTCGCACCACCCTCCAGGTGCGTCGCACTTGGAGTGTCGACCAGAAAACCCAACTTTGTTCTTTGATCAAACGAATTCCATACGAACCCATACCCCAAATCCAACCTGGGTACTTAAAATTAACCCATTTAATTGCATTTCCATCATCTATTCTCAGCCTATAAATCCTTTAATCCTTTACTTCATAAATCAATCATTTAATCACCCGAATAACATCAAATTGATGAACGTTTAATCAAATAACCCAACCCAAACCCTTATGGCCTGGATTAAGACTAATATAAGACTCACACAATCAATTCTCAACTGAGGAATACCTATATTACCTGTATTTGGTGATAAAGATCCAAGATCTAAGCAATACACGATCGATTCGGCTCCAAAACGAATAAGATCTAGGGAGAAATGAGAGAGGGAAGGGAGGGGATCAACTAGGGCTTATTTGAGGGTAAGAAAATCTGCATAAAGTTCTTAATGACAACCCTTAAACCTCTAAACCCGTTTTTGACTTTGCACACATGTCAAAACTAACCCCTAAGCTTCCTAATCCTTCATTATTGGTCACAAACTACATTATTGACCACATACAACATTAATCCTTCATTAAAGGTCACTACATAGACATTAACCTTCATATTACACACATTTATACTACATTAACATTTAGGCTTACAAGCCTCACACATAACACACATTAGCTACATATAAACATTTAGATCTAAAATAGACTTAACGACACACACAATATTGACTTAACGGCATTAGTCAACTAGTAGAGAAAAGTTTGGGATGTTACAATTACCTCCCCCTTAAGAGGATTCCGTCCCCGGAATCTCTTCATTAAGGAACAACTCTGGATACTTTTCCTTCATTACTGCTTCAGTTTCCCACGTTAAGCTTTCTCCATGGTTATGCTTCCACTTTATCAACACGAGGTCAATCACTTTTCGGCGTAACTTCTTTTGCTTTCTTCCAAGTATCGCGACCGGTTCGTCTACTATTCTCTTCATTGGGTCAATACTCACGTCTTTAATAGGAATCACACTTGACTCCTCAGCTAAACATTTCCTCAAGTAGGATACATGGAAGGTGTTGTGAATTCCATCCAATTCTGGAGGTAATTCCAACTGATATGCCACATCTTTGATGCGCTTCACAACTTTAAAAGGTCCAATGAAACGTGGACTCAACTTTCCCTTCTTTCCAAATCGAATAACTCCTTTCCAAGGTGATACTTTCAGCATCACTAAATCACCAACATTAAACTCGATCGGTCTCCTTTTCTTATCTGCATACGTTTTCTGCCTTTCTCTTGCCACACGCAAAGCTTCTTTAGCTACATTAACCTTTTCAGAGGTAATTTTAATAATTTCGGGACCGGTCAACTGCTTTTCACCGGGCTCCATCCAACAACTTGGAGTCCTACACCTTCTTCCATATAACATTTCAAATGGTGGCATTCCAATGCTTGCATGGTGACTATTGTTATAAGCAAACTCAATCATTCTCAAATGATCATCCCATGCTCCACCGTATTCGAGTACACACGTTCTCAACATATCCTCCAAGGTTTGAATAGTTCTCTCACTTTGCCCATCGGTTTGAGGATGATAGGCGGTACTCAAATTTATTCTACTACCCAATTCCCGTTGAAGACCCTTCCAAAAGTTTGATACAAACCTCGAGTCTCTATCCGAAACAATAGATAAAGGAACTCCATGTTTCGCCACTACTTCATCAATATACATCTTTGCCATTTTCGTTAAAGGCACATCTTGCCGGGTAGCTAGAAAATGAGCACTCTTCGTCAATCTATCTACAATCACCCATATCATATCATTTCCTTTCGGCGTTTTAGGTAGCTTCGTTACAAAGTCCATGGTAATATGATCCCATTTCCACTCGGGAATTTCTAATTGGTGCAACAAACCATACGGCTTTTGATGGTCCGTCTTCACTCTTGCACACGTCAAACATTTTGCTACAAAATGAGCTACTTCTCCTTTAATATCCGGCCACCAATAAATCGGCTTCAAATCTGCATACATTTTGGTGACACCGGGATGTACTGAATATCTACTTCTATGAGCTTCCTCAAGGATCAATTCTCGGTTACCACCAAGCAATGGCACCCAAATTCGACCCTTGTATGTTTTGAACCCACGGCTATTAGTCTCCATCACAAGACGTTTCTTCTTCCCAATACTTTCATTGTCAATGTTATCCTTCATCAATGCCCTCACTTGCGCTTCTTTAATTCGATCAAGTAGCCCCGACTTGGCTTGAACTTGCATGCTCATCAACTTACAAGAAGAACTTTGCACCTTCCTACTTAGTGCATCTGCCACTACATTGGCTTTTCCCGGATGGTATTTGATTTCACAATCGTAATCCTTAAGTAATTCCATCCACCTCCTTTGTCTCACGTTCATCTCCTTTTGATTAAAGACATACTGCAAACTTTTATGATCGGTAAACAAAGTGCATTTGGTACCATAAAGGTAATGTCTCCACAATTTCAATGCAAATACAACTGCGGCCAATTCAAGATCATGGGTAGGGTAATTTTTCTCATGTGGTTTCAACTGGCGGGAAGCATAGGCAATCACCTTGTCCCTCTGCATCAGTACACAACCCAAACCCGTGATAGATGCATCACTATACACAACCAAATCATCAGTACCTTCAGGCAAGGCAAGTATAGGAGCTTCACACAACTTCTTTTTCAACGTTTGAAATGCGTTCTCCTGCTTATCGGTCCACTCAAACTTTACTCCTTTCTTTGTTAGTTCAGTCATGGGCTTGGCTATTCGGGAGAAATCCTGAATGAACCTTCTATAATATCCAGCCAAACCAAGAAAACTTTTAATCTCAGTAGGAGTCTTTGGCTGCTCCCACTTTGAAACAGCTTCAATCTTTGAAGGGTCCACTTTAATACCTTCCGATGAAATAACATGACCAAGAAACTGCACCTCTCGAAGCCAAAACTCACATTTAGAAAACTTGGCATACAACTTCTTCTCCCTCAACACCTCCAAAAACTGCTTTCAAGTGCTCACGGTGCTCATCTTCTGACTTAGAATAGATCAAAATATCGTCAATAAACACAATAACAAAATGATCCAGAAAGGGACGGCATACCCGATTCATTAAATCCATAAACGCGGCTGGAGCATTAGTCAACCCAAATGGCATGACCAAGAACTCATAATGACCATATCTAGTCCGGAAAGCTGTCTTTGCTACATCCTCCTTCTTAACCTTCAATTGATGATAACCGGACCGCAAATCTATCTTTGAAAAATATGAAGCACCATGTAGTTGATCAAAGAGATCATCAATTCGCGGAAGAGGATATTTATTCTTAACCGTTCGCTTATTCAACTCACGGTAGTCTATGCACATGCGCATAGTTCCATCTTTCTTTTTAACAAAGAGAACCGGAGCTCCCCAAGGCGAGGAACTAGGTTGTATGAAACCTTTGTCAAGTAATTCCTGAAGTTGGGACATTAACTCTTTCATTTCTGTAGGAGCTAATCGGTATGGTGCTTTAGCAACAGGTGTAGCACCGGGAATAAGATCTATCTGAAAAGTAACTTCACGGTCAGGAGGGATACCGGGAAGATCTTCGGGAAACACATCGGGAAAATCGGATACTACATCAACACTAGCAATAGAAGACTTCTCCTTTCTCACATCAATAACATAGGCCAAGAAATGACTCTTATTCTTCCTTATACATTTAATAGCCTTCATCATACTAATGATCTTTATTCCCCCTCTCTTCTTATCCCCATGAACCGTTACCACATTACCATCGGGTGTAGGAAACCGAATAATCTTTTGGGAACACAAAATATTAGCTTCATTTCTAGACAACCAATCCATACCAATCACTACATCAAAACCGGCTAAAGTAGTAGGCAATAACTGGACAGGAAACAAACGACCTTCAATCTCAATTTCACAATCATCATATCCCACACGTATATCACTAACCGTACCATTAGCAATTTCCACCTCTATCGAGCAATCTAAAGGGGTGGTGACTCTTCCTAGCTTAGAAGCAAATAAAGTAGACACAAACGACCTATTTGCACCCGAATCAAATAAAACAGAAGCAGGTTTTGAATTAACAAGGAAAGTACCACTTACCACCTCGTCATTGTTCTTAGCATCATCAACAGTCATCTGCAAGGCTCTCACTTTTGTTGCTGAAGTGGCTGCTTTCTTTCCGTCATTCTTCATTTGCGGGCAATCGGCAATAAGATGACCCGTTTCTTGGCACTTGTAGCAACGAATCTTGTCCCTACATTCTGTTGCAAGATGCCCCGACTTCCCACACTTATGACACCTTCTTGTCTTATCGGAACATTTACCTTCATGAACATTCTTACAAAAAGCACACCAAGACCCATTTTTCTTTTTATCTTTGTCACCACTCGAGCTAGAATTCCCACGAAACTTCTTATTATTATTATTGTAGTTAGATGACCAATTTGACCCTCTTTTGAACCCTGCTTTCTTGTCATCAACCTTCACCACAACTCTCTCGCCTTTGAAGTCATCATCCAACCTCTTTGACTCCTTAATAGCCGCTGATAAAGTCACATGTTGTCTACATAATCCACGATAACTAGCGGGGAGACCATCACAATAAGCCTCAATTTGGTCCTCCTGCCTTCGAACCAAGTGTCCAACAAACTTCAACTTCTCCATAAACGAGTGTGCATAATCAGAAATTGCACCGGGTTTAGCAACCAACGATCTAAACTCCTTTTCAATTAACCTCAACTCACGCGTTCCCACATACTCCTCTAGAAATTTCTCCTTAAAAGTTCCCCAAGGCATAATTGCAAGTACCTCAGGAGCCATAGACACTGTAGTAGCCCTCCACCAATTACGGGCATTCTTCTTCAACATCCTACTAGCACACAAAACCTTCATATCATCCGGACAATAACAAGATGCAAAAACTACCTCAATGTCCTCGATCCACTCCATAGCACCCACTGCATTTTGGGTACCATCAAACTCCTTGGCACCACATTTCTGAAAACTTTCATATTTGAAGTTATTAACACGAGGTGCATTAACAACTCCAAGTCCTACACCATTAACTCCATTAACACCCATGGCTGCCATGGATGGTTCAACACTTTGGGAGGGATTAGAGTAATTCCCTTCCGAACGCTCACCCCTTTGTTCACTCCCAATCCTTTCTGCATTTCTTTCAGCCCTCAATTGAGCTAACTCTTCTTCATTTCTCATTAAGAGAGCTCGGATAGCTCTCAATTCTTCATGTAATTGGGCTTGATTGGGAACCTGCTCTATTACCGGGTTTGCCCTGTCTACTTCAGAGGCGGTTGGTGGATCACCAAGACGGCGATTTTGTGCACGGGGTGGCCTTTGCTCTACTTCATTTCCAGCACCGTTTCCATTAGGAGGAATACCACCACCATTTCCTCCTGTTCTCTGGTTACTAGCTCTAGTGTTTGCCATTAATTCTACAAAGCAACGACGACGGTTAGCAAGAATTAAAGAGTGACTACATATGTTAAGGCTCTACTACATTTAACTACATTATCACACACAATAACAAGCCTTAAATCACACTCTCACTCACTCCCCAACCCGTCCTAGAGCATTCCACTTCATTAGCTAGGCATCCTACTTAAGCCTAACCTACTTCTCATCGGTCTAAGTCCAAAATCCTACGGCATAAGTCGAATTTTGGTTCACTTAAACCAATTCTCTGATACCAACTTGTAACACCCGACGTTTAAAAATATGGGTTTTCAAAAACTTTCACCTAACGGTGTCAAATTGCGGAAGAAAAGACTTTAAAAGTCAAAACCGATAAAACATTTCGGTTTCTGCGTTTAGTTGGTGTTACATGCCATATCAAACATTAGTTCAAATGAAAACCCAACGGTTGCCCAACATTAAACAACCGTTCACACATTATTACATAAATTCGACATCAAATGAAATGTAATCAAAAGTCTCCATAATAAGCAACTATGGGTAGCTAAGGCTCCTTCATTGCATCTACCCAAGCTCATAAGTCCTGCGTCACTAGTCCATCAAGCTAAACCTGAGGGAACAACCACATTAAAGAAACAAGTGTTAGCTATAAGAATAGCTAAGTAAGATCACACTTAATTTAAAAGCATTTGTCCAATTAAAACATTTCTCCATTAATAGACAAGCTCATTAGGCACAACGCACAACACACAAAACTGCATAACAACTTCATATCAATTAGGATGAATCACCCTAAATGTGCCTATCCTGCATTACTTCATTACACACGTTTAACCACATAACTGCTTTCTACATTGACTGCTTTACTACGTTTTAACTGCTTTACTACATTAACTGCTTTACTACGTTATTAACTGCGTTAATGTGTAACATAAGTTACACCCGACTAGATGACAAACCCCACACGGTTGTACATCAAGCGTCGTTAAGGAATGGCAAGCCAATCCAAGAGTAATCCGTATATGGAGGTTGGTCAATCCCCTCGTATTACTCGCCCTGCATTATAAAGACCATGTTGCAAGGAGCCACCCAAGCAACAACTACGTCAACGCACTTAGCCGGGCTAGGGCAAGTACGGGTTAAGCTTAACACTTCCCTGCATCAAAGTTTAACGAGCTCGATCCTGCATTATTTAGTTTAGGTGACTGCATTACCTAAACATTTACTACGTTTACTGCTTTTACGTTTTGGGCCCTTAAACGTGCACGTGTCATGGCAACTTAACAAGTCTAGTGTACTAGTTGAGCAAGCCATACAATCATGCACATATCAACAATCAACAACATGCACTACATCTCAAAGCATCACAAGCTACTTCGTAATACTACATAAACTGCATAACAATATACTACATTAAGCAATACTTCATTTCACTACGATAAGGTCTGCATTTCAGGTCTCATGGTCAACTACATATCCCATAATGCCTCCCGTGTAACCCGAGATACCCACATATATCATAAGTTACCGTTAAGGAAGTTATAAGTATGAAACCTTTGCTTGTTGAACCCTCAGCGTGGCAAAAGTAGTGTATCTTACCTCGATACGGTTTAACAACAAGCTACAAGCACAAGACAACGATGACTAGGTGTCTCCGATAACCTAGAACAAGTATAAGATCGAAAGATAAGCTAAACGACACTTTTAGCAAAATCTGGGCAGGTGGTGCGCCGCACCTACCCTTTGGTGCGTCGCACAAAACCAACAGAAAAACTTATCAATCAATAGGTGCGCCGCACCTACCCTTTGGTGCGTCGCACAAAACCAACAGAAAAACTTATCAATCAATAGGTGCGCCGCACCTACCCTTTGGTGCGTCGCACAAAACCAACAGAAAAACTTATCAATCAATAGGTGCGCCGCACCTACCCTTTGGTGCGTCGCATATCGGGGTGTACCAAAAACATTTCTGGCCAGTGGTGCGCCGCACCACCCTCCAGGTGCGTCGCACTTGGAGTGTCGACCAGAAAACCCAACTTTGTTCTTTGATCAAACGAATTCCATACGAACCCATACCCCAAATCCAACCTGGGTACTTAAAATTAACCCATTTAATTGCATTTCCATCATCTATTCTCAGCCTATAAATCCTTTAATCCTTTACTTCATAAATCAATCATTTAATCACCCGAATAACATCAAATTGATGAACGTTTAATCAAATAACCCAACCCAAACCCTTATGGCCTGGATTAAGACTAATATAAGACTCACACAATCAATTCTCAACTGAGGAATACCTATATTACCTGTATTTGGTGATAAAGATCCAAGATCTAAGCAATACACGATCGATTCGGCTCCAAAACGAATAAGATCTAGGGAGAAATGAGAGGGAAGGGAGGGGGATCAACTAGGGCTTATTTGAGGGTAAGAAAATCTGCATAAAGTTCTTAATGACAGCCCTTAAACCTCTAAACCCGTTTTTGACTTTGCACACATGTCAAAACTAACCCCTAAGCTTCCTAATCCTTCATTATTGGTCACAAACTACATTATTGACCACATACAACATTAATCCTTCATTAAAGGTCACTACATAGACATTAACCTTCATATTACACACATTTATACTACATTAACATTTAGGCTTACAAGCCTCACACATAACACACATTAGCTACATATAAACATTTAGATCTAAAATAGACTTAACGACACACACAATATTGACTTAACGGCATTAGTCAACTAGTAAAGAAAAGTTTGGGATGTTACATGCTAAAAGGTCATTTTTTGCAATGGCAGGTTTTGTGGTCATACCAAATATGGTAATTATTTCTTCGTTATTGTATATATATCTACCAAATACGTGTATAACAGTGTACATTCTGATCTCACTCTTTTTCTTGGTTTAGTTAAAAGTAATTAACTTGAATATACAGAAAGCTAATATGTATCTAACATAATGGAGTATTCACAAAAAGTTACATACTTGGATATTATCATTGAGCTACTATTCGTTCTATGCATTTTGAAAAAAAGTACTCTATTGGCAAGATAAGTCTTTCGGCCTTTTGAAAAGAAAAAAAATTATCCAGTTTGGTGTTCTTTATTTGTTTTTTTTGGTTCTTTGTTGAACTTGAGTGTGTTTTTCAAGGAGCCGTTCGCATTGGATGAGGAAGTGTTCCGGCCAAGTATGCTTCCGTCCATCAACACCGTCGTCCATCATCACCGCCAGAAATCATTTCTTTTGCAGATTTTTCATATTTACAATCGCCGCTTTCAAAAGGGTTTTCAAGGATGGATGCAATTAAGGATGGATGCATCAGTAATCGCCTCTCTTTTTAAGGTTGGATGCAGTTAAAGGTACAAAATTTTCAATTATTTTATATACTCTTATCTTAATCCATTCCATGTATTCTTTCACATTCTATATCTATAGATTCGAAAGACTTGATGGTAATTTTTATCTTATTTCGTAATTATTTTTAAAGCTTCGTGTAATCTTTTTGCTTGCTTTCAATTTTTTGTTTCAATGCCAAACAACTAACGACGTGATTAACAATAAATTTACTAAAATGAGACAACTTTTTCTTATTTGCTTCTTTTTGAATTTTTCATTTTTTGCAGATGGATATCATGGACAGAGTGTGTTTCTCATTCTTTGCTCATGGATTATTCCATGAAGATCTCATTCATACTTTCATTTTGGTTTTCAGGCATTTATTTGCTGGTGGGTTTATTGTATCCTTCTGTTGAATGGTAGAACAAGGTAAATGGTTAAAAAACATACCGGTGTGTTTACTTTACTTTCATACTTGCAGTTTTTGTTTCATGATAGAGAAAAGGTGTAACGTGATTTTTCATCAATGTTATTTAATCATACAATGGGGAAGGGGATTATGTGTTTCTTTACTCATTCAAACAAATTATCTAGCATATTCATATGATAAGGATGAAGTCCAAGTTATGGAACTTGGGCTATTGTATAGTTTTGTACAATATTTGAAGTTAGGTAAATTTGATTTTTTTAAATGTTTTTAGGATAGGTATATTGATGGCAACTAGCATGATCTCTGTGTTTTTAGGATAGATACATGGTTTGATAATGTTTCCTGGCATTGGTTTAATGGGTCAGATTTTGTTACACAACGTATACTGATAGTATATGGTTTAGAACTTACTCTTTCCTGTGATGTTTGGGAATTTCTTGATAAGTATCTTTTTCCCAGTTTTTTCATGTTTTGTACTTTGGAGTATTCACTATTTTGTTGTTCATTGTGTGTAGGTATCTTAGTGTTATCACCATTTCTGCACTTGATCCATCTATCGATGCCTGCAAAATAAGTTCAGGTTAGACGTTATTTTGCCTACAACTAATTGTTTCATATTGATAACAATCATGTCTTATACCATTGGTAAAAAACTAAAAACGTAATTTTGTGACTGACAATTAACCCCAAAAAACCATGCAATCTAAACAATTACACACTATGTTTACAAGTATACTAGAAACTAAGTATGACATTAACAATGATTAGTTTTTTTGCATGCAAAGGTGTTGGAGAACTGGTACTTATTTTAGAATGAACTTGAAATTTGGAACTATCGAGTAGTTAATTATGTTTTCATAGTTAACTGTATTTTATGATGAATCTTATTCTGGAATTCTCAAGCGGTTAATCTCAAGTGAAATTCTCAATGGTTAATTATACATAGGAATAAATGAATACTTTTGATTCTCTATATATTCTCCATTGTAGTTGGTAATATGGTAAAAAAGCTGGGTCATCTTAGGACTATTATTGGACTTTAGGTTAGTCGAGTTGCGTAACTGGTCTGAATAGGTTAAGTTGACTCAGGCCATTTTAGTTGGGTTGATGCGGCTGTCAATTTGGGTAACGGGTCTGACCAGTTGGGTTGGAACATGTTAAAACTTAAAACTGAAATACGGTGCCTTTTTCTATAATTGCATTTTGACCCAATATGGGCACCAAATTGCGGTATAATTTGAGTGGGTAACAATTTTGTAGTAGAAGAGCTACTGAAAAGTTAAGTTGGCCTTTAGCGATCTTTTTAGACGGTTCAATTAAACCCCCGCTATCAACAAAATCTTAAACCCCTCTTATGCGTGCTCTTTAAACTACACCTACATTTTATCTTTGTTTTTTTTGCCTTAATAGATCAAAAAAAATTGGTCATTTTTTTCGTAAAATTAACCTCTTTGCATGACTTTTTGCACGAAAACAAGGAGTTATTGAATCTGTCTATGGTTAATATTAATATAGATTAGGGACATTTCATATTAACTATGAAGAAATTCTATGTAATTGACTATTCTTACGATACATGTAGAGAAAGTTTGACCTTGGTTTCGCTAAGGGGTGTTTCAAGACCTTATGGAAGAGATGAATGATCAAATCATGGTGGTGGAAGTGCATATAAAGGAACTCAATAAAATTATTAAACGCATTTGTATACTTTGAAAGATGTTATGGATAATATCTACTATAAGTAACGTGTTATACCATATTATTGGTATAATTATTTAATGTTTGGTCATATTCGACTACACACATAATAAACTTTCATAATATTTTGATGTTATGTCAATTTCTTTTTACTTTGTCTTTTGTTTGTAGGTAGATTGGTAGTTGTGTCGAGTATTTTAAAACACTGTTGAATCATGAATGCAATCAAAGTAATGTTTACTGATATGCAACTCAAGTTAAATTAGTCATCGGCCTTACTCTCTCATGAGTCATGACCATGTCATATTATTAGCTTTTATTTGTTCCTTTAGTTTTTACTTGCCTAACATTTTTCTCATGCTTTTGGACTCATAATAACATCATACATTGATGCCACATGAACCAAGCTATCACCTGAAATTGTCCGTACCCTAACGCAACAGCACGGTACCGCCACACAAAACTATCGTTCTTTCATCAGCTTCCGCCGCAACGCGCGGGCACAAGGCTAGTATTTAATAAAGACTAATAGTTTTCAAAAGACAAGTGTTCCTTTTTTAATTATTATCAAACTTGTCTCGTTTCCGATAAAAGTTTGATTTGACTTTTTTTTCCCCATGTTTCTATTTATTTTGTGGTATAGCTATTTTTATTATTACTTCCTTATAAAGAAATTGACCTCTTTTTATTATTATATGGGTATGAAAATGTCAAATTATTAGCTCCTTCTTCAGTGGAATCATTAGCTCCTCCATCACCTTTTCACCGAAACCTAATAAATGGCCTCGTTATAGGAAAACTTATTTTCTTGAGTTAGTTACAGAAATCGTTCCCGTCGTGAACCTCCATTTGTAGTTTTTGTCCCTAAGTTTAATAAGTTACAGTTTTAGTCCAAAAAACTTTGCCCCGTCAACACTTTTGGTCCTAGGTAGTAACGTCCGTTTAAAAACCCATCACGTGCCAAGTATTTTTGTCATTTCCCTCTTTCATTTATTACAATTTTAGTCCAAACAAATTTTTTACCTTTTTTTTCCCAGATCTTCATCATCAACAACAATCATCATCCACCACTACCTTAAATTAACATTCGATTGTTCTTTCTCCATCTTCTTCCAAAGAATTCTTGGTAAGGAATCAATGGGTTTAACCCTAAATTATCCAGTATAGTTTCATTCATATATAAGTTGTAAATTAGATTATATACACACATATTTACATGAAAATCATGAAAACCGAAATACATATATAAATTAGACATGAATCGGCCGAGATCAATGGATGAATCGTGGGTATGAGTCTCGAAATCATGTTCTCCTTCTTGTTTCACCTCAGATCTCGACTTCTCTTTTCACATCTGTAGGTCAATGCTGGTCAACAGCCGAGTATTCTTCTTCTTCGCGAGAACAAACAAGTTCGTGACACAGATGACTTCGGTTGACCGCGAATGTTCTTCCTTTCTTCTTTAGATTTATTATATATCCTATCCTGATCTGTTCTATTTCTTTTATTTCGTTTTTTGTTCTTGCTCATGTATGTGTGTGAATTGATGAATAAGTGTATGTGTGGGTGTGGGTTGGGGGTGGGGGGGGGGGGGGGGGGGGTTGTGAGGCAACAGAGGATAATCATGTTCTTATTCTCTTATACTCTTCTGTTTCTTTCCTTGGGTTCATAGATCTGGAAAAAATTTGAAGATATAGATATCGATGATGATGATGATGATGATGATGATGATGATGATGATGATGATGATGATGATGATATAAATATAGATGATGATGATGAAGTTTATAACTAATTACACTTTTTTTGTCTTGTAGTAAGAAAAAAAATCACACTTTGGTCCATGTGTCATTAAAAGACGAAATTACTCATCACGTGGCTGACACGCGATGGTTTTTAAACTGACTATTCAGGACCAAAAGTGTTGACGGGACAAAGTTTTTTGGACTTAAATTTTAATTTATTAAACTTTGGAATGAAAGCTGCAAGTGGAGGTCCACAACAGGGACGATTGCTGTAATTAACTCTATTTTCTTTATAGTTTTGGCTTACATATCTATGCTATGCTAAATTTTTCTTAAAAGGATCTATGTTATCAGGGGCGGATCCAGTGTACTAGTAGGTAGGTCCCAGGACCTACCTAAATTTTGAAAAAACATATATATATAGATCTTATATGATATGTATTTCTAGGAGATATGTTATTTTTTTTAAGGACCTACCTTATATGTTGAATGAATATGGATTAATCTTTATGATAAAATGATAGTCTAACCATTAAATTAGTTGTTGAAGATAAAAGATAGGTCTCAAGCTTTAATGGAGGTTTTGGTTAAATATTTTGTGAAAGAGGTGACAGAGAAGGGGAGAAAGAGATGATAAAGGGTCAAAGGGAATCTCTGACTTCCTTTTATCCTATTTCTCTTGCAACCTTTAAGTTTAATTAAACTTCATGTTGAACCCTTAGTCTTTGACCTTATTCATTTTCAGTCATATACTTTTTAATTGACGGAAGAAAAATATTTGAAGTTGGAATAGAATTAATCTTCATAGAAAATGTTTCATGATGTTCGACTTTTCTAAATATATATGAAATATTCTTCATAAATTTAAATAGAATTTTTGAAGGGTTATAGTTTCTTTTTATTTTTTTTAAATAAAATAAAAAGCATTTAATTTCAATAACAAATACACAAGTTTATTATTTATAACTAATATACTATATTTGTTGAATAGCATCTCAAAAACATCTTTATATATAACTAAACTTTTGTGTTTAATTCGATGCACTTTAATAGTATATATAAATTTTAAATTGCGTCTTATTTTCAAGATTTGCGTAATTCACGTTATCGTCAGCCCAAACCGACCCGACCAAAAAATACACTCACTTTTTCGATTAAATAAGCCAGGGATTAGGACCTACCTAATTTAGAATCCTGGATACGCCACTGTATGTTATGCTAATAAGCATCACAGTTTCATATCTATGATTCCGGTCAAAATAATGATACAATAATAAATATAGATATACTATGTCTAATTATAGTAATTATAATTATCTAACTTGGCCACCAAGACTATTAAATTCTTAAACATGAACATGTTATGCCATTGTTAATACGTATAAGTTATATGTATGTAGTGTCTCCTTTTTCTTTTTTAACTAGGAGGTTTAATGATTGTGGAGCTTCAATTATTGTGTTTTACACAATCTTGTTTTGTTATTTATAAATCCAAAAGACACACATGAAGATTGTTCCAAAGTTTGAAATATAAGTAAGTAACTCTCAAGGCCGTCTTCATGGATTAAGAGTCCCAATATCATTTACGACGTGTATGGGGAGGTTGTGATTTAGACAACGTTACCAAACCTAAGATAGAGAGGTTGTTTCCAAAATCTACATAAGGTTGAAAAAGACATCCAGCTTTGAAAGGAGTATCAATCGAACCCTTGGTCTCTAAAGACAAAAGTTTACAATATCGCGTGTTGGAAGGACTCACTTATCAACGGTATTGTGTTTGTAGTTGATGTGTTTTTAAAAACGTGGGAAAAAAGCAACAACCACAAAATAAAAAGTAAAATATACCAAAACCACTCTATCATAGATATAATTGTTAAAAAAATCCAAAATCAGTCTATCATAGACATGTTCAACTAAAAATTTTGACATTCCAAATATGTGGATATATCAAGCAATCCAATAACGACAGAAATCAAAACGAATCAATTAAAAAAATATATGGGTGCCGGCCATGTGGCCACTTCCATTAGGAATCAAAACGAATCAATTAAAAAAATATATGGGTGCCGGCCATGTAAGTGACACTATTCATTTTGATTTCTTTTAATAAAGAAGATAATATGACTTATATTTATCTTAAATAAATATTCAATAGTTTTATATACGGTTTATCTCAAACTTGTCTTGATTTTAAAAGAACTTTAAGTTCATCATTTCTTAAAGTAATAATTTGGTGAAAATTTGGACTATACGATCTATGAAATCAATAAGTTATATAAAAGACCAAGAAAATAATTAAACATGATAATGACAAAAGAAAAGAACACATGATATACCAATTTTGACCATGCTAGTTATGTATTTTTGACCTATATTTTCCACTACTAAACATTAACTAAATTTTGCAAATCAATCAAAACAAACTTAAAACTGAGGTTCAGTACGTATTCCAACTCATTTTGGGATCACCGACGATATCTGTGGCTGGCGACGATGGCAGCGAACTCCGTCCGTGTGGCCGCCGCTCAGATGACATCTATCAACGATCTTGCTTCTAATTACGTCACTTGTTCACGCCTTGTTAAGGTGCCCCCTCCCTCTTTTCTTGTATCCTTCGAATATAAATTAACTTCGAATATAAAATAAAAAAATTTGTAAATTTGACCCTTTAAGGCAATTACTGAAGCTTTGGAATAACATGATAACAGTTGAAATACTCATAAGTTTTCTTAATTTTTTTTTTTTAAATTTAATCTTTTGAGGTGTATGGTTCCAGCTTTTGTAAGAAATGTTGGTCGATTTGTGTCAAAGGATGAAGACCTAAATAGCCGTAGTAATGTTTTTGATATACAATTTGCGTTTGCATATATAATAATATGTATTGAATATTTAAGAATCTGGAAGATATAGTTAGTTGACTCTAGGAATGAGCTCAGTATCCAATTACCGAACAGGTGCCCCACCTAGAAATTCGGATACTTTCATTACCGGATAGCAAACCGTATGTATATGTATCCATAGTGAACCTAGGCGGATAGCACAAGACTAAAAGTTTAAGTGTGGTGCACTAGTGCCTTGACATATTGTCCATGTTTCGCTGCGTTAATGGAAGTGCGATGCTCCTATATTAGGCGTGGCGCATCATCATAGCTGGTAAATATAATCTTTTGTTTCACAAACAGATTTTCAATCCAAACATTGCACACACTACAAATATAATACTTTCATAATTCCATTGAAAACGAAAAAGTTGAAACATTTAAAAATATTCCCAAGTGCATTTTATCTTCCACCATTTAAGATGTCAAACCGGGATGAAAATTCATCTTGGGCTCATTGAGATACCCAATTTACTCGGTTTTCATTGAAATCGACCTACTTTTTTGACGTGTAAATATTTTGCGAAGAAGTATTTCTTTCTATGACATTTGAGTAGGCTCGGCTCGATAGCTCGTTGAGCTTTCAACACGCCGGCTCGATTATGGTTCAAATATGGCTTGAGCTCGGTTGAAAATATCGATAATATACCCAAGGTAAAAGAATATCAAATAACATAAGTTAAAAGTCAACGTTATAAATCCAAAAATATTATAATCTAAAAATTGCAACACCAACATTCTTAAACCCAGCTCTAACATTAACATAATTCATATAGATATTAGAAGTAGATTTTAGTAACTAAAATTCAGATATCTCAAATACTTCAACAAAAAATTTTCAACTTGACAGCATGAGCTTTAAAAGCTTGATTATGTACATGAGCTCGCAAAGCTCTATAACCACTCTAGATGAGCCATTAAAAGCTTGCTTGTTAAGTATTTTGAGCTTGAATCTAAGGATTGGGCTCGATCTCGAGCTTTATTCGGTTGCAGCTCCAGGGTAGCTCCCTCATAGTAGGAACACCTTGATTTTGTTTAACGATTAAGTTAACGCGAGAGAGATACAATAAGTTTGCGGGAAGTTCAATAAGCTTAACGACTTTATGTATTTTGTTGTTATCTTGGATCCCACTGTGAAAATGTAAATTGTTTTAAAAAGATGATCCGGAATGAAATAACCGAGGATAATTCTATGTCTAAACAACTTATTGAGAAGAAAGTGGCAGAGATGGTGTTAGATGTTCAGAGTAGGTTAGGAGAGTTGTTTCAAACCTACCAAGAAAGGTTTGAAAAGGTCAAATCTAATTTGAGATCCGAAAGAATATGTAATAAAGAAGATTTTAAATGTCATGGAAAGACAACTTGTTCATGGAATATTTACTTGCCCAAAGATGGTAGCTCGGTTGCAACGTAACCAAGTTAATTAGGTACTTTAATGAGTCAAAGTTGAACTTCAATCCCAAGTTTGATATAATTAAGTGTTGGAAGGAAAATGCAATTAAAGATTTTTGTAAATCTTGGAAGTACATGTTTTAGTGTGTGCGATGGAATTGGATTGAATATTTGTTTGTGATTTTTTCTTTTTTTATGAGCTTTGGCACCACCTTCACTTGCAGTTCCACAGAGACGAAATCCAATGGAAGTGCACCTCTTTATTGGTTCGCCGTGCTTAGACTAGCTGCGGTCCTGTGTCGGACTGTCCGTATGGTACCTACAGACGGTACAGTGTTGGTTTTCTAGAAGTTTCAATATGGGGATTTCTTGGTACGATACTGAGCTCACCCCCACATAGAACGATGTTGGATATCGGAAATTGTTTGAGCATAATTATCGGGTTTTCGAGTTTTAGTTTTAGCTTTCTGGTTAATATATGTGAGTAACAATGTGTTTGTCACAGTCGATCTTAAAAAATTTACCTTGTTTGATAAAAATTATAAGTGTAGAACTGTAGAAGTGGATCCCTTTTTGGTGTATTCCATTTTCTAAGTGTTTCCTTATAAGTCATGGTTTGTAGGAAGCTGCCTCAGCTGGGGCGAAACTTCTTTGCTTCCCTGAAAATTTTTCATTTGTTGGTGCAAAAGACGGAGAAAGCCTTACAATTGCGGAGCCATTGGATGGACCAATTATGAAAGGGTATTGTGCTCTTGCTAGGTAAAAGCTTAAGAGATAGACCAATTTTATTTTCCATTCACACGTCATTACATCAGTTGATCATGCTAGCATTTACCAATAAAGTTGGCTCTATATTGACCCATCTACCTATGAATGTGCTGATTTGTCAGGAGTCAAATGAGTCGTATAAAAAGTTCAGATAAGAGGGTAATGGGGTCTAACTGGTCCAAAGTTTCCCACATTCTATATGTAATGTATAAAACCCTATAAATTGTTTTTATTTAATGATTTATATTGTTATTATTGTAAGAATGTTGGTATAGAGATTATAGTTAATGAATTAACTGTTTATCATAAAAATATTAAAGTTGGACAAAAGTGTTTGTGGGTTAACCCAATCCTATCAGAAACTTTTTAAACTGTAGTAAAGATGAGCGTTTCAAACTTGAACCTGCTTTGACCTGACCAGTCCATATTGCCATCTTTGACTACCATGTTTAGGATTTGTTCGTACAAATCCTAAAAGGTTAGAATTTAATGTTTTGACGTGTTACAGGGAGTCGAGCATGTGGCTGTCCCTTGGAGGATTCCAAGAAAGGGGGCCTGATGATGCACACTTGTGTAACTCTCATGTTTTGATTGATGATGCTGGAAACATTAGAAGCACTTACAAGAAGATGCATTTGTGAGATGTGTGACATTTGCAGTTCATATCTTTTGTTTATAGGAAGCTATTAATTAGGATTCACTGCATAAGTGTTAGTTGCAGTTGCTCAAATCCCCATTTAGAGGTTTTTTTTGTTGATATGTGAAGGTTCGATGTGGATGTTCCCGGAGGTGCAGTTTATAAAGAGAGCAGCTTTACAGAAGCAGGTATGTGGCTCATTTACTCTTATTATCAATCAGTCTCTTAGTTCTGTGAAAAATGCAATGCAAGACTTGACACATAGCTCAATAATAACATTTTACTACTAGTATAATATCTATAATAGACCCTGTAATGGTCAGTGATGCATAAAGAACTAATTTTGAGGTGAAACTAGTCAAAAAGGGTAGATTGTAGCAATTACCTTGGGAAGAAGGGAGTATGTTTTGGGTAGAATTCTAGTAATCAGCTGTTGATATTTCTGACTTTGTAGAGTTGTAAATGCGCCACTCGTGTTTCTAACTCAAAGGTTTGTAGGGAAAGAGATAGTTGCTTTGGATAGCCCATTTGGACGTTTGGGTCTGACAGTATGCTATGATTTGAGATTCCCTGAGGTCTATCAACAGCTACGCTTCCACCATGGAGCAGAGGTTCAAGCAATTCCTCAATCTATATAGCTTTCAACGGAGGTGTCTGTTTTGACCGATTTATTTTTGAATTGTTCAATTTTGGTTATTTTTAATCCATGAGGAGTCTAATAAATTCTTTTGGTTAAAAAGAAAGGAGTAAACGTGTTAAAAGGAGCCTGAAGTGGATTTTTTCTTTTTTAGTTAAGCCTCCAAGTCACTTTGTTTTAGATAATGAATGTATTGTTACATTTTTTGACATATTGATCATGCATATCAATGGATGGAAAAAGTTGTTTTGATCCAACCTTACCCAACCCGTTCTAAACTTTTTTGACTTATTGATTATGACGCCACCTGTCAATTGAAGCCTTTACATTTGGATTAAGAATTGTTTACATGCCTCTAATATGGTATGCAGGTTCTGTTGGTTCCTGCTGCATTTACAAAAGTAACTGGTGAGGCACACTGGGAGGTTCTTCTTCGTGCCCGTGCCATAGAGACACAATGTTATGTATGAATTGCTACTGTCATTTCCTATCAGTTTCATGTTTTATGATTTTCATGTGCAATAAAGGTGGAAGCGTTGACCCATTCACTTATCAATGGGTTGATTTGGGTTGTATTTTACTTCGAGATAAATTAAAATATATTGATTGAAAATCACTCGAAGTCAATTTTTAATGCATACAATCTTTTTATTTATTTATTTTATTTATAATATTGCTCTTGTATACATAGTTAATGCATCCATTATCTGTGGATGTTTTAAAAAGCGCATTCATTTTGACCTGGTTCACTTTGATTTGCTTTGAAAATGACCGATACCCATATTACCGCCTCTAATATGCACTATGTAGGTGATAAATAGTTATTGCTGTTCTGTTTGTGCGTGTGTGGGTTGGGGATACTTTCTTTAGTTTATGCCATTGAACATGTTGGTAATAACAAATTTCCTGCTGTTGGATCAGGTTATTGCTGCTGCGCAAGGTGGGAAACATAGTGAGAAAAGAGAGAGCTTTGGTGATACATTGATAATTGACCCATGGGGTACTGTAATTGGTCGTCTACCAGGTAAGATTTATTTATTTTTGATACTAATTTAAAAAGCTTTTTGTCGTGGAGTTCTGTTTATATTAGAAATTATTTGTTTTTCTATTAGAGGTGACCAATGTCATCTGATGTATATTAGCGGCGAATATTGTCATTTGATCTTACTCAATGAATACCATTTTCACATATTTAGAATCTGATTTAGAATTTGAAATATGTGTTTTCAGATAGAACATCGACAGGAATTGTGGTTGCAGATATAGATTTCTCATTAATCGAGGCAGTGAGAACAAAGATGCCAATATCCCAGGTAACATCAGATTATTAATGCATCTCCAACCTATTTTTCAATCATTTGATACGTGCACGCACACACCCACACACATACACATACACATAGAGTTTCATACATGGAAAATGATTGATGCTATGGGTTCATTACCTGATGTGTTATACTATCAAGTTTTACCGAAGTTATTCTTTTCAGCATCGGAAGCCCATCGAGTTCTGGAAACAAACATCCCATTGAACATATGATGTGAGGTCATCCCCTTGGAAACTGAAACTCTGTTCACTTTTGGTATAATTATGTTGTTTCATTATCTGTTAATTACTAAAATTTTCAGCCGACAACAATTCTATAAAGTCTACATCTGATAGTTTTATATATATGAAGTGTTCTTTTTATCTTTATCTTTATCTTTACTCCTATATAATAGAGAGCCCCTTTTTCTAAATCTCAAATTACAATTTTGAACTACCTAAATTACCCCTCTTCTTTATTCACTAATTTAAACATCTCTACCTAATATACCTATAATACCTTTAAATCTCAACCACTCATTTTCCTCTCTCTCCTCAAATCTCAACCACTCATTTTTTTTCTCTCTCCATAAACCATTTTATTTCTCTAATTCATTCAAAAAATTTTATCTCAAAAACCGTACATCGATAAATTATAAAAATTATATGGGTGTTCTTAAAATTTCATGCTCTTTCATTAGAGATGTCATTCGATATAGTTTCGACGAATTTTTAAATCCGAGGGCGGAGCCCGTACGGCTAAGGCATTTGGCTATCACACTCCTCCTATGACGTATCACCCCCACCATCTCACTGCCGCAATGCGCGGGTAATTTCTCTCGTATCTTGTAAATTGAATGACTGGTGTTTGAAAATTCTGCTAGTAACTGTCTTTTCGTTTTGTAGTTATATGACTACCATGCAACCAACTAGTTAAAGATGATTACATTTTGATTGATTCAAATATATATACAGTATCTTTTTAATATTTACAATTCTTAGAACACATAAAAACGTTATACATAACGATAACTATTTCTAAAAATAATTATCATCATGTATAACGTTTTTGTGTTTGATAATCATAGGCATAAAAGTTATTTGCAAAATTTTTGCTATATTTTTGCAATTTGACTTGTTTAAGTTATAACATAACCCAAATTGATAGCCTTAAATGAATGAGGTAAAGGATTGCTAATTTCCCATGTTTGATTTTACTTGGAGAATGAGATTATGAGAGTTTCATTTCATCAGCTTTGTGTTTTGGCTTTTTCATTATGTTTTTTGTTTTTGTTATTTTTTTTTAACGGACTGGGCTATTAGCCAAAACGGGCTGAGAAGGAACCCCATCAAGGTGACAAACCGCACTTTAGAATTTGGCAATTGGCAACTCTTTGTAAAAGTCATAGTCATAGTAACCTAGTAATAAGAACTGTGTCGTCTAACTTCATTCACAAAGAAATGGTGTAAGCTGTTGGGAAGGCGTTAAGTAGCGATTTGTTTAATTTAAACAACATTATTTACCGTTAAATATTGTATATCTTGAATGTTCTATAATATATAGATTCATTTTAAAAATTAGTAAGTTTTATTTAAGCTTGAATATAAAACTTCAGAAACCAGTCATCGTGAGTTAAATTCTTGTGTATAATACAGTAACTACATACGAAAATAAATCATTTAGCCCCTTCTTTGAATAACGTATATATATCAAAAAATTGAATATACTAAATAACCTTTTGAAAATTAAAGGGAAATTTTCATAAAACGTAAAAAACAAGCATTTAAAACAATAAATATATATTGAATGGATGTAGAAACTTGGTTTTTCACCATATGCTAAAAAGATTCCTAATTTTTTGCTACATGATTGAAGTTACGTAACTAACTATTATCTATCATTGAAAAAATTCAACATACTGTTGTTTCACTTTGCAAAGTGATGCACTGATGCGCATCGCTTTTTACCATAAAACAGACACTATAGGCACCTCCTCGTCCGTTAGGAAAATCGGTTTAGTGTGTCAGTTAAGTGACGTGACGTGACATGACGTGACGTGGTAGAGACGAGGTTGTGACTTATGAGTCCCCAACTAATCCAAGCCATTAATTAATTTTTTATTTTATTTGTTTATTTGATTAATCCATTTGTTATTTTATTTGTTAATCTGATAAATGGTTAGATAATGATAAGGAAAAGTGAAGTGATAAAAACTTAAAAAGTGATTTAAGTATTACTCTATTGTATTAGTTGGAAATGAATTTTACAAGTTATGAGGTGAATCGATGTGACTATTTTAATAGGAAATGACATAAATCACCATTGAGAGATGACTTATTTTACAAATTTAAACAACTATTAAGAAAAGTAGCAAGAGATGTACGCAAAAACAGTAGTAAAACTCAAAATATCGTCAAATTTACTTGTCATTTTGTGTCACTAAATGATGCCTGTAATCATGAACCTTAATTTCTTTGTATTTATAATTGTTTTTGTGTAAAATTTGAAAGCAGCAAACATCATAAACATGTGATATATTCACGCTTATTGGTTGCTCTAACATTCGATAAAACGATCACTAAACGACAACTTTGAGGTACTATTTTATACGTCTACTCAATATCGAGCGCAATACTTAATCTAAGACAATTAGACAAAGGGACAAATGACCAATCTTGATTAAGTTCAAATAATAATTAAGATATATATACAAATAATAATAAAAAAAAGGGCAAGTGAGTGGGAACCTCGGTCATATGTACCATCTTTGTAGCCGGAACGCTCACCACAAAAAACTCATGCCCGGTGAAACACCATCCTCACACATGGAACACAAGATATATTTCTCCACTTGCTTTTGGCTAGGTTTGAATCTATAACACTGGAGTCAGGAGTCTTCATCTTGCTGTTGATCTATGATCAATTGGTAGATATATACAAATATATACTCGTACATGGTGACGTAATTATGACCTTAGAATGTCTAAACACATTAAAGTCACACATTCATATTCATATTCATGTTATTCACATTGTTGTAACTAAATGTTTCTCATGGCCATTACTCGCTAATTTTCTGCTTTTATCACATGATGATACTTTCTATTTGTTCACTGAAATGTGAAACAACAAATATGCAATGAGTAAATGCATTCACATTTCACACAAGTAAAAAACCTTTGTCGCAAAGCAAACATACAACTAAATTTAGTATTTGGCTTAATTGTTTTCTTTCTGTGCGTCTGTATATAGTATTTTTATAAATATGTATTCAATGAATATAATTAATTTATAACAACATAAGTTCATTTAATCGTTTAGAAATGGTAAATTATTTAATACATTCAACACTGCTTTAATTATCAAATGTTGTATACATAATACAAATTCTGTAGGCAGTAATAACTTTATTACTACTACTAAAATACCCTTTTAAGACAACGTTTTCTTGAAAATGTTTGCCTGACTTTAAAAACTTCAAAAAAGTTGCGCCTTTTAGTGGACATTTTTGTCTTTAAACACCAATCACATTACACAATATGTTAGTATTTTGAACGGCGAATTTCTTATAACACCTACATCACTCCCAAATAATCCTAAATGCATCTGTGTCAAGAATTGATCCTTGGTTTTACAGAAATAAAAATCTCTACCAAACTAGCTAATGCACATTGTTAGTTTCCTATATATTGAAGTAGCATCATCTCAATACATTCCACACATTGCATAGTCACCAAGGCTTTCAAACCTATATATATATATACACATAGATCAATACAAAGTATTTGCAACAATGCTTGATATCTTCGGATCACCAAAACAACCTTCACTTTTCCCTGTGACGGTTTCTTCACTTTCGCCGATCTCCAAAGAAGATTACCTTCTCTTCTACAAAAACGAGCGATCCTTATTCAGTCTTTTGCTTTTGGTTCTTCATCGAGAGGTCGTTCAATCGATTTATGTAATGGGGTTTCTCATATGGCTAGAAAGAGAAGGGTATACCTCAAAAAATCTGGTTGAAATCATGATCACTTCTTTGTCCCCAGATGTAATCGATAAAGTTGCTGATGAAGTCGTTATATGCCTCAAGTTCTTAGCTGACAAGAACTTCACTTTTGAAGAAGCTAGCCGAGGCTATGACATATCACTACTTCAAAGTTTTCTTAATAGAAAGAAGATACATATGAAAGAGATATATTCTAATCGAGATTCGATTTTTGATGAAGTGTCTACTATAGCAAATGAGGTTTCCATCAAGGCATTTGATGACATTTTGGAACAATTCATCGGCCCAATTGTCCCTTTTGGCTATGCTGAATTTCGTACACAAATGGATCCTCTTGGAGAAAATGCAAGTCATGTTGATCAAGTCGAAATGTATATGATTCGACACAGAAATTCAGTTTTGAATCAATTGGTCAACATCCATGCTCCATCAAGAGATCCAGAAAAGGAGATACCTCCAGAAAATCGGACAATCTTCCTCACATTTTCAAAAGGGTATCCAATATCTGAAAGTGAAGTGAGGCAATATTTCACAAGGTAAATAAACAATTTTATTTTTCTAAGATTTTATCTAATCATTAAAGATGAGCTTACAAGAAATTAGAATGCAAAGGGCCAACAAGCTGCGCTTTTAACCTTTTTTGTACAGCAAAATCAAGACCTTTTAAAACTACATTCATAGATCTTGGCATTATAACATTACTACGCATGACCCAATTAATCATTCATCTATTTAAGAAGTACATATATATTGTGTTTTACGACCTTACTTGAACAGGATCTGTTCTATAGGCTCGTACCTTTGTATCCTTGATTCCTATTAAGACATATATATTGTGTTTTCATTTAACATGTTTAACTTTGATTTGATCAGAATGTTCGGGGAATTTATT
>CM067168.1:84036232-84088732 GCA_034093135.1 Erigeron breviscapus
TTTTTTTTTTTTTTTTTTTTTTTTTTTTTTTTTTTTTTTTTTTTTTTTTTTTTTTTTTTTTTTTTTTTTTTTTTTTTTTTTTTTTTTTTTTTTTTTTTTTTTTTTTTTTTTTTTTTTTTTTTTTTTTTTTTTTTTTTTTTTTTTTTTTTTTTTTTTTTTTTTTTTTTTTTTTTTTTTTTTTTTTTTTTTTTTTTTTTTTTTTTTTTTTTTTTTTTTTTTTTTTTTTTTTTTTTTTTTTTTTTTTTTTTTTTTTTTTTTTTTTTTTTTTTTTTTTTTTTTTTTTTTTTTTTTTTTTTTTTTTTTTTTTTTTTTTTTTTTTTTTTTTTTTTTTTTTTTTTTTTTTTTTTTTTTTTTTTTTTTTTTTTTTTTTTTTTTTTTTTTTTTTTTTTTTTTTTTTTTTTTTTTTTTTTTTTTTTTTTTTTTTTTTTTTTTTTTTTTTTTTTTTTTTTTTTTTTTTTTTTTTTTTTTTTTTTTTTTTTTTTTTTTTTTTTTTTTTTTTTTTTTTTTTTTTTTTTTTTTTTTTTTTTTTTTTTTTTTTTTTTTTTTTTTTTTTTTTTTTTTTTTTTTTTTTTTTTTTTTTTTTTTTTTTTTTTTTTTTTTTTTTTTTTTTTTTTTTTTTTTTTTTTTTTTTTTTTTTTTTTTTTTTTTTTTTTTTTTTTTTTTTTTTTTATATTTTATTTCAAAGAAGTCCTTGGAACACAGGTTTGTTGTATTTGGTTTAATTTTTTATGTCTTTCATGAAGTTTTAGTTTTGACTGATCTTTTTTATCCTCCAAAAATATAATAAAACTAATTTTATAAATTCATATTGACATCCCGTGTTTGCACACGGGTTCATTGGCTAGTAAAAACTGAAAAGGCTATTATAAGTCACATTTTACGAAAATAGTAAGTTAGAGGTGGCAAGATGTACGGGTAAGGCAGGTTGGGTAACAGTCAAAAACAGAATCAGGACAAAAACAGGTAGTCTATCAGCTGTAGGCAAAGGCCGCAAAGCTCAAAAAAACATCCCTGATAACCATTTTGCTTAAAAATTCATTAGAATATATTTTTTAACAAACTCCATACATAAAGAATCATGTTACTAACGTTGAATTCATCTAGCTTAAAAAAAAAGACCAAAACGATAGACCAATAGATAAAAGTGCACACAAAAGAACTCAGACGAGTTTTTTACTGTTTGCACAAGTGATGGTGTGAGATCCGCTCAACACCACAACACATTTTCAGAAAATTTGAAGAGAGAGCACTCTCCTAATCAGAAACATTTGAAAGAAATATCCCGAAAACTTGGATTAAAAGACTAGAGAAGTAGCAACTGATTTCACATTATTGCACACTACTCTAATTATAACAGCCCGCCTTGACTTCTATATCAGTAAACACTAACAGTATAGGAGAATGCTAACCTTAAAATGAAATTACAAATCTATTGTTTTTATGCTAACCTTCGATTCTAGTCATACATCTAATAAGAAAAATGGAACAGAACATGAACATTCTCCAAAACAGAAAAATTCTGACAAAATCATCTCAAAGACTAAAGAAATAGAAACTGATTTTACCTTATTGCATTCTACTCTAATCCAATCAGCCCGCCTTGATTTCTATTAATACTAGATCAGAAAACACCAACTGAAAAAGAGAATGCTATCAATAAAAGTGGAAACACTATTCTACTGTTTTAATTCTTAACTTCGATTCAAGTCATACATCTAATAATTCAAATGGCAAGAAGTGAGCGATTTAAGTCATACATCTAGTAATAAATACCAAAAGAGTTAGATTTAGATAGGAGGGCATGCTATTATCCATGTATTGCAACGCTAAGGGATCTCTGCTGACTATTTCTATTGGTTTTACTTTTAGCACGACCAGAGTAACACTTCATATATGTGCACAAGGCAATGGAATTGAATACCATTTGCCCTATTCAAGAACACAAGCAAATGATCATGGACCATGGATCTACAAAACTAAATGTTTATCGACTCTTACAACTTGACACGCAAATCTTAAAATCTTAATATCAAGAAACCATCAATAAACATGAAAGAAACTTACATATAAATTATTAAAATTTCAATGATACACATACATTATAACGTAGTAGTATATAGTAACAAGCTAGTAAACACCTACAAAACACATAAAACAACTGAAAAGTAAAATCTCAATTGTCATACTATATACATTATTATTATACAACGAAACCTCATTACGAAGAAGAGGCAGCCGCAGCCTTGATCGCTCTCTGCAATTCACTCTCCACATCACTTGCAGACGTAGCACCACCGTTCTTTTTCACTTCTCTCTGCCCGTGTGCCTCATTTCCGGCAGCATTCCTCTTCGTCCTCCACTGCTCAAACCCATCCGAATTCTCAACCACCGGCACAGGAACCGGCACTGTCCTCTTCCCACCACCACTATATCCGTTTTGAGTCCTTAACGACTTCCACGACTTCATTTCTTTTAATTCGTCCAGTGCACGTCTCATTTCTCGATTCTCCTTCTGCAAATCACTCAACTCTCTATTCATCCAAGCATACATTCCTTTCAACATCTCGAATTCCTCCAAACCACCCGAACCACCCTCGTTTTTCCCTACATTCCTATCCACTTCTTCATTCACATCAAGTCTCTCAATTTTAATCTTATTCACTCTCAGATACGGCATTTGTTTCTCGTAATCCGACGGAATCCCAACACCCCATCTCAAGTTCACCTTAACCCGTTTCGTTAAAGGCAATTCGGTATCCGCAGCCATAAAAAAACCCGATAAAATCGAGTCTTTTGTAGCTGATTCCACCCTCAAATCCTTCCAATTAATCGGTCTATCTAATGGCACAAACCCATACTCATTCCCATTTCTATTTTCACTAACCCCACCACCATTTTCCTTCACATTTCGATCATTCGAAACAACCGAAGAAACCGATTTACGGAGCGAAAAAGAACCCAACTTTGGTTTAAATTGGATTAAAAAGCTAGGGTTAGGGTTAGGGTTTTGTGGGGAAAAAGAGAAATTAGCAGAAATTATTAAGGGGGAATTATTGGGGGAACCGGAGAGGCTTACGCCGGTTTTAAGAGTGACGGTGAGAGGTGCGGCGGCGGCGGTAGTGGTCGTGGTGGCGGTGGTGGGGGTGTTGTAAGAAAGTTTAAGAGAAGGGCCGGAAAGAAAATGGGTACGGAGGGAAAGGGAGAGTTGATCGGCGGCGGCGGCGGTGGCGGTGGGGTGGTGGTGGTGATGGGTGGCGGAGAAACCGGAGAGGAAAGGAAAACCGAAAACGGTGATGGGGATTTTGGCGTTGAAATGGAGAGGGATTGGTGGGTTTTTTGTGGTTTGATTTGGGGATTGGTGATCTTCCAGTTTAACTGATACTTTCATGGCTGATAATGATGATGATGATGAAATGACGGTTAATCGGGAAAACAAAAAAAGGAAGGTGGCTAGCAGTGGCAAGTGAGTGTGTTTGAAGACTTGAACAGTTGCGGTTGGCTTTGTTGCTTTGTGGCCTTAGTAGATTGTGTTTCTTTAAAAATAAGAAATAGATACAATAAGATTAAAAATATCAAGCTAGTGCACGAACTCCCATTTAAAAATATTTCCAAGTCGCCCACTACCAAGTTAAACAAATAGCTTCCAAGATTGACATATACTACTTTGGTCGCCATGATCTTGTTAACCCAACTTAGTAATTCGGAGGAAAGAAATTTTTTTGAAAATGGACATATTTTGGGGGGTGTTTGTCAAAATAGTTTTTGGTAAATTTTTTTTATGAAACTGGTAATCCGGGTTTTCAAAAACCGGACTCGTGTTTTTTGGTCCAACCCGGTTTTACAATTACTGGACTCGAGATTTTTAGTCCAATCCGGTAATCCAATTACCGGACTCGCAGGCTTTTCAGTGATGTGACAAGAGAGGCACAGAAAGTGTGCAGTGAAACAGTGGCTATGGGTGCGTTGCTCGAGACCGGTAATCCAAAAACCGGACTCACACTAGGCGACAAAACTACATGCATGTTGGGATTTTTGGGTTTTTATCAAAGTAATATTATCCTTATAATATTAAAAACGCAGCGGAAATTGAACCATTTCAATGTGACATATTTAGTTAAAACCAATTTTAACTTATAAAAGAAAACCCAAACAATAAGGATCCATCTATATGAATAACATACATACAAAACATCAACCATAGGGTGTTTAGAAGACTACCTTCTTCCAAGCTAATGAGAAGGTTGAATGAAGGAGATGATGTCTTCAAATGGCAAGTCTTCAACCTAGAAGAGCCTCAAGCTAGTATACCCCAAGCTTCCAACAAACACCCAAATGTGCTAGGATTTCACCTTGAAATGTCTTCCCCTTTTGTTCTTGTTTGTGCCGAAATCAAGAGAGAAAAGAAAGAGTATTTTCTCTTGAGAAAGTTGAGAGAATTTTTGTCTTACCAAAATAAGAATTGATCCACTCTATGTTGTATCTTGTGTGTCTTATGTCTTGTAAAAACATGCAAGACAACAAGTGTCAAATTGCATGTATATCCACATGGGGAGGGGAGGGGTCCGGCCCCTTAGTCCATCACATGGACATTAACCCACTGCGCCGCAGTGGGTCTGATACACTCCCACTGCGCCGCAGTGGGAACTCCCTGACCTTCGGGTGCAAAAAACCCCCACTGCGCCGCAGTGGGTTTGACACGCTCCCACTGCGCCGCAGTGGGAACTCTCTCAAAATAAATTATCCATATAATTTATTTACATATCTCAAGTGCAATTATTTAGAAAACCACTTTCTAAATGTTTCAAGTATTTATATTTATTTAAAGATCATATCATATAAATAAATATCGTAAGTGTTTGTCTAGCTTGTTATTGGGTATGACCCGACTTGGATCATCACGTACTAGCCACGTCAATTTAATATGTGTCTTGGGCAGACGAATTCCAACAATCTCCCACTTGCACAAGATTCATAGAAGATTGACGCAAGCAGCAAATACCGCCTAACAACGGTTTGCTACCCCTGATACGTATGACGAAGTGCCATTCAATAACATCATCCTCTTCAAGTCCCTTACTTGAAATGATTTAGGTGAATCGATCATTTATCCTTTTGTCACAGATGTCATGTTAAATCCTAGAGACACAGAGTGATCATTCTCTATTGATTTAACTTTGTAGCAGGCCTTAGACATCTTACTCTCAACGAATAAGAGGGACAAATTCCATCTCGACTACATACGTCTCTCACAATCACCTTATATCATACATGAGCTTAGTCTTATGTACTGCCATGTTTCAGAACAGCGAAGAACTAAGTCAAAGTATAATATTCAGTGAATATCAAGACCCAATATGTATCTCAGGTCTGAGGATACAATGATATTCGCCTTTTAACTCAAGATTACTTATGATCTATCATAGAGATTCCATGTAGTAATGCTTGATTGCAGGTCAGTCCAATATTTGTATCCCACAAATATCTATGAACCTTGGTAGCAACACTTTGCTCTATATTCAAAACCTTTTGAATATCTACCAATCCAAGTTCATAATAATCTTACATTCATATTTGTTCCACAAATATGATCGACTACGGACATTTAGAATAATTAACTTATTCATGGATTTAAACATGCAAAATTGGAACATAACACAATTTAAATGCAAAATACCAATATTCATATAAATGTGTTAATAACTACAAGTGTTCCGATATCCAAATACATAAAATAGATCAAATCCAATCACTAGAATATCGAAGTCCCATGGCACAAGTATGACTCTCATGCTTAGGCCTTTCAAGGAGCTTCGTGAGTGGGTCCGCAACATTTTGATCGGTGTGACTTTGTGAATACATATCTTTCCCTTTTCAACTTCATCCCTTATGTAGTTGAATCTCCGCTCAATGTGCCTAGTCTTTTGATGTGCACGAGGTTCCTTGATTTGAGCAATCGCACCCTCGTTATCACAAAGAATTTCTAGGGGTTCTTGAATGGAAGGAACAACCCCTAGATCGGCATGAATTTCTTCAACCATGCAGCTTCTTGTGCTGCCAAAGAAGCGGCGATGTATTCCGATTCTGTAGTGGACAATGCAACCACATCTTGCTTTGAGCTTTTCCAAGAAACAGCTCCTCCATTTAGAATGAAGATATACCCCGATTGTGATCGAGAATCATCTCGATCAGTTTGGAAACTCGCATCCGTGTAACCCTTTACAACGAGTTCCTCCTCACTAGATCCATATATTAAGAACATATCTTTAGTGTTTCTAAGATATTTCAATATATATTTGACAGCCATCCAATGACTATCTCCTGGATTTTGCTGGTATCTACTTGTCATGCTTAAGGCGCATGACACGTCCGGTCTCGTGCATATCATAGCATACATGATGGATCCTATAGCAGATGCATATGGGATTCCATTCATTCTCTCTTGCTCAACTTTTGAGCTGGGAGATTGAGAAGTACTCAATATAGTACCTCTTTGAATAGGTACCAAACCTTTCTTAGAGTTTTCCATCTTGAACCTTTTCAAGATTTTGTCTATGTATGCACTTTGATTCAAACCTATTAAGCGCCTTGATCTATCCCTATAGATCCTTATTCCCAAAATATAGGCGGCTTCACCAAGATCCTTAATGGAAAAGCAACTTCCAAGCCAGGCTTTTACACCTTCCAAGGTTGGAATGTCATTTCCAAATAGTAGAATGTCATCAACATATAATACTAGAAAAGTAATGATGCTCCCACTAGCCTTCTTATACACACAAGCTTCATCGGCATTTTTGATGAAGCCAAATTTCTTGACTTCTTCATCAAAACGACGATTCCAGCTTCTTGATGCTTGTTTCAACCCATAGATTGATTTCTTTAACTTGCATACTTTATTAGGATGTTTTGGATCGACAAAACCTTCAGGCTGATCCATATAGACATCTTCCTCAAGATATCCATTTAGAAAAGCGGTTTTGACATCCATTTGCCATATCTCATAGTCATAATATGCGGCTATGGCAAATAGTATCCTAATAGACTTTAGCATTGCCACAGGCGAAAAAGTTTCATCATAATCGACCCCTCGAGTTTGAGTGAAACCTTTTGCTACAAGTCTGGCTTTATAAGTACTCAAGTTTCCATGCATATCGTGTTTCAATTTGAACACCCACTTACTTCCAACTACTTTGGAATTAGGAGGTTCAACAACCAATCCCAAACTTGGTTGTCATACATGGATTGCATCTCAGCGTTCATGGCCTCTAGCCATTTGTCCGAATCTGATTTGGACATTGCATCATGGTAGGTGGTAGGTTCATCAGAAACTACCATGTAGCATTCATCCACGAGAAATCCATATCTCTCAGGTGGATAAGTAGCTCTACCAGATCTACGAACGTTTTGTGTGTCTTGATCAACCCTTTGATCATCTTCAACATCCTTTTGTTGAATGCTAGTGTCACCCAAGTGTGTATCTGTCAGTGGTTCTTGATCTTCTTCAAGTTCCACTGTTCTGGAACTAGTTCCTTCCATAAGGAATTTAGTTTCCAAGAACTCAGCCTTTCGAGCAACAAATACATTTTGCTCATTAGGATTGTAGAAATAATATCCCAAATCATCTTTGGGATATCCTACAAAGATACACTTAGTGGATCGGGGCTCTAATTTGTTGAGGCATCATGTCTTACATAAGCCTCACAACCCCATACCTTTAAATATGATAAAGATGGAACTCTTCCATGCCATATTTCAAAAGGTGTTTTCTCCACTTTCTTGGTTGGAGCCATATTTAAAATTCGGGCAGCAGAGATTATGGCATATCCCCAAAATGATAGAGGTAGTGAGCTTCTGCTCATCATGGAACAAACCATATCTAATAGAGTTCGATTCCTCCTTTCAGACACACCATTATGTTGTGGTGTTCCAGGTGGAGTTAGTTGTGAGACAATCCCACAACTTCTAAGATGATCTTGAAAAGCATCACTTAGGTATTCACCTCCTCTATCAGAACGAAGAATTTTTAACTGTCTTACTGAGTTGGTTTTCTACTTCATTCTTGAAAATTTTGAACATTTCAAAAGCTTCACTCTTATGTTTTAATAAGTATACATAACCGTAACGACTATAGTCATCGGTGAATGTAATGAAGTATCTTTCACCATTCCTAGTCATTGGCTTAAAAGGACCACATACATCCGAATGTATGATTCCTAATAAATCTTTTGCCCTTTCATTAGTGCCTTTGAAAGGTGCTTTAGTCATCTTGCCTTGTAAACAAGATTCACATACATTAAATGAATCATTTGATTTTGTTTTCAAAAGACCATTCTTTTGAAGTGTTTGTATGCGATTCTTATTTATATGGCCAAGACGACAATGCCAAATATAGGTTTCACTTAAATCTAATTTAAGTTTCTTGGTGGTAGCTTGGTACATTGAGTTATCATGTGTTTGGTTTTCATGAACTAATTCATAAATACCATTTAAAGGCATAGCTTTAAAATAAAATACATCATTCAAAGAAACATGGATATCATTGTTAACAAAATTAAAGTCATATCCAACATGTCTTAAACGGGAAACAGAAATAATACTCCTAGTCAAACTAGGTGCATACAAAACATTGTTCAATACAATTTCCAAACCATTTGGAAGTTTCAAAAGATAGTCTCCTTGGGCTTCAACATGCACCAATGCACCATTGCCCATAAAAAGACTAATGTCTCCCTTCTTGATGTGCTTCTTTCTTATGAACCCCTGTAACATATTACAAATATGAGTTCCACATCCGGTATCCAATACCCATATGTAAGAAAAAACAGCATTAAGCTCAATATATATCATAAATATTGTACCTGAGGTTTGCCCTGCATCCCTCTTAGCTTTTAACTCTTTGAGGTAGGTTGGACAATTACGTTTCCAATGTCCTACCTCCCCACACTCAAAGCATGGGTCATTGACAGCAACCTTTTGCTTCTTCGCTTTTGGGGTATCCATTTTTCCCTTTCCCTTGCCTTTAAAATTCCCTTTGAAGCCCTTTCCCTTAGCAACATTTGCCTTGGGTCCGGAGTAAGCCCTTTTCTTTCCGCCTTCATTGATCATGAGAACGGGTTGAACTTTTCCTCCCATACTAGCCTCGGCCGTTTTGAGCATCCCATGAAGCTCGGAAACGGTCTTGTCCCATCCATTCATGTTATAATTTAACACGAAGTTTCAAATCTCTTAGATAATGAGTTAAGGATCATATCCGTAGCTAACTCATTTGAGACGGGACAATTAAGCCTTTCGAGGCGATCAATGTAGCTTTTCATTTTAAGAACATATGTTGAGACGGGTTGTGAATCATCCATGCGACATGCATGAAGCGCTCGAACCGTTTCGAAGCGTTCAGCCCTCGCCTTTTGTTGGAACATTTCCTTGAGTTGGGTAATCATGTCGTATGCCCCATGATGCTCGAACTCCTTTTGGAGTTCGGGAGTCATACTCGCTAGCATTATGCAACTAACTTGCACGGAGTCCTCGACATATTTAACCCAATCATTATAGGCTTCAACATCAGTTTCTTCGGGCTCATCAGGAATAGGATCGTCTAAAATGTAGGATTTCTTTTCGTGCCTGAGAACAATTCTCAAGTTACGAAACCAATCCACAAAGTTATTTTGATTAAGACGATCCTTTTCAAGGATGGATCTTAGTGAAAAGTTATGGACGTTGGGGTTAATTGCATTGTTAGCGGCCATCTACAAGATTAACAAAGTTCTTTATTAGTATTTTCGATATCAAATATAAATTTTAATTGTCAATACCCTTTTATGTCCCATGGACAATTAATAATTAAAACCTAGAATCCAACGTTACATTTAAATGATGGTTAGGTGACCTTTATCCCATGATCTAAATTAACAAGGTAGTCAACGTTTGACAATTGCAACACTTTGCAATTTCTAGTGGTATGGGACCGTTTAATATCTTATATTAAGTTGGCATGTTTAATCCCATCAACGCCTTTGGTTACCATGCTTCGGTGACCCTAATCACATGGCTTCCAAATCAAGTTGTCCTACTTATACACACATGTAAATTTATCTTATACTAGTGGTTAGGTGACCTTTATCCCATAAGTACAATAAATTTACCTTAACTTATAAGTTCCCTCAAAGTAGTTAGGTGACCTTTATCCTACAAAGAGTTCCCAAATAATTAAGTGTTGTATAAAAGGATGGCGTTTAACTTGTTTTTAAAGGGTCGTTTGAGTTTTTATATTCTAGTTAAAAACTATGTATCATAATGAATCTTGAAATCCAAATTTCAAGGTTCTTTTATAAAATCCATTTTATAATTGTGACCATTAACTTTTAATAAAACCCATTTTAATTTACCAAGTTAATGTCAATATTAAAACCAATTTTAATCTTTATGTAGTCATCAAGTTTGTGGGTTTTGAGCATCCATATGACAAAATAAACAAACAACCACATAAAATAATAAGTGCACAACATTAGCCAACTATTTTGACCACACTTGTTAGCCGAAACAAGTGGGCCAAAAAGGTCTCAACCTAAGGGACAAAGTAACACAAAATATTGTGTTAGTTGAGCTCCCACTTGATCTTGCATCCAAATGCTTCAAGTAATCCTTTTGTGATGTGTTTTGAATAATTTTCTTCATTTTGATAACCCACTGCGCCGCAGTGGGTCTAATACACCCGACTGCGCCGCAGTGGTAAGTCACTGGTCTCGGCTGCATTTTCCCCCACTGCGCCGCAGTGGGTTTGACATACTCCCACTGCGCCGCAGTGGGAACTTACTGGTCAGTTCATCAGCCCTCCAACTTTTAGCCCCAAACCTTTTGATGCCTTCTTGGAGATTACATTTATAATGAAAAATGCAACTAATCTACTTATTACATACCAAATGAAATAAATAGATTACATAACCAAATGAATGAATAAAATCCTATTTAACTATTACAACCATTGAATAATTAAACAAACACATCCACACATCACAAACATTCACAAGGTCTCTTGGCTAAGTTGTGACACTAAAATACACAAGAAAAAGGAACCTCCTTTTTGTGTATTTATTTTGGCCATAACCAAATGACCAAAATATTGGATTTTGTCCAAACAAAATATCAACTTTTGATGTATGTATCCATATAACTGGCTCTAGATGCCATTGTTGGGATTTTTGGGTTTTTATCAAAGTAATATTATCCTTATAATATTAAAAACGCAGCGGAAATTGAACCATTTCAATGTGACATATTTAGTTAAAACCAATTTTAACTTATAAAAGAAAACCCAAACAATAAGGATCCATCTATATGAATAACATACATACAAAACATCAACCATAGGGTGTTTAGAAGACTACCTTCTTCCAAGCTAATGAGAAGGTGGAATGAAGGAGATGATGTCTTCAAATGGCAAGTCTTCAACCTAGAAGAGCCTCAAGCTAGTATACCCCAAGCTTCCAACAAACACCCAAATGTGCTAGGATTTCACCTTGAAATGTCTTCCCCTTTTGTTCTTGTTTGTGCCGAAATCAAGAGAGAAAAAGGAAGAGAAGTTCTTGAGAAAGTTGAGAGAATTTTTGTCTTACCAAAATAAGAATTGATGCACTCTATGTTGTATCTTGTGTGTCTTATGTCTTGTAAAAACATGCAAGACAACAAGTGTCAAATTGCATGTATATCCACATGGGGAGGGGAGGGGTCCGGCCCCTTAGTCCATCACATGGACATTAACCCACTGCGCCGCAGTGGGTCTGATACACTCCCACTGCGCCGCAGTGGGAACTCCCTGACCATCGGGTGCACCCCCCACTGCGCCGCAGTGGGTTTGACACGCTCCCACTGCGCCGCAGTGGGAACTCTCTCAAAATAAATTATCCATATAATTTATTTACATATCTCAAGTGCAATTATTTAGAAAACCACTTTCTAAATGTTTCAAGTATTTATATTTATTTAAAGATCATATCATATAAATAAATATCGTAAGTGTTTGTCTAGCTTGTTATTGGGTATGACCCGACTTGGATCATCACGTACTAGCCACGTCAATTTAATATGTGTCTTGGGCAGACGAATTCCAACAATGCATGCATTCAAACACTTCAAAAGTTTATATACATGCAAATTTTCAGAAGTTACATACGCAAACATTTGCAAACTTCAATCTTTCTCTCAAAATATTTATTATCCATCATCATTCAAATTTCCAAAACCTAAATGGCATCTCTAAATGTAACCTGTGTCCCAAGAGTCCTAGATTTATTGTGGTTACAAGTCCAAGATGCCCATCGCTCACATAACATATTCAACGATCGCCCTGTGAATTTTCTAAGACATAGAAAAGGCGATGGAGGGCTGGATGACACATTTACGAGAACCTTCCACGCGAATGTCATGAAGCATATCACGAATGCTGGTTTTGATGGTGTATTCGTGGCATGTATTCACAGAGTTGATCATCCATTGATAAATGTTTTGGTCAAAAATTACCTAAGATAATCTACGTTGAAGACTTAGATCAATAATGTAACCAAACTTTCGTTCGTGAGGTTAAGGGCTTGTAAAATATGTTTGAGATTCAAAGATGCGTTTAGTAAAAGGATTTAAAGAACGATTATGTCGACTAAACAAGAAACAAAGGTGTAAAGCAATGATAATCAGAATAACGAGTATCGAAACAAATGAAATTACGATAAATAATGCTAATCAAAGTAAATAATGCGTTAAAAGTAAATAGTAAAGAGCAATAACACCGAGATTTGTTATCGAGGAAAAGCCATTAATCCTTTAAGGATTGCCGGCATAAAAACCCCCGGAGGAAGCAATCGTCCCTGCCTTTGTTCTCTTATTAATGATTGTTAAATGTTTACAAATGGTGGAATTCGGTTGATCGATGTGACTAAGTGTGAGAATGAAGATAAGAGAATTGAGAGCAGTGTGTGTGTGAGTACAAGTGAGTAATGAGCAAAAGATCATCTTAAATCGATCAGCCTCCTTCATTTATATAGACCTAAGATCTAACTAACTATGCGAAATTGTAGGGATCTTCCAGGTCTTCGTTGATTGAACGTTGGAGCGTATCTTTGCTTAGTCAAGTGAACGTTGAAGTATCTTCCTCGTGCTGAATTCAATTTGAAGTCCGATTATGTTGGGAGAACGGGTCTTCTTTGCGTGTTGATGGTAATTCCCATGTGTGAAATCTTCCTTTTACCGTTAGAGGTATTTTCCTTAGCTTTACATCGAATATTCTGGAACCTGCATACTTATCTTACGTGGAAATGATAATAACATTTGAAAGATATCGTTAGTAAAGTATTAACAAGTAATCAGAATATTCTTCTATGTCAAGATCCTGGGATGTCAAGATCTTGGACCTTCAGGATATTGACACCTAAAATTTCACCCATAACAATTGTCCCCAAAGTTATTTTAATAAAATCAATTTTGTTGAAATAACTTTGAATCTTCTAGAAGAAGCTTTTGACCGAAGTCAATCAGTTAATTTTGAAACCCTCTTTAAGATAAGACGCGTGGAACTCGGATAGCCAAGAGTTTTGATTTGATAGGTAACAATTTGACGGTTCATTTCCTACTCTTTTACCCCTCTATTCAAGCCGACAATTTTTTATTTTGAAAATCACAAACAGCTTTTCTTCTATGCTAAAGAAATTTCAAATAATATTCTCGGTTTATATTAATTCTCACAACATCACAATGTCAGAGGTTACAAGTGGTGAATCTCATCTTCAAGTTCAAGATCCTCCGAGAGTTGACTGGGGGGTCAACAAATCTGAGAAGAGACTTCTTCATGTATGATAAAATTTTAAGTTCATTTTTATTTTACAAAAACTGATTTTCATCTTTTTCTACAGTGCTTCTCCCAGATGCGATACGCACACATGGAAGTCGCGAGGATTAAGGATGAAGAATTGAAGAGCCAGAATCAATACATTCAATGGCTTCTAGAGTCAAGGAAAGCTCAGGCGTCAAGGATAAAGGAGTTAGAAGCAGAGTTGGCTAAAACTAAAGAAGAACTTCAAACGGCGAAAGTGGATTTGATCTACTTAAGGGTTGCCAAAAAGTTGAAGCCTAATATTTCCTAATAAGAAGTTTTCATGGGCGATGAAGGATATAATGCAAAGGCCAGAGCCCACATTTTAGACTCTTTTGTTTAGGAAAATGAATAGATGGGGGTAGTGTAATGTGGAACAACAAATGCTTAGGAGGGAAGAGATTGATCTGGTATGATCAATCATGGTTGTAAAAACTGCTTTCTAGTAGTCTTTTTATGTAAATATAATTTGAAGTAATGAAATTTTTCTTTTGATCCATTTTATTTTGAACTCGAAAACCAAAATTGTTATTAAGGGTAAAAATGGAAAGTAATTAATCAATTATGTGACGTCACATGTCAGTGAATAATTATTCTTGACTTACTCGACTACATCAACAGTAAGTAATCAAATCAACGTAGTAATTAAGTAGTAAGATACATGCACCTTTTTCTCGAAGTTTGGCGATTAAATATCCTGTAGAATCAAAGTTTCTGGATCCTATCTTTAAGGCTCAAGATCCTTAGAGACGAAGATATCTGAGCAACGGTTAGTAAATAGATATTCATAAATAATTAAATATTTACCGATCTTCCGGAATACTCTATTATTATAGTTAAAAAGTAAGTGGTCAGTTATGGGACACGTATCTAGCGAAGTTACTGCAGCCTATATATTAGGTTTAAGTTTTTCTCTTTCTTCACCATTCACTTTTCACCGTTTACATCGCCTCATATTTTCTCTCAAGGTAATCTCTTTTCCTTTCATTCTCTTTTCATAATGTCAGTTGATTCTTCTTCCGCCATAGAAATTAGCGATTTCATAGAAACTAATGTTATGGATAATGATATTTTTAGTGATGTTAAGGAGTCAGATCTTGAACGTGTTAAACAGTATTTCCCCAAAGGTGCAATCTTTAGGGCTCCAGATCCTAAATTAAAAATTGACCTCGCTTCTGATGTTTGGATAGGATTCCCCGAATATCCCTTTAGGCATTTGAAATTAAGTTTCCCCTTTCCGAGTTTTATCACTCATTTTTTTAAGTCAACGATGATTTCCTATGGTCAAGCTAGCCCTATGCTTTGGAGAATCTTATTTGTGTTGAATGATCTAATAACCAATAAAAACCTAGAACTTAGGGTTCCAGACTTGAGTATAGTTTACAATTTAACAACCTTTGGTTCTGGATTCTACATCCTCAAAGTTAGAGATAGGAATAAGCGTTTGATTGGTGAAGTAACTCAGAATGATGATGCTTGGAAAACCAGATTCTTTTTTGTCAAAAGAAGTTCACTCCCTGTAGGCCGTTATCTTCCTCCTTCTTGGGTGGCTGGAGGTAAAATTGTTGAGTCTTTCTATAAAATTATTTTGATCTAAATTTTCTCTATGTAGATATAATATCTTTTCTTTTATCCGTAGCAAAACTGAAGGCTTCAAAGGACAAGGCGGCTCAAAAGAGGATTAACAGTTTCTTTGAGTTGGATAGTCAAGAGAGGAATTTTGGGCGATACATTCTCAAATCAGCATCTTCCAACAAGACCAATGACGACACCATGGATGATAACACTGCGCAATCTGCTCCAGTAAAGAAGAATTCTCTCTCCGATGATGATCAAGGGCTATTTGATATGAGTAAAACACCAAAGGCTACCTCTGCTCGTCATTCTACTTTGTCTAACACTCGTGCCAGCAAGAAGCTCAAAACTGAGCCAGGACTGAAAGCTGAAACAGGGGCAAAAACTACTCCTGGAGCAAAAACTGTGTAACACCCCAACAAGGCGGAATCATGGGGTATCACTTAGAAAAGCACAGCACGACATGGAAATTATGTAGAGTCAAACTATATGCATTCATAGGATTGAAACAATCCACAAACTCACTCAAATGTATACAATAATCAACATCAATCAAAGATACACACTCAATCAATATTTAAATGGAAATGTTTAAATGATAGTAGTTGATCCTAAGCATAACCCATTAAAGGGAAATAAGGATCACGGATCCAGAAAGTCCAAAGCAACTCCATTCTTAGCAATGCAAACACAATATCATCCATTTTGTCTCTGATTAACCTGATTACCTGAAAAGTGTACTAAAATGCGTCAACATAAAGTTGGTGAGTTCGTAGGGACAAGTAATAGGAAACAAGTGTATCGGAATAACAACCGTTAACGATAAGCGAGGATTAGAATACCTAATCACATTCCAAGGAAAACCCTAAAAGGTTTCACGTTAGCACAAATCAATAAAATCAACATTTCAATTACAATATCATTATACATAAACCGTTACGCCTTACTTGTCAAACAATGCGCCATTAAACCGTTACGACTTATATGATAAACAATGCGCCATTAAACCGTTACGACTTATATGATAAACAATGCGCCATTAAACCGTTACGACTTATATGATAAACAATGCGCCATTAAACCACAAGTAATCACATCAACAATCAACAAATAGACAATTAACATCTCGTTCCATATCATGACAAAGTGAATCAACCGACAATCGTTTAACAACAAGTATTCATAAACGAAAGCATAATTAACCGAGCAACAAGTCAATATGTTAAATCAAACAATCAATCAAACATACATGTACACTTTTCAGCCCGAATCTCAATTGAGTAGGGAGGGTTTACGAAACTCACCTTATTCTTGATAGTTCAACAGCGAAATAAAAGAGATTGATGTAGTTAACGATGACGAGCGTTTCAACTGGCCACGTTACGTATTCCCTAATTTCATTGTGAATTGATTTATATTCATGCTAAATTCCAAATATAGATATACAACTATAAGGATATCTTATTAATACGCTTGTCAACGTATTTACTTTGTGAGCTTTTATAGATATTTGAATTTATCTTTAAGAATCCTTTAAAGTATTTTGTAAATGAAACCTCATTTATGTTATAAAAATTTAAAGGACTAATTTGTCATTTTTGAAACTTGAGGACTAAATTGTCATTCTTGAAACTTGAGGGACTAAATTGTCATTCTTGAAACTTGAGGGACTAAATTGTCCAATTTCAAACTTATAAGGACGGAAAACGACAACTTTGAAACTGTAGGGTAAAAATGTAACTTTCCGTATATAATACGTATCCGTAGGATATATGTACTTTAAATAGTAAGATTAATACGAAGAATGTATTAATTTAGTAACGAAGAGATACTTTAAATAGTATGTATTATAATCAATACAAAATGTATTGATTACAATGGAAGAGATACCATGAATGGTGGAGGTGAAACAATTACACTTCATGCCCGGATAATTATACGGAGGGATCTAGTAGGGCGGTAACAACGGGGGCAGGATCTTTAAATCGTTTAGTCCAAACCTAGTCCGGCTACAACCCATTATCTCCCCCATCTATATAACAAAAGGCCTGCGATCATGAAGTGCTTTCGTTTAAAGCTTATCAAGGATATTTTCTATCCAAAAACCAGAAAATTGAAAATACGAAATAATTCACAGATGGTGAATATTATTGATAGGATATTTAAATGCAGGTATTTATCAATTGAGTATAAAAGTAAGTTGACAAGCATTTCAATACATAACATATAGTCATATAATTATAAAGCAAAGTATAGTAAGGTTTCATAGAAACACTTACAAGTATGGAGATATTATGAGTTCTAAGATCAAAGTGATGACGTAGTGAAGAACAACAATCAGTATTGAGTAGAATCGGCCATAACTTGGACTTGTTTTCTTGATACAAGATGAATAATTCCAGCCTCTATGTGGGTATTATAACTAGCCTTCTTGAAGATCCTTGGGAAAATTCCTGATAACTACGTTGTGTTTACGATTTGAACCAACGAATTCAAAACAACATTGGTTGAATTGAAAGCTTGGGATGATGAAAGGTTGTGAGAGATATGCTTGATCTTTAACAAGTATTGATCTTGGAATGATAGAGATTAAGGAAGAAGAAGTTTGATTATGTGAATTGGTAATTAGAAATGAAAACCTTAGTTTGTATTTATAGGTAAAATTTTCCATGGTTACTAGTTTAGTTAATAAGTAATCATAGTTAAGTTATTGAATACCATGGGCAAAGTTGATGGTTTTGAAATACCATGGGCTAGGAGACTTTAAGGTGCAGATTTTTAAAAAGGGCATTTTAGTCTTTTCAGTTTGACAACTTCCTAGTTGTTTCCTCAAATGTTACTAGTCATTTCGGGTTCATTCCTTTGAGTTTTTAAACCAGATTTTAGGATATGTTTCTAAGAAGTATTTAAGTTTTGATGAAGTAGTTTATTGGAAGATTATGGCCATATCAAAGTGTTTAAAACACTAGATATTAGGTTCTAGGAAGTCTTAAGTTCATTCGAGAAAGAAACGATCGAAAAAGCAACGTTTTACATATATATCCATAAAAGTTTGCCATGTTTATTAATGGACCAAAATGGCAAATGTTACATTATTCCCCCGTTAAAAGAATTTCGTCCCGAAATTCAACAAAACCCTAATTACCAAACAAATGTGGGTACTTAGACTTCATGTGGTCCTCGCGTTCCCAAGTAAACTCGGGTCCACGTCTAGCTTGCCATCTCACTTTGACAATCGTATATCGGGTATTCTTTAGCTTTCTAGTTTGTCGATCTAGGATTTCTATTGGTTCTTCCACGAATTTCAACGTTTTATCAACACGGATTTCTTGGAGGGGCACGTGAAGTGTTGGATCGGCCAAACACTTTCTAAGATTACAAACATGGAAAACATTATGAACTCCACTCAGGTTTTGAGGAAGTTCTAATCGATAAGCTACCGGACCAATACGTTCCAAGATTTTGAACGGGCCAATGTACCATGGCCCCAACTTGCCACGTTTCACAAAACGAACCACACCTTTCCACGGGGACACTTTCAATAAAACATAATCACCAACTTCAAATTCGAGGGGTCGTCGTCTAACATTAGCATATTTCAATTGTCGTTCTCGGGCCACTCTTAACTTTTCTTTGATTTGTGAGATCACTTTCGTTGTTTCAATAACAATTTCGGGCCCAACGAGTTGGCTTTCACCAACTTCTGCCCAAGCTAGTGGTGACCTACAATCTCTCCCATATAATGCTCTAAATGGGGCCATTCCAATGCTAGCATGATATCTATTATTGTAGGAGAATTCAACCAAAGGAAGATGCACATCCCAATTACCACCAAAATCAATAGCACAAGCTCTTAACATATCTTCTAATGTTTGGATCGTTCTTTCACTTTGACCATCAGTTTGTGGGTGGAACGCCGTACTCATGCCGAGACGAGTACCCATAGATTTCTGGAACGCCTTCCAAAATTTTGAAGTAAATCGGGCACCCCGATCGGATATCACGGAAATCGGCACTCCATGCTTGGATATCACCTCTTTGATGTACAAACGTGCCATGGTGTCAAATGTATCGTCCTCCCGGATGGCTAAGAAGTGAGCCGACTTAGTCAACCGGTCAATTATCACCCAAATAGTGTCCCGACCACTACTCATCCTAGGTAACTTCGTGATGAAGTCCATAGCAATTTCTTCCCATTTCCACACCGGTGTTACTGGTTGGACTAGTAAACCCGGTGGTTTCTTGTGGTCGGCTTTCACTTGCAAGCAAGTGAGGCATTCACTAACATATTTTGCAATGTCTTTCTTCATTCCCGGCCACCAATACAAATCTCTCCATCCAAAGTACATTTTATCAGAACCCGGGTGAACCGAGTAGGCTGACTTATGAGCTTCATCCATCAATTTCAACCGCCATCCTCCAAGAACGGGAATCCACAATCGATCAACAAAATACAAGCCATTGTCATTCTTTCTATCAAATTGTTCTTCTAGACCGTTTAAGGTTTCATTGATGAAGTTTTCCGGTCTAGTTGCCAATTCTTGTGCTTCAATAATGGAGTCACGAACACTCCTTAACACGGTAAAGCTCATGGCTTTAACTCTTCTTGGTTTTATACGTTCTTTTCGACTTAAGGCATCGGCTACCACATTTGCTTTACCCGGGTGATACCGGATAGCACAATCATAATCACTTAACAGTTCAAGCCATCTTCTTTGCCTCATGTTCAGATCGCTTTGATTAAAAATATGTTGAAGGCTTTTATGATCGGTATAGATCACGCTTTTGGTGCCATACAAGTAATGCCTCCAACATTTCAATAAAACATAATCACCAACTTCAAATTCGAGGGGTCGTCGTCTAACATTAGCATATTTCAATTGTCGTTCTCGGGCCACTCTTAACTTTTCTTTGATTTGTGAGATCACTTTCGTTGTTTCAATAACAATTTCGGGCCCAACGAGTTGGCTTTCACCAACTTCTGCCCAAGCTAGTGGTGACCTACAATCTCTCCCATATAATGCTCTAAATGGGGCCATTCCAATGCTAGCATGATATCTATTATTGTAGGAGAATTCAACCAAAGGAAGATGCACATCCCAATTACCACCAAAATCAATAGCACAAGCTCTTAACATATCTTCTAATGTTTGGATCGTTCTTTCACTTTGACCATCAGTTTGTGGGTGGAACGCCGTACTCATGCCGAGACGAGTACCCATAGATTTCTGGAACGCCTTCCAAAATTTTGAAGTAAATCGGGCACCCCGATCGGATATCACGGAAATCGGCACTCCATGCTTGGATATCACCTCTTTGATGTACAAACGTGCCATGGTGTCAAATGTATCGTCCTCCCGGATGGCTAAGAAGTGAGCCGACTTAGTCAACCGGTCAATTATCACCCAAATAGTGTCCCGACCACTACTCATCCTAGGTAACTTCGTGATGAAGTCCATAGCAATTTCTTCCCATTTCCACACCGGTGTTACTGGTTGGACTAGTAAACCCGGTGGTTTCTTGTGGTCGGCTTTCACTTGCAAGCAAGTGAGGCATTCACTAACATATTTTGCAATGTCTTTCTTCATTCCCGGCCACCAATACAAATCTCTCCATCCAAAGTACATTTTATCAGAACCCGGGTGAACCGAGTAGGCTGACTTATGAGCTTCATCCATCAATTTCAACCGCCATCCTCCAAGAACGGGAATCCACAATCGATCAACAAAATACAAGCCATTGTCATTCTTTCTATCAAATTGTTCTTCTAGACCGTTTAAGGTTTCATTGATGAAGTTTTCCGGTCTAGTTGCCAATTCTTGTGCTTCAATAATGGAGTCACGAACACTCCTTAACACGGTAAAGCTCATGGCTTTAACTCTTCTTGGTTTTATACGTTCTTTTCGACTTAAGGCATCGGCTACCACATTTGCTTTACCCGGGTGATACCGGATAGCACAATCATAATCACTTAACAGTTCAAGCCATCTTCTTTGCCTCATGTTCAGATCGCTTTGATTAAAAATATGTTGAAGGCTTTTATGATCGGTATAGATCACGCTTTTGGTGCCATACAAGTAATGCCTCCAACATTTCAAAGCAAATACCACAGCTCCCAATTCTAAGTCATGGGTCGGATAATTCTTCTCATGTACCTTCAATTGTCTCGATGCATATGCTATCACCTTATCCCGTTGCATTAAGACACAACCCAATCCTTGCCCGGATGCATCACAATATACAACGAAATCATCGGCTCCATCGGGCAAGCTCAAGATGGGTGCATCACACAATTTGTCCTTCAACAATTGGAATGCTTGTTCTTGCTTTTCACCCCAATCAAACCTTCTTTCCCGTTGAGTCAACAAGGTCAAAGGTTGGACGATTTTTGAAAAGCCTTCAATAAATCGTCTATAGTAACCCGCCAAACCAAGAAATTGGCGAATTTCGGTCGGTGTTTCGGGTCGTCTCCAATTCTTTACTGCTTCAACTTTACTTGGGTCTACATGAATTCCTTCTTTGCTCACTACGTGACCAAGAAAGTGGACCTCTTCAAGCCAAAATTCACATTTGGAGAACTTGGCATAAAGCTTTTCTTTCCGGAGTAACTCTAAGACTTGTTTCAAATGTTCCAAATGATCTTCTTTTGTCTTAGAATAGATAAGAATATCATCGATGAAGACAATGACAAATTGGTCTAAGTAGGGCTGACACACCCGGTTCATCAAATCCATGAACACAGCTGGTGCATTAGTCAACCCAAAAGGCATCACCGTAAATTCAAAATGTCCATATCTCGTTCGAAAGGCGGTTTTTGGAATGTCGTTTTCATGAACCCTCAATTGATGATAACCCGACCTCAAATCAATTTTGGAAAAGAAACGAGCACCTTGGAGTTGGTCGAATAAATCGTCAATCCTAGGAAGAGGATAACGATTCTTTACCGTTAGTTTGTTCAATTCTCTATAATCGATACACATTTGGAATGTGCCATCTTTCTTTTTAACGAACAAAACTGGTGCGCCCCAAGGAGATTGACTAGGGCGAATGAAACCCTTCTCCTGAAGTTCTTTGAGTTGGGCGGCCAACTCTTGCAATTCGGTCATGGCTAAGCGATAGGGCGCTTTGGCCACGGGAGAAGCGTTAGGAATAAGTTCAATACGGAAATCAAGTTCACGAGATGGAGGTAAACCCGGTAGGTCATCCGGAAATACATCCGCAAAGTCTTTAACTACGGGCACGGTTTTCAATTCAACCTTTGTGGCCTTAGCACTATATATTTTCCCATCCCATAGTTCGGTCGTTTCGCCTTGAACCACTAATTCTTCTCCATTTTCCAACGGAACTCTCACTGCTCGACTACCACAATCAATCACCGCGTTCATGGCCGATAACCAATCCATACCCACGATCACGTCAAAACTACCGATGTCAAAAGGCATTAAGTCTATGTAAAATGGGTGATCACATAATTCTAACACACAATCATGAACAATTTGACTAATTCTAGACAATCCACCATTTACCATTTTAAGTTCAAAACAATAAGACAATGGGCTAAGATTAGCATCGATCAACGGAATGAAATCATTGGAAATGAGACTATAATCGGCTCCAGAATCAAATAACACGGTAGCATACTGGTGATTGAGAAGAAAGGTACCTGCTACGACATTAGGATCAACACGAGCCTCGGCCGCATTCACGACAAAAGCTCTTCCACGGGGAACGAGTTGTTGTTGAGGAGCTTGCTGTTGTTGACCTTGATTTCCTCTGTTTTGATTTGGACCGGCAATTTGCAATTGATTAGGATGCACGGTCACTTGAACTTGTTGGCCGATGAGATTTGGGCATCGGTTACGATAGTGGTCTTGGCTACCACATTCATAACAACTGCCCCGGGCCATTTGGGGGTATCTAGCATTTAGTGGAGCAACATTTAATGGAGCAGTTCAACGGGTAGGACAAAATCTTGAGGTGTGACCCTGATTGTTACAAATGAAGCAAGCATCACATCTCACATTAGTTCGATGATGACGGTTACACTTAGGGCACAAAGGACTTGTCCCAGCATAACCACCCTTTGGCGGCTCAACCCTCGGTTCAACCACCGCATATACCTTTCCACCACGACCATGGCGCTTATTATTACGCCTATCATCTTTCTTGGTGCCACTCGACTCGGGCGTATCTTTTCTCTTGTTATCACTTTTGGCTATTTCACCACCCTTCACAAGCTCCATGGTGACACTAGCGGTTCGGTTAATGGCTTCATTGATTGTCAATGGCATGGTGGGATGAGAAACAAGTACCCTCACTTTGTGGGGTAAGCCAACCACATACTTTTCTACTTTATGGGCCTCAGGTCTCACAAGATGAGGAATAAGTCTAGAAAGTTGTCCGAAGCGGCGAGTGTACCCCACATGATCGGCTCCCTTCATGGTGAGCTTAGTGAATTCTTCCTCCAAATTTCTCATTTCATATGGTGGGCAATACTTGGAGATGATCATTTCTTTGAAATTTTCCCAAGGTATGGAATTTGCGAGGCCAATCCCCAAAGTATCCACTTCTACATTCCACCATTCTAGAGGATCACCTGCTAACATACCGGTGGCGTGAGAAACTCTTTGATCCTGAGTACAACCACTTCTAGGGATCACAGATTCAATCTTTTCTAGCCACTCTAAACAACCGGTGGCTCCACCTTCACCCTTCCATTCCGGAGCTCCACAAGCCTTGAAATCTTTGAAAATACAACCTTGGCGGTAAACATTGTTGTTTCTTGGTTGAACAAAAACATTTTCCCCGTTCCCATCACCATTCACATTCACATTTTCATTTTCATTTTCATTTTCATTTTCATTTTCATTTTCTGCTTCAATTTCCGGTTCTTCTTGTTCATTTCCATCCATGGCCGCCGAGATTCGGGCCACAAGTTCCGGCATAAGCTCATTGAGAGCTTGAGTAATGACCTCGGCTCTTACCGGGGGATTAGCACCACCCCGGCCACCACGACCTCCTCGGCCACCTCTACCTCCACGACCACCTCTACCACCACGTCCACCTATAATTTCTTCTTGAACTATCGGCTCCTCTTGCTCATCTTGCTCATCTTGACGCCTATAGTTAGTGTTAGCTCTCCTTGGCCTAACCATCTTTCCTGAACACACATGTTAGATTAATAAGTTAAGTCTCACAATTCACACCCGAATATCAAAATTGACCTTCAAGTAATACACAATTTTCACATCAAGTCCTTCTAAATCATTGCATGAATATAGTTATCTCTACGGGGATATTATCATGGCAATAATCTAAGGCTTTATCAATCTTACAATTTATAAGCAACAATACAATCACTAATCATTCAACACAATATAAATGGGTCAAGTCATAACAAGGTGGGTAAAGTATAGTCCGAATCTTAACTTCAACATTCGACACATTAAAAGTGTTTGTATACAGGGTGTACCATCGGCTAACCCTCCACACCGTTAATATATTGAATGGATGTCAAGACTCGGTTCCGATATGTTCTCTAAGTGTTGTCCGGGTATGTATATAGGGTGTACCAGCGGCTAACCCTCCACCTAACCAACACTCATTAAGCATACCGGGTTACCTACTATACTCTATCCACGAGGCGCAATCCACGAGATCATTAACTTTATATGACATAGGATAACCATAGATTTGTTGATCAGGCGCCTCTAGGGTTATCGAGTGTTATACTCCGTTAATGCCATCGTTTCACTTTGCTGGGGGACAAATAATAAATACTTCCAAAATTTCACACATCACCGTTTATCACAACAATTTCACAATTCACGGTGTATCCCGACACTATCATATATGTCCATCAAGTTGTTACATAACAATCAAGTCATCGAATCATAAGAAACCTACGAACTCCGTTTAAAACAATTTTTATGCATCATACAGTTCACGTTGCACACAAAATTTCCTACCATGCATGCTAATATGAAATGAGGGTGCAATGGCTATAGACTAGGTCAATCCACCTAGCTCTCTACAACCACGGCTCTGATACCATTCTGTAACACCCCAACAAGGCGGAATCATGGGGTATCACTTAGAAAAGCACAACACGACATGGAAATTATGTAGAGTCAAACTATATGCATTCATAGGATTGAAACAATCCACAAACTCACTCAAATGTATACAATAATCAACATCAATCAAAGATACACACTCAATCAATATTTAAATGGAAATGTTTAAATGATAGTAGTTGATCCTAAGCATAACCCATTAAAGGGAAATAAGGATCACGGATCCAGAAAGTCCAAAGCAACTCCATTCTTAGCAATGCAAATACAATATCATCCATTTTGTCTCTGATTAACCTGATTACCTGAAAAGTGTACTAAAATGCGTCAACATAAAGTTGGTGAGTTCGTAGGGACAAGTAATAGGAAACAAGTGTATCGGAATAACAACCGTTAACGATAAGCGAGGATTAGAATACCTAATCACATTCCAAGGAAAACCCTAAAAGGTTTCACGTTAGCACAAATCAATAAAATCAACATTTCAATTACAATATCATTATACATAAACCGTTACGTCTTACTTGTCAAACAATGCGCCATTAAACCGTTACGACTTACATGATAAACAATGCGCCATATATCGTTAACCCGTTACGACTTACATGATAAACAATGCGCCATATATCGTTAAACCGTTACGACTTACATGATAAACAATGCGCCATTAAACCACAAGTAATCACATCAACAATCAACAAATAGACAATTAACATCTCGTTCCATATCATGACAAAGTGAATCAACCGACAATCGTTTAACAACAAGTATTCATAAACGAAAGCATAATTAACCGAGCAACAAGTCAATACGTTAAATCAAACAATCAATCAAACATACATGTACACTTTTCAGCTCCGAATCTCAATTGAGTAGGGAGGGTTTACGAAACTCACCTTATGCTTGATCTTTAACAAGTATTGATCTTGGAATGATAGAGATTAAGGAAGAAGAAGTTTGATTATGTGAATTGGTAATTAGAAATGAAAACCTTAGTTTGTATTTATAGGTAAAATTTTCCATGGTTACTAGTTTAGTTAATAAGTAATCATAGTTAAGTTATTGAATACCATGGGCAAAGTTGATGGTTTTGCAATACCATGGGCTAGGAGACTTTAAGGTGCAGATTTTTAAAAGGGCATTTTAGTCTTTTCACTTTTGACAACTTCCTAGTTGTTTCCTCAAATGTTACTAGTCGTTTCGGGTTCATTCCTTTGAGTTTTTAAACCAGATTTTAGGATATGTTTCTAAGAAGTATTTAAGTTTTGATGAAGTAGTTTATTGGAAGATTATGGCCATATCAAAGTGTTTAAAACACTAGATATTAGGTTCTAGGAAGTCTTAAGTTCATTCGAGAAAGAAACGATCGAAAAAGCAACGTTTTACATATTTATCCATAAAAGTTTGCCATGTTTATTAATGGACCAAAATGGCAAATGTTACAAACTGAGGCAAAGGTGATTGACTTGACAGGAAAGAAGTCTGCTGTAGTCAAGGTTCAGGGTCCTATGGATTTGAATACGGTCCAAGCGCAGTTTAAGAAGGTATAGTTTTACTTTACATTAGTACTTATTTCAGCGTTAAGTAGAATTATAATTTTGCCTTGTTTGTTGTTAGGCTTTTGATATGGCTTCCTATAGTAGTGAGTGTATTTGGAAATTCATGAAGAAGAAGTTGGATGAATGCAATTCTTTGAAACAACAGCTAGATAAGAAGGACAAGGTGATGAAAGCTTTGGAACAAGATTTCGCCAAGACAAAGAGTGAACTTGCCAAGATGGCCCAGAAACTTGAGAATCAGACATGTGAATTTGAGAAAAAGTTGAAGGAAAAGTCAAACTTGATTACTAAAAATGCTAAGATGAGTACCCAAAGATCAATTGCAGGTGTGAAAGTTCAAATGGCTCTTGAAGCCCAATTGGCTGGTATGGTACTTCCTGAAGAGTGGGACTTGGAAAAGTTGGACGATGAATATGTCAGTTTAGGAGGCAAGTCAAAGTTGGAGAAGCAGGCTGAGGAACCAGTTGATGAGGCAACAATTGACGATACGTTTGATGCTATAGTTAAAACAGGTCAGGCAGTGGCTCATGAGGTGCAGGCAGAGGGTAAGATGCAGGAGAAGGATGACATGCAAGCGGGAGATGAAATGCAGGGGAATGATGAAGCAGCCTAATGATTTCAATCGTTTAATTTGATTGGCTGTAGTCGTATTAATACTTTTATTTACGTTATTTGGATTGTGGTCTGTAACTTAAACAAATTATTTGGGGCGTGGTGGATCTGGAATGATCAACCGTGGTGGCGTAGTTAACTTAGTAGTACCTTGAACTTTTTAGGATTATGCTTGCTAGGGTAGTTGTCCCAGTGCTTTCGAGCACAATTTTAAATTTCAAAAAGCAAGTATTTCGGATATTTGTTATCTTAGTTTATTATTAGTGTTTCTCGTTTTTATTTGCAGGTGAAGCGGATCGACGTCTCCAAGGTATTTCAAGTAAACTTTAACTTTTTATTACATTTTAGCTATAGGTATTATAATTTTTGTATGTTGTCTTCGGGAAATAAAATTTATCTGTTACTATTATTGTATGCTGCATATTGCTGTTATTATTGTATATATATATATACATATATATTTATTATTATTATTATTTTTTTTATATTATAACTAAACATCAAAAATACTTTTTATATGTTAGTTAATAAATGGTCTAAATTATGAAAACAGTAAAAATTTGACATGACAAATAGAGGGTTGAATACATGCACCTGGCGAGCGTATTTAAGATCTCACTTGTAGACTATGACTTGCTAGCTTCCAGCCTCTTTATTGATCGCCAGTCTTTGATCATTTATCGAGGTATTTGACAGCCATAACTCCTACTTGTTCTTCTGAACTTATTGCGTATCAAAAGAAGACAAAAATTCATATTATTTTGTGTGGGAATGAGTTTTAGGAATAGGAATCCTAAAACCCATCATTGTTTGAGATTGAAGATATTGATCTTCAAATCGTCAAGGGGATATTGGGCTCTTAAGATCTAGGGGGTGTCCCCAGTCTCTCGAGTATATTGGATGGCGTGATTAGCCAATTCGAGGGAATGATTTTCGGGTGGCGTGGTTAGCCAATTTCGGGAGATGGCGTGGTTAGCCAATTTCGGGAGATCGATGGTAACACCGATAACCAACAGAATTAATTTCGACGACCTTGGAATTTAACCCTTCAACCGTGAAATTAATTAACGTGCGACACGGGTGATTTTTAAGAGAGGGTGAAAACCCTCAACCAAAAGTTGGCGTGAAAGCCAAAAGGTGAAGACCTTGTTCCACGTTGTAATGCATATGTTTGCTGAATGATAGCCGATGCTCTTATACCTGTCTAAAACAATTTTACACTAAAATTGCTTTGAGTTGTTAGTTTAAGGAAATCATAATTTATAAATTTGCATTTCCATATTCCAAACCTTTAGGTTAGGATTCTTTGACATATCAATGCCGTCTTTGGGTAGCGTTCCTGCAATCGCTATTTTGTTAGAATTGATAGAATTGATACCTTGAGGCTGTGCTTCCTCATAGTTGGAAGGCTCATGGTTTATCTTTTGCCGTTTCAAGTCTTCAATTCCCAGACTTTCTATGGCATGAGGGTCCAAATCTTTGGATTTCTTTATAATTGCTTGGAGTTTAAGAACGTCTAAAAATCTGAGCTGTAATATCTTCAGATCTCTCATGATTTCAGAGCTCCTTTGTTCCAAATCTGTTTCAATTCGACTAATAATAGAGAATAGATTTTCATTAGCGTAAATAAAAGGGTAAGAATGTTTGAATTTTCTCCTTGCATCGAATGTCCCTGTGTTTTTACTCTTGAAAAACCTTTTCCCTTGCCTATTCGACATGATTAGATAGAACAGAAGACAAATCTTGGTTTTTAGAAAAGCACTTTTTGCCCCACGGTGGGCGCCAAAGTGTTTTGGTCAAAAATTACCTAAGATAATCTACGTTGAAGACTTAGATCAATAATGTAATCAAACTTTCGTTCGTGAGGTTAAGGGCTTGTAAAATATGTTTGAGATTCAAAGATGCGTTTAGTAAAAGGATTTAAAGAACGATTATGTCGACTAAACAAGAAACAAAGGTGTAAAGCAATGATAATCAGAATAACGAGTATCGAAACAAATGAAATTACGATAAATAATGCGTTAAAAGTAAAGAGTAAAGTGCAAGAACACCGAGATTTGTTATCGAGGAAAAGCCCTTAATCCTTTAAGGATTGCCGGCATAAAAACCCCGGGAGGAAGCAATCGTCCCTGCCTTTGTTCTCTTATTAATGATTGTTAAATGTTTACAAATGGTGGAATTCAGTTGATCGATGTGACTAAGTGTGAGAATGAAGATAAGAGAATTAAGAGCAGTGTGTGTGTGAGTACAAGTGAGTAATGAGCAAAAGATCATCTTAAATCGATCTGCCTCCTTTATTTATACAGACCTAAGATCTAACTAACTATGCGAAATTGTAGGGATCTTCCAGGTCTTCGTTGATTGAACGTTGGAGCGTATCTTTGCTTAGTCAAATGAACGTTGAAGTAACTTCCTCGTGCTGAATTCAATTTGAAGTCTGATTATGTTGGGAGAATGGGTCTTCTTTGCGTGTTGATGGTAATTCCCATGTGTGAAATCTTCCTTTTACCGTTAGAGGTATTTTCCTTAGCTTTACATCGAATATTCTGGAACCTGCATACTTATCTTACGTAGAAATGATAATAACATTTGAAAGATATCGTTAGTAAAGTATTAACAAGTAATTAGAATATTCTTCTATGTCAAGATCCTGGGATGTCAAGATCTTGGACCTTCAGGATATTGACACCTGAAATTTCACCCATAACAATAAACGCCTTGCTGGAGAGATGGCGTCCAGAGACAAATACATTTCATTTTCCTATTGGTGAAGCAACTGTGACCTTACAAGATGTCCAGGTCATATGGGGTTTACCTATAGATGGACCAGCAGTGACTGGTGAATGGGTTACAGGTAAAAATATGTATTTTTTTATATCTTTATCGAATGATCAGGTAAAAATTATGTATTTTTTTATATCTTTATCGAATGATCAGGTAAAAATTATGTATTTTTTTATATCTTTATCGAATGATCAGGTAAAAATTATGTATTTTTTTATATCTTTATCGAATGATCAGGTAAAAATTATGTATTTTTTTATATCTTTATCGAATGATCAGGTAAAAATTATGTATTTTTTTATATCTTTATCGAATGATCAGGTAAAAATTATGTATTTTTTTATATCTTTATCGAATGATCAGGTAAAAATTATGTATTTTTTTATATCTTTATCGAATGATCAGGTAAAAATTATGTATTTTTTTATATCTTTATCGAATGATCAGGTAAAAATTATGTATTTTTTTATATCTTTATCGAATGATCAGGTAAAAATTATGTATTTTTTTATATCTTTATCGAATGATCAGGTAAAAATTATGTATTTTTTTATATCTTTATCGAATGATCAGGTAAAAATTATGTATTTTTTTATATCTTTATCGAATGATCAGGTAAAAATTATGTATTTTTTTATATCTTTATCGAATGATCAGGTAAAAATTATGTATTTTTTTATATCTTTATCGAATGATCAGGTAAAAATTATGTATTTTTTTATATCTTTATCGAATGATCAGGTAAAAATTATGTATTTTTTTATATCTTTATCGAATGATCAGGTAAAAATTATGTATTTTTTTATATCTTTATCGAATGATCAGGTAAAAATTATGTATTTTTTTATATCTTTATCGAATGATCAGGTAAAAATTATGTATTTTTTTATATCTTTATCGAATGATCAGGTAAAAATTATGTATTTTTTTATATCTTTATCGAATGATCAGGTAAAAATTATGTATTTTTTTATATCTTTATCGAATGATCAGGTAAAAATTATGTATTTTTTTATATCTTTATCGAATGATCAGGTAAAAATTATGTATTTTTTTATATCTTTATCGAATGATCAGGTAAAAATTATGTATTTTTTTATATCTTTATCGAATGATCAGGTAAAAATTATGTATTTTTTTATATCTTTATCGAATGATCAGGTAAAAATTATGTATTTTTTATATCTTTATCGAATGATCAGGTAAAAATTATGTATTTTTTTATATCATTTTAGTTATATGTTTTTATTATGTTTTTTTATATATATTTTTATAAATAACAACTAAAAATACTAGTCTTACATCAAAATGACATATTAATAATTTAACATAAAATAATACATATTAAAATAATACACCGAAATGGCATCGATATAAACCTTACATCAAAATAATACATATTAAAAATACTACATAAAATTTCTAACGGAAACCGTCTTCAGCTAGCAATTTATAAGATGTCGCATAGTCAATCTTCTTGTTAATCAACTTTAGCAGTTTCTCAAGTTCAGTAGTTATTTCATCGATGCTTGGTAATGTAGACTCAAGATATTCGCTATGCATTTCTTCACTTGGGATTATTCTGTTACCAATTTTCTTTATTTCTTTTATTTTCTTCTGATGTTCGACCTTCCTTTGTTCAATTATAAGCTTACAATCATTTATTTTGAAGTAAAGTTCATACCCGTCGTCTATATCTTCTTTACATTGCGCTTTCAATGCATGAAATGTTATCATAGGAGGTGATGATGGATCAGATGATGAAGAAGAAGCCATAACATAAACTGAAAATCGATACAATAATGTATATGTTACACCCGGTCAATATATATATAAAGAAAGTGAGTCTGGTAATTGGAAATCCGGTATCGTTAAATGAGCCACGCGCCACTGTTTGTGCCACCACCTCTTGTCACTGTTATGGGTGAAATTTCAGGTACCAATATCTTGAGACTCTAAGATCTTGACATGATAGGATCTTGACATCGATGAATATTCTGATTACTTATTGATATATTACTAACGTTATGAATTACTTGTTATTATTATTTCCACATGAGTTATATGTGCAGATTCCAGAATATTCGATATAAGGCTATGAAAAATATCTCTAACGGTGCAAAAAGGAATTCACACATGGGATTAATCATCAAGACGCAAAGAAGACTTAGTCTTGCATTATATTCGGACTTCTAGTTGAATTCAGCACGAGGAGAAAGACTTCAACGTTCACTTGGCTGGTCAAGATACTCTCCAACGTTCCAATATCGAAGACCTGGAAGATCCCTACTATTTCGCATAGTTAGTTAGCATCTAGGTCTATATAAACGAATGAGGTTGATTGACATAGGATAGACAATTTCTCACTAGCAATATCTTTGAACACTTGTATTCACACACTACTCTCTACACTCTCATCTTTATTCTCACACTTAGTATTACTCGATCAACCGAATTCCACCATTGTAAAACATTTTAACAATCATTAATAAGAGAACAAAGGCAGGGACGATTGCTTCCTCCAGGAGTTTTTATGCCGGCGATCCATAAGGATTAAGGGCTTTTCCTCGATAACAAATCTCGGTGTTCTCGTTCCCTTATCTTTATTTTTATCTTGTTAACTATTAGATCTTTATTATAATTAGCATTACTTTCTGTTCTTTACATTATTTTGATACGTTCAAGTTCTTCAATTACGATTCTATTTGTCCTTTAATTCCTTGTTTAGTCGACATAAATCTTTAGCAAATCTCTTCTTTAACACGCATCTTTGTAACTCAACATAATTTACAAGCCCTTAACCTCACGAACGAAAGTTTGGTTACATAATTGATATAAGTCTTCAAGGTTGATTATCTTAGTTAATTTTTGACCAAAACAATTTGGCGCCCACCGTGGGGCAAAAGGTGCTTTCAATCGATTAAAATTTTTAGTTTTTATCAAAGGAAACCAATTTTCCGAAATTAATTCCGAAAATGTCGACTCAACCAACTAACTCTTCACAAACTGCTCCTATTGTTTCATCTTCAATGATGGGTCATTCTGCAGGAAATAATTCATATCGAAGAAATAGGAACAATACGATTCGAAGCTCGAATCAAAGCAAGGACAAGGGACCTGCTGATCAGAACATAGACTTTAATGTTGCTAGAGATAACCCTACTGAGGAATCATCCCAATTCAACACGAGATCTGGCCAGAATGGACGAAACAACTTTTATGATGCCGATGGCAACCCGGATCCATTTAATATTGGACCTGGAAATTCTTCTCAAAATAATGATTATGATAATATTTCTAACCTGTGTACTATTTTGCAGAATCTTAATGATAAGATTAAAACGAATCAGGAGTATAATCAAACTCAATTTAAGATTTTGGAATCTAGAATTTCGGAGAATTGACCATCATTCACTCCAAGAAATCTGTTTTCAACCCCAGGACCATCTGCAGCCCCTGGATCTGCACCACCAAGCATGTCGTTCCCAACTGCGACTCCTAATTTTGGGAGCAATATAGCACAACATACTCATGCTGCTGGGACATCCGTGTCCATGGGTGCAGGTTTACATAATTGATATAAGTCTTCAAGGTTGATTATCTTAGTTAATTTTTGACCAAAACAATTTGGCGCCCACCGTGGGGCAAAAGGTGCTTTCAATCGATTAAAATTTTCAATTTTTATCAAAGGAAACCAATTTTCCGAAATTAATTCCGAAAATGTCGACTCAACCAACTAACTCTTCACAAACTGCTCCTATTGTTTCATCTTCAATGATGGGTCATTCTGCAGGAAATAAATCATATCGAAGAAATAGGAACAATACGATTCGAAGCTCGAATCAAAGCAAGGACAAGGGACCTGCTGATCAGAACATAGACTTTAATGTTGCTAGAGATAACCCTACTGAGGAATCATCCCAATTCAACACGAGATCTGGCCAGAATGGACGAAACAACTTTTATGATGCCGATGGCAACCCGGATCCATTTAATATTGGACCTGGAAATTCTTCTCAAAATAATGATTATGATAATATTTCTAACCTGTGTACTATTTTGCAGAATCTTAATGATAAGATTAAAACGAATCAGGAGTATAATCAAACTCAATTTAAGATTTTGGAATCTAGAATTTCGGAGAATTGACCATCATTCACTCCGAGAAATCTGTTTTCAACCCCAGGACCATCTGCAGCCCCTGGATCTGCACCACCAAGCATGTCGTTCCCAACTGCGACTCCTAATTTTGGGAGCAATATAGCACAACATACTCATGCTGCTGGGACATCCGTGTCCATGGGTGCAGGTTTACATAATGCTAATAATTTTTCTGGTTCTTTTGGTTTTACTAACTCATCGCAGGGTCAAACACCAAACGACTACATCGCGAGGGAGTTTCAGAGACTCAAAGATATGATCTCTAGCGTTCCTGGATTTTGTAATCCAATTCCAGAAGTCAACCCTGCATCCTATCTTATCAACAGATATAGTGACAGGATCGCCAACGTGGAGATCCCAAAGAAGTTTCAAGTTCCAAATATGAAGCCATATGATGGAACTACAGATCCTCAAGAGCATATAGCGCTATACTTGGAGAAGATGGAGACTGTGCCCATTCCCTCCAACCTAAAAGAAGCTTGCATATGTAGAAGCTTTGGATCTACACTTTCTGGATCAGCCTTAAAATGGCTGCAGAGTTTGCCTCCTTTATCTATTAATTCTTTTGCTGATTTAACTAATTTATTTTATAGTCAATTTTCTTGTAGTAGAACTTTTGAAAAAATGATAGATGATCTTTATAAAGTTACTCAAAAACCTAACGAATCTCTTAGAGATTTTATGACCAGGTTCACCAAGGAATCTCTCAACATTCCAAAATTGGATATGTTGACCGCTATTCAAGCTTTGCAAAGAGGTCTCAAACTGGGATCCAAATTCCAGGAAGATCTAATAATGACGCCATGCAAAAACTTGGATGAAGCAAAAGCCAGAGCTGCAAGATTTATAAGGCTTGAAGAAAATGAACTTACTTCTTCAAAATTAGAAGCTTTATCATATGATCGTCCAAATCGGAAGGCAGAAACTCCAGTATTCAAGCCAAGAAGCAAACCATACACCAGACATGTTGATAATCAAGTTAATGCAGTAGAAAAAGATGATGGGATTGACTATCCTGCTCTCTCAACATACTGTTTTTTAGTAAATACGCCTGGTATTATAATGGCGCTGAGAGAACTTGGAGATAAAGTAAGATGGCCACAAAAGAAAAATGATTCTTATTTCAAAAAGAAGGATCCCAGCCAATGGTGTGCTTATCATGAAGACTTCGGCCATATCACTGAAGATTGCAAAATGTTGAGAAGGGAGATCTCCATTCTTCTAGCTAAAGGATATCTCGCAGAACTTTTTGGAAGAAAGAAGGCTAAAGATGTTGAAGGCATGGATTTCTCAAAGCCAAAACCAGCCCAAAAAGCTGATTCTTCGCCACCAAATGCAAGAGTAATCAACACTATTTCTGGAGGATCAGAAATGTGTGGGACAACATACTCAACAGCAAAAAGATATGCTAAGCAAAGCAAGTCGGAAAAAGGAGAAAGAGGCATGAAGAAAGCTTCAATCTCGGATTCAGATTTTGTGTCTTTTAAAGAAGACGACTTTGATGACATCCTGGAACCTCCACCATGAAGTCAGTGCGAAATCGACTTCACAATAGCAATTACAGAAAAAGGTCTTTGATGTTATTGAACCAGAGGAGCAAGATGTTAAAGAAATTAATCTGGTTCCTGAAGATCCCAACATCAAAGTACTATTGGGGGCAAAGATTTCAAAAGAATTAGAAGTCGAGCTTACTGACTTTTTAAAAGCTAGAATGAAGACTTTTGCTTGGAAGCAAGAGATATGACAGGATCGCCAACGTGGAGATCCCAAAGAAGTTTCAAGTTCCAAATATGAAGCCATATGATGGAACTACAGATCCTCAAGAGCATATAGCGCTATACTTGGAGAAGATGGAGACTGTGCCCATTCCCTCCAACCTAAAAGAAGCTTGCATATGTAGAAGCTTTGGATCTACACTTTCTGGATCAGCCTTAAAATGGCTGCAGAGTTTGCCTCCTTTATCTATTAATTCTTTTGCTGATTTAACTAATTTATTTTATAGTCAATTTTCTTGTAGTAGAACTTTTGAAAAAATGATAGATGATCTTTATAAAGTTACTCAAAAACCTAACGAATCTCTTAGAGATTTTATGACCAGGTTCACCAAGGAATCTCTCAACATTCCAAAATTGGATATGTTGACCGCTATTCAAGCTTTGCAAAGAGGTCTCAAACTGGGATCCAAATTCCAGGAAGATCTAATAATGACGCCATGCAAAAACTTGGATGAAGCAAAAGCCAGAGCTGCAAGATTTATAAGGCTTGAAGAAAATGAACTTACTTCTTCAAAATTAGAAGCTTTATCATATGATCGTCCAAATCGGAAGGCAGAAACTCCAGTATTCAAGCCAAGAAGCAAACCATACACCAGACATGTTGATAATCAAGTTAATGCAGTAGAAAAAGATGATGGGATTGACTATCCTGCTCTCTCAACATACTGTTTTTTAGTAAATACGCCTGGTATTATAATGGCGCTGAGAGAACTTGGAGATAAAGTAAGATGGCCACAAAAGAAAAATGGAAAATGGAGAGTTTGTGTGGACTTCACAGATCTTAACAAAGCTTGCCCAAAAGATCCATTTCCACTGCCACATATCGATGCCATGGTAGATGCAACTTCTGGTCACGAGATGCTCACATTTATGGATGCTTCTTCTGGATTTCAACAAATTCAAATGGAACCTGAAGATCAAGAAGCTACTGCCTTCATGACCCCAACAGGTATTTATTGTTATATTGCTATGCCATTTGGTCTTAAAAATGCAGGTGCAACATACCAAAGATTAGTCAACATGATGTTCAAAGACCAACTGGGATACGATGGAAGTCTATATAGACGATATGGTGGTCAAATCCAAGAAAGCTGAAGATCACTTGAAAGATCTTGAAGTGGCATTCAATATCCTGGACAAGTATAACATGAAGCTGAATCCTGCGAAGTGCAATTTTGGAGTAGGCGCTGGAAAATTCCTGGGATATATGGTCACCAAAAGAGGAATAGAAGCAAGTTCAGAACAGATCAAAGCTATCTTGAACCTGAAATCTCCATCGAATGCTAAAGATATACAAAGATTGACGGGAAGATTAGCAGCTTTGAATAGATTTATATCAAGATCTTCCGATATATGTAAAGAGTTGTATGATATCTTAAAGAAGAACAAGAAATTCGAATGGGGAGAAAAGCAAGAAGAAGCTTTTCAGGAATTAAAGAAGTATCTATCTACTCCACCATTGCTGGTGAAGCCTGAAGATGGTGAGCCTCTATATCTTTATATGGCAGTCTCATCAAATGCAGTGAGCGTTGTTTTAGTAAAAGAAGTAGAAGGACAGTAACAACCGATTTACTATGTAAGTAAAAGTTTAATTGATGCTGAAACCAGGTACTCTCATCTCGAAAAACTTATACTTGCATTAGTTATGGCATCTACTAAACTTAGACATTATTTTGAAACGCATGCTATACATGTTAAGACAAATTATCCTATAAAATGTGTGCTAAGAAAACCTGAAGTATCTGGTAGAATGGCTAAATGGTCTGTGAAATTAAGTGCTTTTAATCTAGTTTATGAACCTAGGACTGCTATAAAATCCCAAGCTTTAGCCGACTTTGTGGCTGATTTTAGTAGTGATTTACAACCTGCACTACTAGAAAAAACACCTTTAATGACACCGAATGCGTGTCATAAAAGGGGTCAGATGACACGCATTTTGGTGTCATAAATCGACCCGTCATAAAGCTTTATGACACGCATTTGGCGCGTCATGAATTGATGACACGCTTTTATGACACCCTTTTACGACAAACTTTTATGACACTATTTTATGACCCTTTTTTTGCGTGTCATGGTTCAAATTTTTTTTAAAAAAATATTTTTTTATAAAATTATTAATATCCACACATTAAATAACAGTTAATCTCATAATACAAATAAATACACAAATAGCAAAAGAGCGCATTTCATATATATCAAAACAATGCGTTTCATACAACTACAAGTTATTTTAAATTCTAATATTAACCATAAAAGTTTACAACCGCTAAATTATATAAAATTCAAGACCGGTAAATGAAGTTTGCCACATAATTTGCCCATTCTTCACGAATGAGTGACTCTCTTGTCAAGTCTTCAGAAACGTCACTCCTGACATCTCTTTTAGCCATATAACACCAAGTCCAGCAAAATATCCAAAAAAGGGTCAGCCAAAAACGAGCAAAGATAACCAACACTTTTCATTTCTAGTAAAATGCAACTTGAATTCAGTCCAAGCTCACATTCAGGAGATCACCATAGCAACTAAGAAATTAGTGTTTTCTCTGTGTTAGGACCAGTTCACCTGGTAAACTGGCCAGTCTTCAGTTGCACCTAGAGACCCAGTGAAACTGGAGACCTAGATGATTTGTCGAGAAATATATTGAAGTCCAGTTGCACCGTACAATCAATGCAACTGAAGACTTCCTCCAGTTGAGAACTGACCAAGTTGAAGAATCATTCCAGTTGAAGTCGAAGACAACAAATGGAAGATAGAGAATGCCAATGGCAGCGAAGCCCAGTTGACATTCTAGTCAGTTACAAACTGGAGACCATCAGTGGAAAGCTCATACAAAGCTTTACACTGATTACGAGGAATTGACTTTTATGCTTTATGTACCTTTACCCGGATAATAAGACTCATCTTATTATTTAAGTAATAAAAGGTACATAAAGGTGGTTGATTAAAGTTGCTTTATCATGCGACTTTACACTGCTTTTTAAGGAATTAAATGATATTCCTTAAATGCTCTCAACCACATTTGTACGGCTAAAGTTAACATCCCAATGTTAACTTTGCCTATAAATACAAGTCATTGCACAACAAGAATATGCAAGTAAATCACATAAGTTGAATACTTCACACTTTGCATACCTGCAATATTCTTGGTGAACTTGTGCAATATTCTCTCAATCGCTAAAAGGAACATTTCACAACTTTAAGTGTTTCGATTGTCTTGAGAAATTCCGAGTGTAGATCAATTGTATTTCATAGGTTGTTAGGATATTTACATTCTTGTATTATCTTGGTTCCGCATCAACCTTGTAATTTATTTAACATCAATAAATAAATTACACATTGAAAATTACATATTGTCTCATCAAGTTATCTTACAAGTATTTTGTATTATTGCATTGTTCTTTACTTATTGCCATTTATATAAGTAATCTATCTAGAACTTGGTATATACACACTGCAACTGGTCGTCTCCAGTTCAGTGCATATATTGCAAAGTAACTCCACCATCGACATTGAGGTGTCTTCAGGTAGTGCCATCTATTGAGTTGGGACTTACATCTGGCAACTTGAATTCAGTCCAATGCCATTCTCTGGCATAGCAAGAAGTGTTTTCTGATAGAAATCATAATGTATAACGTACAGTTAGAATTTGTCATACGTTCTACCACAAGACTACTGTCAACTTGAGTGAAAGATTACCTCCGTTATAATTCTGTAGCGGCCATGTCCAGATAAGCCAATACCAAATCCCATTGTCACGCCATCCATGAAGCTTATGTAGGGCTTTTTGTAGTCGGATATTTTACAAATAAGAGAGTATTCAGCAGCGAAAACCTGTAGAGATAGCATTCAGTCCCTATCCAGACATATAAAAATTTAAAGTAAAAGCATTCTAATGTCCGGATCACATGCAATAGACCGTGTCCATCATTAGAATAAGTAAAAAAGTTGGACACTGTTATATAATGTCAACAGGATAGCCATTTAGCAGATTTTCATAGAACACCACTACAGTGGGAAATTGTCAACACTGGCTAGCTTTAAGCATAAGCTGTAGGTTGTGGTTTATCTGGGGATGGTTCGGTTATCAGGATTCCAGAAGGTAATACCCCAACAAAAAAACAAAAAAAAACCCATATATGACATTCTACGACCACGTCTTATTCGTATCACCACCTATTGATATAAAAAGAACCAAGATCTCCATTACCAAACATATAATCAGTGTTTTGGTTTTGATACAAGGTAATGAAGTCAATCATGTAGCTACCTGACAGATACTACATTGCAAATTATATAATTGCAGCCAATGCTAGTCCAACATAGCAACTAAGAAATTACAACGATTTTCCGGAATCACCATCTTAATGTACATAATCACAATTCATCAAACATTTTCAAGCACTGGTCATTTTATCCATAAACTTCTTAGATAATCTTCAAACACACAAACATCCAAACATTATTTTCATATTTCGTATAGCCCTTTTTATTACAAGTGGTCATCTAATTCTCATTATCCAGTATCACATATGACCTTCAAAACATACATCCAAACACCTAAAATCAAGCCCGTATCAACAAACCTAAGCTAAAAGTGCATATCATTACAGCAAAGTGTCTATCAAAACATCAAAAAATTTACACAAATAGAGCACTTAAAACCATGGAATGGTTATAGAATAGCAAGCATTCCCTCACTGTAATCCGCTTACTGAACATAGAAAAGTACATTTACAACATACAAAAGGAAATACTAATTTATCAAATAACTGATATATCATCAAAAAATAACTGATATATCAACGATTACGTTTGGAATCAAATGAAAACATAAGCATAATTTATGAAATAATACGACAAAATATACCAGAAATATGGACAGTTACTCAGATACACACACACACACACACAAAATTAGGATTAAAAATAAGTTATAATCTAAATTAACTCAATTAACTGATTGAAAGTTTCAACACTTATCGTTAATGGCGGCGGTTTTGTGCGGTGGCGCTATGGTGGAGCTGCGGTGGAGATGTGCGATCGGATCTGCGGTGGAGCGTTCAATTAGATCGGATTGTGAGATTCTACGGTGGAGCATTCAATTAGATCGGATTTGAGAATATATAAAAGCTGAAAAATAAGAAGATGCCGATTATTTTTTAGCATTACCACAAGTATATCAATTAGATCGGATTTTAAAAACGTTTTGATTAGAAAGACACTAAGAGAGAGATTCAGAGAGAAAGGGAAGGTGGTTGATCGGTGACAACCATATTTGATTAGATCTGGGGGTTTTTGGTTTTTTTTGGATTACCAGTACCTAGGTTTTTTTTTGGGTTTGTAATTGTCAAGCGGGAATATAAACAAAATAAAAGACGACACTTACAAGATGACACGCAAATGTAAGTGTACTCCGCGTTACACTAAATTTTTTTATGACACCAAAAATTGCGTGTCATAACCCTTCAAATTTTACAAGTTATGACAGCTTTTTTATGACACACATTTTTGTTTGTCATCGTAGATGCGTGTGTCATAATTTTGGTGTCATTAAAGGCTATTTTTCTAGTAGTGCTGAAGTAGACTTAGAGGTCAAAATGCTAGAAGAAGCTACTGAAAAATAGACTCTATATACTGATGGTGCAGCTAATGTTAAAGGAATAGGATTAGGTATCATACTAAAATCGCCACAGGGGGATATCATACCCCAAGCAGTGAATTGTCATTTTATAGCCACTATAAATGAGGCGGAATATGAAGCTTTAATTTCTGGTATGCAATTAGCTAAGGATATGAACATTAGAAATCTTAAGGTATATGTAGATTCTTTACTCTTAGCTAATCACTTTAATGGAACTTACGCTGCGAAAGGTGAAAAACTAATGCAATATTTAGAAATAGTAAAGAAACTAGGAGAGAATTTTGATTTGTTTGACATAGAACAAGTACCCAGAGAAGAAAATACCGAGGCTGATGCTTTAGCAAATCTAGGATCAACACTTAAGATGTCACCGGATACTAAAATTCCTATAATTCATGTATTATACCCCACCATAGAGAAAGAATCAACTAATATATTAGCTATTCAAAATGAGGAAGCTGAAAATTCTGGGGACAATCAAAATTCATGGATTACACCAATAATTGAATATCTAAATAATGGGACAATTCCTAAAGATGAAAACCTAAAATCCTTTCGTATGAAAACATCACATTATTCTATGATCAATGGTATTTTGTATAGAAAGTCTCTTGCAGGACCATATCTTAGATGATTAGAACATCCTGAGACCAATGAGGTCCTTAAGGATATACACGAAGGAGAATGTGGAAATCACACAGCTGGAAGATCTTTATATTCAAAGATCTTAAGAACAGGTTATTACTAGCCCACAATGAAGCAAGATGCTGAAGAATATGCGAAGAAATGTGATGCTTGTCAAAGGCATAGCAACATTTATCATCAGCCAGCAGAACCTATGTATCCACTTCTATCACCATGGCCATTCATGAAATGGGAAATGGATATTGTTGGGCCAATGACAGAATCTTCAGCTGGAAAGAAATATTTTTTAGCTATGACAGATTATTTCTCAAAATGGATTGAGGCTGAAGCATATGCTAAGATACATGAAACACATGTCATATCTTTCATTAAAAGAAACGTCTTGACGAGATTTGGAGTACCAGCGGAGATTATTTGTGACAATGGGTCACAATTTATTGGAAAGAAAACTACAAATTTCTGTGAAAGATGGGGCATCAAGATGATTACTTCTACTCCAGTCCATCCACAAGCTAATGGTCAGGCGGAATCGAGCAACAAAATTATTATGAATAATTTAAAGAAGAGACTGGGACAAGCAGAGGGAAAATGGGCTGAAGAATTGTCTTTTGTCTTATGGGCTGATCGAACAACCTCGAAAAGTGCCACTGGACAAACACCATTTTCACTTGTCTTTGGAGCTGTGGCAGTTTTACTTACTGAAATGGATTTTCCTACTGATAGAGTTAATTTATTAACCTATGAGAAAAATAAAAAATTACTGCTTGAAGATCTAGAAGCTGTGAATGAGATAAGAGAAATGACCAAGATAAGGATAACAGCTTATCAACAACGAATCGCTAAGTCTTATAATAAAAATTTAAGATTAAGACGATTCCAAGTTGGTGATTTAGTTCTCAAGAAAGTTTTGGCCAAGCCAGATGGCAAATTTAATCCAAAATGGGAAGGTCCTTATTTGATCGAGGCTGAAGCTGGAAAAGGATCTTATTGGCTTCAAGATCTACAAGGTACTTTAGTTCCAAGAGCTTGGAATGCCATACATATTAAAACTTATCACATGTAATTTATTTTGTCTTTAGACAAAATCAGGTATGATTTCTTATTCTTTTACTTTCTCTTTTATTTCTTTCTTATTATTATTTTTTCAAAATAATGATACTGACTTGAGCGTCGGTGTGGCGTTAGCCAAAGGGTTAACGCCAGTTTCTAAAAATTTGTTTTGTAGAATTGTGAAAGTGATCAAGATCAACAAACACATGCATAACAACGTGGAACAAGGTCTTCACCTTTTGGCTTTCACGCCAACTTTTGGTTGAAGGTTTTCACCTTCTCTTAAATTCGCCCGTGTCGCACGTTAATTAATTTCACGGTTGAAGGGTTAAATTCCAAGGTCGTCGAAATTAATTCTATTGGTTGTCGGTGTTACCATCGATCTCCCGAATTGGCTAACCATGCCACCCATTACACAAACACACGAAATGGCTAACCACGCCACCCATGCAAGTTTAAGATATGGAGACACCCTCTATATCTTAGACACCAATGTCCCTAAGTGAATATCTAAATAATGGGACAATTCCTAAAGATGAAAACCTAAAATCCTTTCGTATGAAAACATCACATTATTCTATGATCAATGGTATTTTGTATAGAAAGTCTCTTGCAGGACCATATCTTAGATGATTAGAACATCCTGAGACCAATGAGGTCCTTAAGGATATACACGAAGGAGAATGTGGAAATCACACAGCTGGAAGATCTTTATATTCAAAGATCTTAAGAACAGGTTATTACTAGCCCACAATGAAGCAAGATGCTGAAGAATATGCGAAGAAATGTGATGCTTGTCAAAGGCATAGCAACATTTATCATCAGCCAGCAGAACCTATGTATCCACTTCTATCACCATGGCCATTCATGAAATGGGAAATGGATATTGTTGGGCCAATGACAGAATCTTCAGCTGGAAAGAAATATTTTTTAGCTATGACAGATTATTTCTCAAAATGGATTGAGGCTGAAGCATATGCTAAGATACATGAAACACATGTCATATCTTTCATTAAAAGAAACGTCTTGACGAGATTTGGAGTACCAGCGGAGATTATTTGTGACAATGGGTCACAATTTATTGGAAAGAAAACTACAAATTTCTGTGAAAGATGGGGCATCAAGATGATTACTTCTACTCCAGTCCATCCACAAGCTAATGGTCAGGCGGAATCGAGCAACAAAATTATTATGAATAATTTAAAGAAGAGACTGGGACAAGCAGAGGGAAAATGGGCTGAAGAATTGTCTTTTGTCTTATGGGCTGATCGAACAACCTCGAAAAGTGCCACTGGACAAACACCATTTTCACTTGTCTTTGGAGCTGTGGCAGTTTTACTTACTGAAATGGATTTTCCTACTGATAGAGTTAATTTATTAACCTATGAGAAAAATAAAAAATTACTGCTTGAAGATCTAGAAGCTGTGAATGAGATAAGAGAAATGACCAAGATAAGGATAACAGCTTATCAACAACGAATCGCTAAGTCTTATAATAAAAATTTAAGATTAAGACGATTCCAAGTTGGTGATTTAGTTCTCAAGAAAGTTTTGGCCAAGCCAGATGGCAAATTTAATCCAAAATGGGAAGGTCCTTATTTGATCGAGGCTGAAGCTGGAAAAGGATCTTATTGGCTTCAAGATCTACAAGGTACTTTAGTTCCAAGAGCTTGGAATGCCATACATATTAAAACTTATCACATGTAATTTATTTTGTCTTTAGACAAAATCAGGTATGATTTCTTATTCTTTTACTTTCTCTTTTATTTCTTTCTTATTATTATTTTTTCAAAATAATGATACTGACTTGAGCGTCGGTGTGGCGTTAGCCAAAGGGTTAACGCCAGTTTCTAAAAATTTGTTTTGTAGAATTGTGAAAGTGATCAAGATCAACAAACACATGCATAACAACGTGGAACAAGGTCTTCACCTTTTGGCTTTCACGCCAACTTTTGGTTGAAGGTTTTCACCTTCTCTTAAATTCGCCCGTGTCGCACGTTAATTAATTTCACGGTTGAAGGGTTAAATTCCAAGGTCGTCGAAATTAATTCTATTGGTTGTCGGTGTTACCATCGATCTCCCGAATTGGCTAACCACGCCACCCATTACACAAACACACGAAATGGCTAACCACGCCACCCATGCAAGTTTAAGATATGGAGACACCCTCTATATCTTAGACACCAATGTCCCTAAGTGAATATTAAAATTAAGAATCCCCTTCTTAATTTTAATCCCCTCCAACAATCAATTCAGTCCCACACATATTATTTTTAATGCAGGACTACATTAGAAAAATAAGTCGAGGCTGACAGTCATTAAAGATACTGGAAGCTAGAGATCATAGCCTACAAGTGGAATCTTAATTACGCTTAAATGGTGCATGTATCTAACCATTTATTTACTGCGCTGATTTGATTACTCACTGTTTAAGGGGTCGAATAAGTCAAGGGTAATTACTAACTGACACATGACATCATCTCATTATTATTTTTACCCTTAAAATTTTTGATTTTCGTGTTCGAAATAAAATGGATCAAAAGAAAGATTTCATTCATTAATCATATATTTACATAAACTACTCGAAAGCAGTTTTACAACCATGATCAATCATACCAGATTGATCTCTCCCCTCCTAAACATTGTTGTTCTACATTACACAACCCCTATCGATTCATATTCCTAAGATCAAAAAAGTCTAAAAATATGGGCTCCGGCCTTGTCTTTTTATCCTTCATCGCCCATATAACACAAAACAACCTATAGAAGAACATCCCAGTAAACTGAAGGGTTTGTTTCCCTCAGCCTTTCCAGGATCGACTTCATCCGACCCAACTCTTATCTCGTGTCTTTAAGTTCTTCTTGGGTTGCACCAAGTTCAATGCAAAGTTCCTTCAAGGCATTATTTAAAACTTTGATTTTAGCCTCTAAACCAGCTTTCGCTTGCAAACCCATTTCTTTCTCGGTTTCAACTGATTCTTTATAGGAATTTATAAGGCTTTACATCGTCTTGATAATGTCTTCATTCAGTTGGTCTCTAGCAGAATACTTCTTATCGAGTTCGATGAATGACTGTAAAATAATGCAAGAATGAATAAGAAATAACAATGGGATAACTAAAATAAAAGTATTCAAAATTTACCTCTTGAAGAAAATCGCCTAAAGATTTTAGAGAAGACATATCTTAAAAAGAGTGTTTTTGATGAAAACTATTTGTGATTTGCAAATGGTAAAAATTGTTGGCTTATATAGAGGGGTGAAAAACTAGAAATTGAACCGTCAAGTTGTTACTTGTCAAATCATAACTCTTGGCTATCCAAGTTACACGCGTCTTATCTTGAAATTAGTTTTAATTTAACTGTTTGACTTCGGTCAAAGCTTTCTCTAGAATCTTCAAAGTTATTTCAACAAAAATGTTTTTATTAAAATAACTTTGGGGACAATTGTTATGGGTGAAATTTCAGGTACCAATATCTTGAGACTCTAAGATCTTGACATGATAGGATCTTGACATCGATGAATATTCTGATGACTTATTGATATATTACTAACGTTACGAATTACTTGTTATTATTATTTCCACATGAGTTATATGTGCAGATTCCAGAATATTCGATATAAGGCTATGAAAAATATCTCTAACGGTGCAAAAAGGAATTCACACATGGGATTAATCATCAAGACGCAAAGAAGACTTAGTCTTGCATTATATTTTGACTTTTAGTTGAATTCAGCACGAGAAGAAAGACTTCAACGTTCACTTGGCTGGTCAAGATACTCTTCAACGTTCCAATATCGAAGACCTGGAAGATCCCTACTATTTCGCATAGTTAGTTAGCATCTAGGTCTATATAAACGAATGAGGTTGATTGACATAGGATAGACAATTTCTCACTAGCAATATCTTTGAACACTTGTATTCACACACTACTCTCTACACTCTCATCTTTATTCTCACACTTAGTATTACTCGATCAACTGAATTCCACCATTGTAAAAACATTTTAACAATCATTAATAAGAGAACAAAGGCAGAGACGATTGCTTCCTCCCGGGGTTTTTATGCCGGCGATCCATAAGGATTAAGGGCTTTTCCTCGATAACAAATCTCGGTGTTCTCGTTCCCTTATCTTTATTTTTATCTTGTTAACTATTAGATCTTTATTATAATTAGCATTACTTTCTGTTCTTCACATTATTTTGATACGTTCAAGTTCTTCAATTATGACTCTATATGTCCTTTAATTCCTTGTTTAGTCGACATAAATCTTTAGTAAATCTCTTCTTTAACACGCATCTTTGTAACTCAACATAATTTACAAGCCCTTAACCTCACGAACGAAAGTTTGGTTACATAATTGATATAAGTCTTCAAGGTTGATTATCTTAGTTAATTTTTGACCAAAACAGTCACCTCTTGTCACATCAACTGCGTTGCATGTCAGGCTCTGCGAGTCCGGTAATTGGAAAACCGGACTCAAGGTTTGAAAACTGAGTCCGGTAATTGGAAAACCGGATTGGACCCAAAAAGTTGAGTCCGGGTTTTGGAAACCCGGAATACCTAGTTTCATAAAAAAAATTTACCAAAAACTATTTTGACAAACACCCTCCAAAATGTGTCCATTTTAAAAAAAAATTCTAACATCAGGAATGGTAATTCGGAGCCAAACTGAAATTAGGCTTTAAATCACGCATATGCCTACAATTACCAAATATGTGGTTCATTTGCTCAGGTACCTCATTGCAAAGAGGACACAAGATAGATTGAATCTCAACGCCTTTAATTTAATCGAGTAGGGATACGATCGCGTAACAATCCCCACATGAGTATGTTTATTTTTTTGGGTACTAGAAGATTCCAGCCGGTAGTAAAGCCTTCAGAAGGCAGTAATGATAGGTCCAAGACTTCCCTTACGTCTTTCACCAAGAAATATCGTTGACCATTTAGACACCAGTGTCATTGGTCTTGTGTATCGGACAAAGTAATCGTCTCCAATAAAGACTCCAATCCTTCTAGCTGGGTAGCTTCGTGTCCCCCACGAATTGGGCGCCTCCAATCCCAAGACCATTTATCAACTTCAAATCGATTAGAGATACAACAATCCGTTTGTTTATCGAATGCGAATAACCTGGGAAATCATGTTGCCAACAATTAAATACCAATCCAGACATCCTTCCATAATACCGTAGTAGAACAATTCCCAATATGTCTAGATATAGTTGTGTGTGGTAGAAAATGAGTCAAGTGTATCAGGGCAAAACTAGAACAAGTGAAGACTGATCCTTTAGTTTGAAATGAAAAGAGGCTATTGGTTCCATGTACTGCAATAATAACTTTAGCCCAAAGCGATAAATAATCAGAAAGAATACGGCAATACACCAACGCCATTTATATAATAATGCAAGATCCAAGGTTTTAAGACTACCAACACCCAATCCGCCAACACTTTTCGATGCTAACACAGACGGCCATTTAATCCATACCATCTTCTTTTTCTCCTCATCTCCTCCCCAGAAAAACTTAGACCTCATAGGTTCAAGTTTATTCAAAATAGAAACAAGAGCTGGAAATAAAGAAAAGTAGTAAGTTCCCAGCGCACCTAGGACCGAAGTGGTGAGAGTTCCCCCTATGGAAAGTAAATTAGCCTTCCATCTTGACAATCTCTTGGAGAATTTCTCAATTATCGGTTGCCAATTCTTGATACGCGACATATTTGCTCCAATCGGGATTCCAAGGTATTTGAAAGGAAAAGTTTCTAGTTTGCAACCAAATTTAGAAGCTACCCTGATTACTTCTTCGCTAGATTGATCTTTTAGTGAGTAAGTTATTATACATTTCTAAAACATAATGATTCCATTTTATATCTATACTTATACTACCTACATTAATCAAGCATTTGTTGTTGTTTTTTCCATTTTTTTCAACTAAGTTGTTGATAACTTTAAAATGCCCCTTCCTTTTTATTTACTATTTTAAAGATGTCCACTTGAAAAATATCTATTATATCTACTTGAAATATCTATAATATCCTTAAAGAATTTGATTTACAACATCTACTCTTAACTCTCAAATAACTACGTTGCCCCCTTTTACATCAATTACTTTTATATTAATAACTACACCGCCACCGGCGCCGCCACCCGTCACAGCCCACGCCACCGCTGCTGCCACCCGTCACCCGCACCGCGCGGGCATATGACTAGTACTAGTAAATTTCATGATAGAGGCCATCTGACGAATGTTTAACGCATGCTGCGATTTACACTGAAAGGCCATGTCGAATCAGTTGTTAAGTTGAAGAACATTGACACAGATACCATCCGCCAACAATCGTACACTGTTTGAGAAGCACATCGATCATACAAGTGCCTAGAAGAGTAGCATGATCTTCAATGTTTGAGCAGCTAGCGACTTATCAGAGAATGTTTGAGTTTTCTAATTCATCAGATAGAATACCAGACAACTGTCATGCCGCATTTGTATTGATCAACATCACTTTATGAGGAAAGAAACGTGTGTATCATTTTCAGTTTTGTATCATATCATTTTGTCCACCCCCTCTTCTTTCTCTCGAAATTGGGTAGCTAGTTAGAAGATTGATGTATTTGGGATTTGGCTAAAAAGGAAATAAAAACCACCAAAATAAATACACACTAAAACAATGGTTCAGAATTCATATCTAATCAATCATGCACAACGAAATTTAAATTCACGCTTTTGCAGCACACATGCGCGCACACAAACACACACACACACACACATATATATAGTTTCCTTATTTTGAGAACCATTTTTTTTAAGAACCATGAGAACTCCTAAATTATATATTTGTTCACATGTTTTTTTTGTTCATTCACATGTGAAATGATATAAAAAAGTATGTTGTAGAAGAAACTTTTTTTTTTTTTTTTTTTTTCTTCTTTTTTGTTTTTTTTATTTTTTTCATTTTTATTTTTCATTTTTTGAAACTTTTTTTTGTTTTTTATTTTCTTTTAACAAAAACCCATTCCAAAAAAAAAATAAAAAAATTTTTTTTTTTTTTATTTTGAGAACCATTTTTTTTAAGAACCATGAGAACTCCTAAATTATATATTTGTTCACATGTTTTTTTTGTTCATTCACATGTGAAATGATATAAAAAAGTATGTTGTAGAAGAAACTTTTTTATTTTTTGAAAATATCATATGGGTTACGCGTTAAGAAAACGTATGTATACGGTACGGGCGTAGCCCTTAACTCTAAGGGCTTTGCCCTTAGAGATGGTTTTTTAGTGGTTCTCACCATATATGTTGGTTCTCACTTGATCCCTTCACTATATATATATATATATATATATATATATTTATATATATATTATATATATATATATATAGAGATAGTTTCCTTATTTTGAGAACCATTTTTTTTAAGAACCATGAGAACTCCTAAATTATATATTTGTTCACATGTTTTTTTTGTTCATTCACATGTGAAATGATATAAAAAAGTATGTTGTAGAAGAAACTTTTTTATGAAACCTTCAAAGTAGCCTTTTGTGAACTTGTGAATGAATTTATTCACGTTTTTTGTTCACATGTAACAAACGGCTATATATAAGGTTTTGAAAAAAAATTTCTTCTGTAACATATGTTTTTATAACGTTACACATGTGAATGAACAAAAAAAACATGTGTTCCAATATGAAATTTAGGAGTTCTCACGGTTCTTACAAAAAAATGGGTTCTCAAAATAAGGGTCCCATATATATATATCAAGAGCGATGTTGTAACGCAGCGATCTTAGAGACTTCTATATATGGTTTTTGATCTCCTTCTCGAGATCGTTCTTATTGGCACCCACAATCCTTGCCTTCTCTTCCCCACGTTTTATCAATACAAAGGTTGGCATCGCCTGCACGTTGAATTCTTTTTGCACATCCTACAATAAATACAAAAGTTACAAAATTATCCTTCTTTTTATTTTTATTTATAATTTCAACATGCAGTAGTTCTTACATCACGTTCTTACATATATCGAAAAATTTAATCTCAAATAATATATGAAAAAACACTTGAAATTAGTCAGTGATTTTTATTATTTTGAAATGCATGTTTTGAATCACTATTAATTATAGTTCTCCATACAAGGGTGAGTGTCATAGACTTAAGTTGTAATTGCCAGAGAAAGAAAAAAAAAACTAGATGCGCCAGCCAAGCTAGGCGTTATATAGACTAACTAGTCCTAATACACGTACGATGTACGGTGGCTATATAGATTGTATCATAAATAAATTCGAATATGCCACATAGATGATTCATGAGAAATAAATCGTGGTTAAAGTAAACCGATAATCAAAATTAAATTATAATAAACAATAATGATAAAAATAATATATGTTTAGTTAGAGTTTTGGATTTACCTTAAATTTTTACAATCACATCGGAACTTGTAAGCATAGTGGATGACGGTAAATAGCTTTGTGATTTTGGATCGTAAACTCAAAATTTTGAAGTCTTCATGTTAATAACTTATTATAAGTAATATAAGTAATATGAGTTGAAGAATTGAGAAAGAAAAAGAAACAATTTTATTAATAAGAAAACGATCAATCAAATAAGGTTATAATGTGTTTTGTATCTATATATAAGCCAAGAGTTAGAGTTTAATTCTAAGTCTAATAAGGAAATTAAATCTATATACAATTAAAAAAACTAATTTAATAAAATAAATAAATTAAAAGGACACGTGTCGATCAAGGATTACGCCACGTGTCGTTTCAATAACATCTCAAT
>CM067168.1:84093732-84156295 GCA_034093135.1 Erigeron breviscapus
CCAAGTAGTGAAGTCTCCGAGCTGCTGACACCATCAATCGTTCCATAGCCGGATTACATCATCGGGGCCAACCTTCTTTTTCTCATACTTTGCCACTCCCTCCCCCTAGCCAAGGCGTGCTTTTTTGCGAGGGTTGGCCTCATCAAGAGTCCTTGGTGTCACACATGGTGTAGCATCCCCAGAAGGCGAATGAAGAGTTCCGTTACCCGGCTGAGCCTCTAGCTTGGTATCAAGTGAGTCAAGCCCAACAATCTTACAATCACTCGAATGACTAAAACCAGAACCCGTCGATGTTAAACCACCAGAACGGCTCTACTTAATAGGCTTCCAATCAATTGAACATCCTAACGAATGCCCTTTCTCGAGCCTTGGGCAGCCGCCTGTTGTACTGACTCCACAACTGTTGTTCGTAGCAAGTTGGTTCCACGAGTTTAGAAAGTCAGATTGGGAATGAAAGTTACCGTTCCGCGACACACTCGCCTCCAACAAGCTCCCTCCTTTCTGGTCATTCTGACTATCCACATCCACTAACACACGGGCCCCTAATTATTACCAAATCGAATACACCAAAAACAAAACTCAGCAAATTCATTATCAAAAGTAAAGAATAACCTAATTCATAACCAAAAAATATTACCCAAATTCCATATCATCAATCAAAAGAAAAATCATAAGGTCTATACAAACACCAATCCTAGATTCATATTACAACACCATATCCCCTCTAAAAGTACAAAAGCTAAAAATTTTACAAACATCATAACAGAAAGACCACATATACTGGTAAATAAAAAGTTATCCTCTCAGATCTGGCCCAATACTAAAGAATACATACACACACCGAAAATTTTAAAATTTACATAATAATAATCTAAACTACAAGCAACAAAATTGCAAATCGCCAAACACTAATAAATTCACCAAAAACAAAGAGAGGAAAAACCACTAACCGGAAAAAGACGGCGGTAATCAGGCGGACAACCGGCACCATTGTTAGGGTGAGAAGGAGTGGTAGGAGATAAAGCGAAATCATAAAGATAATATATGAATAAAGATTTGCTTAAAATTAACAATTAAAAATTAATGTACCTGAGAGAAGGTACCGTGTAGAAACCAACGCCGGCAAGATAGCCAGATTAAGCTGAGGACATGAAAAAGAAGATGAATGAGCTCCGTTTCATATTTTCAGATGTCTTTTCCAGATGTTGATGACCGTGTGTGGTATTGTTTTATGAGTATAGGAGAAGGTGTGTGTGTGATGTACTGATGTTTGTGGGAGACAGAATTTAAAATCTTATGACCCTTGAAAAATATACTATGTGGAAATTGGGTTTGCCCCTCATCACTCTTTCTATTGTCTTTTTTTTTCTTCTCTCAATCTTACTCCTTCAACATCTTTGTTTTTCCAATTTCTTTCTGTCTGGTAGCATATGATAGATAACTCTTGGGCGTTTGGTAGGATGGAATCGTAAAGAATGGAATGACAATAAAGAATGAGAATGGAGAGAAAGAGAATACACTTTAAAAAACATTCTCTTGTTTGGAGCCGACTTATAATTGACTTGAGATATATCTTGGAGAATGAATCTCTTGTTTGCTTGTATCAAATGTAAAGGATACAAAATGAAGCCAACAAGCAAATTTTTACTTTAACTTTCATTCAACAATATTATATGGATAATTTTATGAATAATAATAAAATTTACTATATATGATTTCACATAGATTAAAAAAAATTAACTTAATTATATAAGTTAAAAAAGTTTAAAATAAATATTGGATAATTTTATGAATAATAATAAAATTTACTGTGAATTGATTAAGGAAAAAATAATTAACTTAATTGATATAAGATAAGATAAATTCTAAACTAAACGGATTGCAAGTTTAACATGTCGAATTAAGTTACTCGTATTATATATATACTAGATATAATACCCGTACGATATTGTTTGTATATATAGAATAATAAGTCTTACGGCCGTTTACTACATGTAGTTATGTTGCTTGATATTGGTAAATTGATAAAATTTAATAAATATGTTTTGTTACAATTATTTACAACGTTAAAAAAATAGAACGTATTGTTGCCTAGCTGTATGCTAATTAACTTTCATACTATAGATATATTTAATTAACCAAACATACCAAAAAAATCCAATTATTTTAGTATCAGCTGCTATAAATATACTGTTGGAAACACAATATAATCTATGGAAATAAAAAGAATAAATAACATATATTGATATATACATATTCTGCAGATAAATGAAGAATTGTTAGTTCAAATAGAATACACATCATAGATTTAAGTATAATAACTTATTAAAAAAAATTAACAAAAAGAAAAAATTTATAAAACTAAAACATAAAAAATACATGTAATTAAGAGTGTATAGTACCTTGCCTTTCAAAAAAAAAAAAAGAAATAAAAGGATAGCACATGTTAACGTTTTAAATGTGACAATTGTTATACGGAGTAGGGATGTGCACGGGTCGAAACCCGGTCGACCAGACAAAACCCGGCCTGACCCGCGACCCGCGAAAGCATGAAAAATGGAACCGTGACCCGGCCCGTGAAGGTCCGGGTCGGTTCGGGTCGGGTTCGGGCGGGTCACGGGTTTCCTTCACAATTTTTCGGTTTTTGGCTTCACCCGGCCCGGCCCGACCCGTCCAACCCGTGACCCGCGAATGCACTAAAAACGTGACCCGCGACCCGGCCCGTTAGTGTTTCGGGCGGGTCGGTTCCGGGTCGGGTCACGGGTTTCGGTCCAAATGCTCATCCCTAATACGGAGTGTCGACTATGAAAACCCTGTGTACTAAAAATCCCTAATGGTGTTGCGGCATATATATTGTAAGTCCCAAATATAGATGGCTTAAATACCCGACTGGCAAGTAATTCTAACTGGAAGATGACTAGTTCAGAATACGATCCAGATATGGATGAACAATACGATAGAGGTACTGAAAGTAAATGCAAGAAACAATAAGGGCTGAAAACTATATAAATAATATGTATAGATCAAGTATGTAGCATTGAGACACAATGTATTTTTCAAGGTATTTGATTTATTGATATATAAACAAATACAAGGATTGTTGCGGAACAAAGATAAACACCCAAGTGTAAATATCTAAACAACCTAGAAATACAAGTGATCTAATAACTTGGAAATACTCGTAAGGATTACTTAGAGTATATCTCACAAGTTGCAATGCAAAGGTTTCAAGCCATTTGCAAGTTGTGAGAAGACTTATATTTATAGACTAAGTCCATGATGACGTGGACCAGATCGTACAAATATGGTTGAGAGTATTTAAGGAATTAAAGCTAATTCCTTACATGTGTACTTTTAAGGTTTAGGTATATAAGTCGTTTGATGTGACTTATCAAACCTTATTCCCAACCTTTACTTTACCTTGTACTTTAATTAATAGTTAATTCTATTAACCGGGTAAAGATATGTAAAGTAAAAAGTCTTCCTCGTAATCAGTGTAAAAGTGTGTAATTACTTTTACACTGAGATGCTTCAGTCTTCGATCAGGTAGAATCAGTTTCTGAGCTCCACATCTGAACTGATTCTCATTCTTCAGACTTCAGTCTTTGACTTCATTCTGAACGGGTTTCTGATACGTTGATCTGAACTGAAGTAAGCTTCAGTGAACAAATTCTAAGCGACCTCAGAATTCTATACAAGTATTTTTTTTTTTTTTTTTTTTTTTTTTTTTTTTTTTTTTTTTTTTTTTTTTTTTTTTTTTTTTTTTTTTTTTTTTTTTTTTTTTTTTTTTTTTTTTTTTTTTTTTTTTTTTTTTTTTTTTTTTTTTTTTTTTTTTTTTTTTTTTTTTTTTTTTTTTTTTTTTTTTTTTTTTTTTTTTTTTTTTTTTTTTTTTTTTTTTTTTTTTTTTTTTTTTTTTTTTTTTTTTTTTTTTTTTTTTTTTTTTTTTTTTTTTTTTTTTTTTTTTTTTTTTTTTTTTTTTTTTTTTTTTTTTTTTTTTTTTTTTTTTTTTTTTTTTTTTTTTTTTTTTTTTTTTTTTTTTTTTTTTTTTTTTTTTTTTTTTTTTTTTTTTTTTTTTTTTTTTTTTTTTTTTTTTTTTTTTTTTTTTTTTTTTTTTTTTTTTTTTTTTTTTTTTTTTTTTTTTTTTTTTTTTTTTTTTTTTTTTTTTTTTTTTTTTTTTTTTTTTTTTTTTTTTTTTTTTTTTTTTTTTTTTTTTTTTTTTTTTTTTTTTTTTTTTTTTTTTTTTTTTTTTTTTTTTTTTTTTTTTTTTTTTTTTTTTTTTTTTTTTTTTTTTTTTTTTTTTTTTTTTTTTTTTTTTTTTTTTTTTTTTTTTTTTTTTTTTTTTTTTTTTTTTTTTTTTTTTTTTTTTTTTTTTTTTTTTTTTTTTTTTTTTTTTTTTTTTTTTTTTTTTTTTTTTTTTTTTTTTTTTTTTTTTTTTTTTTTTTTTTTTTTTTTTTTTTTTTTTTTTTTTTTTTTTTTTTTTTTTTTTTTTTTTTTTTTTTTTTTTTTTTTTTTTTTTTTTTTTTTTTTTTTTTTTTTTTTTTTTTTTTTTTTTTTTTTTTTTTTTTTTTTTTTTTTTTTTTTTTTTTTTTTTTTTTTTTTTTTTTTTTTTTTTTTTTTTTTTTTTTTTTTTTTTTTTTTTTTTTTTTTTTTTTTTTTTTTTTTTTTTTTTTTTTTTTTTTTTTTTTTTTTTTTTTTTTTTTTTTTTTTTTTTTTTTTTTTTTTTTTTTTTTTTTTTTTTTTTTTTTTTTTTTTTTTTTTTTTTTTTTTTTTTTTTTTTTTTTTTTTTTTTTTTTTTTTTTTTTTTTTTTTTTTTTTTTTTTTTTTTTTTTTTTTTTTTTTTTTTTTTTTTTTTTTTTTTTTTTTTTTTTTTTTTTTTTTTTTTTTTTTTTTTTTTTTTTTTTTTTTTTTTTTTTTTTTTTTTTTTTTTTTTTTTTTTTTTTTTTTTTTTTTTTTTTTTTTTTTTTTTTTTTTTTTTTTTTTTTTTTTTTTTTTTTTTTTTTTTTTTTTTTTTTTTTTTTTTTTTTTTTTTTTTTTTTTTTTTTTTTTTTTTTTTTTTTTTTTTTTTTTTTTTTTTTTTTTTTTTTTTTTTTTTTTTTTTTTTTTTTTTTTTTTTTTTTTTTTTTTTTTTTTTTTTTTTTTTTTTTTTTTTTTTTTTTTTTTTTTTTTTTTTTTTTTTTTTTTTTTTTTTTTTTTTTTTTTTTTTTTTTTTTTTTTTTTTTTTTTTTTTTTTTTTTTTTTTTTTTTTTTTTTTTTTTTTTTTTTTTTTTTTTTTTTTTTTTTTTTTTTTTTTTTTTTTTTTTTTTTTTTTTTTTTTTTTTTTTTTTTTTTTTTTTTTTTTTTTTTTTTTTTTTTTTTTTTTTTTTTTTTTTTTTTTTTTTTTTTTTTTTTTTTTTTTTTTTTTTTTTTTTTTTTTTTTTTTTTTTTTTTTTTTTTTTTTTTTTTTTTTTTTTTTTTTTTTTTTTTTTTTTTTTTTTTTTTTTTTTTTTTTTTTTTTTTTTTTTTTTTTTTTTTTTTTTTTTTTTTTTTTTTTTTTTTTTTTTTTTTTTTTTTTTTTTTTTTTTTTTTTTTTTTTTTTTTTTTTTTTTTTTTTTTTTTTTTTTTTTTTTTTTTTTTTTTTTTTTTTTTTTTTTTTTTTTTTTTTTTTTTTTTTTTTTTTTTTTTTTTTTTTTTTTTTTTTTTTTTTTTTTTTTTTTTTTTTTTTTTTTTTTTGTTTTTTCTATTGAAGTTTGTTATTTATAAACAATTAACAATATTTTTTAACACGGAAGTAAGTAAACAATATAAATATTTATAAAATGATAATTTGATTAGTATAAGGATAATACAATTTAGGATATAAGCTAAAAAGGACACACGTCACTTAAAGGATATTACAATCTTGTTTTAGTTTATTGATAGATATGTATGGTAAATTTATTTATATCATATAAACTTACTAAATAATTGAATGAAGAGATAGAGGTTTCTGAAAGTGATCGGAGTATGGATCGACCGAATAGTACAGATCTAGATTTGATCTAATTTTTGCATAAAATAAAAAAATCTACAAAAAAAAGAGCTGCAGAAACTATGAGAGAGAAAATATGTTAGCTTTCTTGATTCACACTAGAATAGGTTTCTTCATTATTTTTCATTCCCCTCCATTCTTCTACTTTTTGTGGGGAATATTAAGTTAGGAAAAAGAATGCTAAAGTGGACTATTCCATTCTTCTCATGCAACAAACAAGGGAAATAATTCCTTTTCTCATTCTCTCCTTTTAATTCCATCCTACCAAACACCCAGAGTTAGGCACCAAAGAACTAAGAAACTGCCAATTTTCTTCTTCACTTTTCCATACAAACGAAGTACAATATTTATATTTATAACAAAATAAAGCGGTTACCCCTAAATTAATAAAGATAATAGGAAAAAAATACTATGATTGGTCCTAATACATGCTAAACTATTATTAAAAAGGGCTAATTACTTGGAAAGTCCTTCAACTTGTCACTGAAACCTTTTCTGGGCTCGAACAAAAAAAAGTTCTATTCGGGGAAGAAAACCGGCTAAAATCTCTTTTATGGGGTTCCGTACAAGTAGCCAGTTAAAAATAGGGCTAATTACTTGGAAAGTCCCATAACTTGTCACTGAAATCTTTTCTGGGGCTCCAACAAAAAAAAAGTTCTATTTGAGGGTATGAAAACGGCTAAAACTATTTTTGTTGGGTCTCGTGTAAGTAGCCGGTCAAAAACGGCTAAAATTTTTACTTAACACCCACCGTGAAGTCTCCATAGCCGCCACCATAAACACCGCTACTATTCCGACAACGAACCTTAATACCCAAATCTGAAACTTTTAAGTTAATCAATCTTATTTGTTTTTCACCCAAAAAAGTTTTTCACGAGAAACCTAATCAGTTGTGACTTGTGAGGAAGCCAAAATTAGATCTGGAATCAAAGGGTAGCGAAGCTACCGGTGGTCGCTTGTCGGAGAAAATCAAATCAAATCAAATCAAATCAAATCAAATCAAATCAAATCAAATCAAATCAAATCAAATCAAATCAAATCAAATCAAATCAAATCAAATCAAATCAAATCAAATCAAATCAAATCAAATCAAATCAAATCAAATCAAATCAAATCAAATCAAATCAAATCAAATCAAATCAAATCAAATCAAATCAAATCAAATCAAATCAAATCAAATCAAATCAAATCAAATCAAATCAAATCAAATCAAATCAAATCAAATCAAATCAAATCAAATCAAATCAAATCAAATCAAATCAAATCAAATCAAATCAAATCAAATCAAATCAAATCAAATCAAATCAAATCAAATCAAATCAAATCAAATCAAATCAAATCAAATCAAATCAAATCAAATCAAATCAAATCAAATCAAATCAAATCAAATCAAATCAAATCAAATCAAATCAAATCAAATCAAATCAAATCAAATCAAATCAAATCAAATCAAATCAAATCAAATCAAATCAAATCAAATCAAATCAAATCAAATCAAATCAAATCAAATCAAATCAAATCAAATCAAATCAAATCAAATCAAATCAAATCAAATCAAATCAAATCAAATCAAATCAAATCAAATCAAATCAAATCAAATCAAATCAAATCAAATCAAATCAAATCAAATCAAATCAAATCAAATCAAATCAAATCAAATCAAATCAAATCAAATCAAATCAAATCAAATCAAATCAAATCAAATCAAATCAAATCAAATCAAATCAAATCAAATCAAATCAAATCAAATCAAATCAAATCAAATCAAATCAAATCAAATCAAATCAAATCAAATCAAATCAAATCAAATCAAATCAAATCAAATCAAATCAAATCAAATCAAATCAAATCAAATCAAATCAAATCAAATCAAATCAAATCAAATCAAATCAAATCAAATCAAATCAAATCAAATCAAATCAAATCAAATCAAATCAAATCAAATCAAATCAAATCAAATCAAATCAAATCAAATCAAATCAAATCAAATCAAATCAAATCAAATCAAATCAAATCAAATCAAATCAAATCAAATCAAATCAAATCAAATCAAATCAAATCAAATCAAATCAAATCAAATCAAATCAAATCAAATCAAATCAAATCAAATCAAATCAAATCAAATCAAATCAAATCAAATCAAATCAAATCAAATCAAATCAAATCAAATCAAATCAAATCAAATCAAATCAAATCAAATCAAATCAAATCAAATCAAATCAAATCAAATCAAATCAAATCAAATCAAATCAAATCAAATCAAATCAAATCAAATCAAATCAAATCAAATCAAATCAAATCAAATCAAATCAAATCAAATCAAATCAAATCAAATCAAATCAAATCAAATCAAATCAAATCAAATCAAATCAAATCAAATCAAATCAAATCAAATCAAATCAAATCAAATCAAATCAAATCAAATCAAATCAAATCAAATCAAATCAAATCAAATCAAATCAAATCAAATCAAATCAAATCAAATCAAATCAAATCAAATCAAATCAAATCAAATCAAATCAAATCAAATCAAATCAAATCAAATCAAATCAAATCAAATCAAATCAAATCAAATCAAATCAAATCAAATCAAATCAAATCAAATCAAATCAAATCAAATCAAATCAAATCAAATCAAATCAAATCAAATCAAATCAAATCAAATCAAATCAAATCAAATCAAATCAAATCAAATCAAATCAAATCAAATCAAATCAAATCAAATCAAATCAAATCAAATCAAATCAAATCAAATCAAATCAAATCAAATCAAATCAAATCAAATCAAATCAAATCAAATCAAATCAAATCAAATCAAATCAAATCAAATCAAATCAAATCAAATCAAATCAAATCAAATCAAATCAAATCAAATCAAATCAAATCAAATCAAATCAAATCAAATCAAATCAAATCAAATCAAATCAAATCAAATCAAATCAAATCAAATCAAATCAAATCAAATCAAATCAAATCAAATCAAATCAAATCAAATCAAATCAAATCAAATCAAATCAAATCAAATCAAATCAAATCAAATCAAATCAAATCAAATCAAATCAAATCAAATCAAATCAAATCAAATCAAATCATCAGGTGTTTGTTAAAATACCTCAATGAGTTTAATGTCTTTTATATATACATATTAGATGATTTTTAATTTCTTTGCAGCAACAACTTAGCTAGTTGGACTGTTTTCATCTTCTTTCTCACTTAATAAAATGCTCAATGGTCGTAAGCTCTGTGCTGCATGCCTCAGTGTTTCTTGCCATACCATTTGAATCTTACAGCATAATTTGGCTGATGTGATTTAGGCTAACTTGGTATCTTAAAAGTTGTTGCTATATCAGTTTTTATTTTTCCTTTCTAAAATCTAAATAGCCATGTTAGGGCTTACCTTTTAAAGACACTTTTTAGAAACCTAGTTGGATTGTCATGTGGATATTTCAAGTCAACGTGTCATGCCATTTTTTGTTCTATATGAAGAATAGAACAAGATAAGTTTGTCAAGCATCCGAGTGTTTTAGAAATGATCTTCCCTCTGTATTTTGTCTTCTATTTCAGTATTCATCTCTGTAATTGTCTTTTTTGAACAAATAATTGGCTGTAAATCAGGCAAATAGATTTTCCGACCTTTCTCATGCATAGATATCTTAATTGCAGGGAAAGGGGTGCCCGAGCATTGGAGGAAAGATTAGCAACAGAGAGGTTGGTTGGTGCAGGAGCAAAGAGTAAGACTGATGAACCCGATCGAAAGAGATGCAAGTGAAAATGTTTAATTGATTTTGGGTATGTGTAACTATTTCTTTTCTCTTTTGAACCCCTTTGGATCACATCAGTTAGCTTTCTTTGCTTCGTTAATTATAATTGTCGACTATTTCACTTGCTCATGGTTCATTATGATTAATGAGTTATAACTTAAGATATTCAATAAATCAAAACGATACTTGTATCTAGTAAAGCATATGCAGGGAATTGGTTCATTACTTGATGCATATTGGATAACTGAAACAATATTTGAAAAATATGTCTACAAAAAATCATATTATAGTTCAACTAAATAAAGGAATTGCTTTGCAATAAAAACAATGAAAAGAACAAAAAAACAAATATCTACATACAAGACTTCATCTCCTGCCTGCTGCCACTTTGATGCCCTATACTAAAATCTTATACACTTGCTACATACTTTAACTTCAACTTCAACTTCACAAGCAAATATATTTTTTCAGCGGCATCCAAACCAGTTAAACAACAACAAACTTTCTAGTTTCCAGCTAACAGCCAACATATATAATTGATTACTTCTGAGAGCAGCATACGAATCATCGGTTCTTCCCTTAAATCCAATCGTTCATCCTTCTTTGCTGCTTCAACTGCTCCCGCTCCATTGCTTTTCTGAATACAAATCTTCCGTTATTTTTAGCAGCAGCAATATCACCGGCATCATGCCATCTGAGTCGCACAACATGATTACATTTATCAAAGAAAGGATGCTGAAGCGCCTCCAAAGCTGTTGGCCTCCCCCACGGATGCCAAGAAAGAAGTGAACTAATCAGGTTGACTGCATCCGGGCTTGCATAAGGAAGCAGTTCAGAAAATTCAACCCCAATAAACTTTGGAAACTGAATATTAATCTCTTTTGCATGACGAACACCGTCGCTCCATGTATTCTCTGTCGGGGTGCCCAACACCCTGCAAATCTTATAAATCATATCTTGTTCAGAAGAACCTTTAAACAAGGGCTCGAACATAAATAACTCGACCATGATTGCACCCATAGCCCACATATCAACAGATGGTTCATAGCCACTCGAACCAAGAAGAATTTCAGGAGCACGATACCATCGTGTGGTGATATAATCCGTATATGGAAATCGATCATCAAACATTCGGGCAGAACCAAGATCACCAATCTTTATAACATCTCCGGACACAAGAAGGTTGTCGGGTTTAAGGTCACGATGAAAGTATCCATTACGATGCATGAGTGCAAGACCTTCAAACAACTGGAAACACATGTCTCTGATCTCGTCTTCTGAAAGCGGATTCTTGATTTTTTGCACCATACGTCTGTAAAGACTGCATTCCATGTATTCGAATACCATGTAGAGGTCATCGTGTTCTTTGACGACTTCTTTGAGTTTGACGATATTTGGATGGTTGTCCAACTTCTTGAGAGCCTTGATCTCTCTGAGGATGAGATATTCGTTCTTGCTGTCATACTTTTCGATGAGTTTCTTGACCGCAACGACTTCCCCTTTTTGTTTATCGATAAAAAAAAAAAAAAAAAAAAAAAAAAAAAAAAAAAAAAAAAAAAAAAAAAAAAAAAAAAAAAAAAAAAAAAAAAAAAAAAAAAAAAAAAAAAAAAAAAAAAAAAAAAAAAAAAAAAAAAAAAAAAAAAAAAAAAAAAAAAAAAAAAAAAAAAAAAAAAAAAAAAAAAAAAAAAAAAAAAAAAAAAAAAAAAAAAAAAAAAAAAAAAAAAAAAAAAAAAAAAAAAAAAAAAAAAAAAAAAAAAAAAAAAAAAAAAAAAAAAAAAAAAAAAAAAAAAAAAAAAAAAAAAAAAAAAAAAAAAAAAAAAAAAAAAAAAAAAAAAAAAAAAAAAAAAAAAAAAAAAAAAAAAAAAAAAAAAAAAAAAAAAAAAAAAAAAAAAAAAAAAAAAAAAAAAAAAAAAAAAAAAAAAAAAAAAAAAAAAAAAAAAAAAAAAAAAAAAAAAAAAAAAAAAAAAAAAAAAAAAAAAAAAAAAAAAAAAAAAAAAAAAAAAAAAAAAAAAAAAAAAAAAAAAAAAAAAAAAAAAAAAAAAAAAAAAAAAAAAAAAAAAAAAAAAAAAAAAAAAAAAAAAAAAAAAAAAAAAAAAAAAAAAAAAAAAAAAAAAAAAAAAAAAAAAAAAAAAAAAAAAAAAAAAAAAAAAAAAAAAAAAAAAAAAAAAAAAAAAAAAAAAAAAAAAAAAAAAAAAAAAAAAAAAAAAAAAAAAAAAAAAAAAAAAAAAAAAAAAAAAAAAAAAAAAAAAAAAAAAAAAAAAAAAAAAAAAAAAAAAAAAAAAAAAAAAAAAAAAAAAAAAAAAAAAAAAAAAAAAAAAAAAAAAAAAAAAAAAAAAAAAAAAAAAAAAAAAAAAAAAAAAAAAAAAAAAAAAAAAAAAAAAAAAAAAAAAAAAAAAAAAAAAAAAAAAAAAAAAAAAAAAAAAAAAAAAAAAAAAAAAAAAAAAAAAAAAAAAAAAAAAAAAAAAAAAAAAAAAAAAAAAAAAAAAAAAAAAAAAAAAAAAAAAAAAAAAAAAAAAAAAAAAAAAAAAAAAAAAAAAAAAAAAAAAAAAAAAAAAAAAAAAAAAAAAAAAAAAAAAAAAAAAAAAAAAAAAAAAAAAAAAAAAAAAAAAAAAAAAAAAAAAAAAAAAAAAAAAAAAAAAAAAAAAAAAAAAAAAAAAAAAAAAAAAAAAAAAAAAAAAAAAAAAAAAAAAAAAAAAAAAAAAAAAAAAAAAAAAAAAAAAAAAAAAAAAAAAAAAAAAAAAAAAAAAAAAAAAAAAAAAAAAAAAAAAAAAAAAAAAAAAAAAAAAAAAAAAAAAAAAAAAAAAAAAAAAAAAAAAAAAAAAAAAAAAAAAAAAAAAAAAAAAAAAAAAAAAAAAAAAAAAAAAAAAAAAAAAAAAAAAAAAAAAAAAAAAAAAAAAAAAAAAAAAAAAAAAAAAAAAAAAAAAAAAAAAAAAAAAAAAAAAAAAAAAAAAAAAAAAAAAAAAAAAAAAAAAAAAAAAAAAAAAAAAAAAAAAAAAAAAAAAAAAAAAAAAAAAAAAAAAAAAAAAAAAAAAAAAAAAAAAAAAAAAAAAAAAAAAAAAAAAAAAAAAAAAAAAAAAAAAAAAAAAAAAAAAAAAAAAAAAAAAAAAAAAAAAAAAAAAAAAAAAAAAAAAAAAAAAAAAAAAAAAAAAAAAAAAAAAAAAAAAAAAAAAAAAAAAAAAAAAAAAAAAAAAAAAAAAAAAAAAAAAAAAAAAAAAAAAAAAAAAAAAAAAAAAAAAAAAAAAAAAAAAAAAAAAAAAAAAAAAAAAAAAAAAAAAAAAAAAAAAAAAAAAAAAAAAAAAAAAAAAAAAAAAAAAAAAAAAAAAAAAAAAAAAAAAAAAAAAAAAAAAAAAAAAAAAAAAAAAAAAAAAAAAAAAAAAAAAAAAAAAAAAAAAAAAAAAAAAAAAAAAAAAAAAAAAAAAAAAAAAAAAAAAAAAAAAAAAAAAAAAAAAAAAAAAAAAAAAAAAAAAAAAAAAAAAAAAAAAAAAAAAAAAAAAAAAAAAAAAAAAAAAAAAAAAAAAAAAAAAAAAAAAAAAAAAAAAAAAAAAAAAAAAAAAAAAAAAAAAAAAAAAAAAAAAAAAAAAAAAAAAAAAAAAAAAAAAAAAAAAAAAAAAAAAAAAAAAAAAAAAAAAAAAAAAAAAAAAAAAAAAAAAAAAAAAAAAAAAAAAAAAAAAAAAAAAAAAAAAAAAAAAAAAAAAAAAAAAAAAAAAAAAAAAAAAAAAAAAAAAAAAAAAAAAAAAAAAAAAAAAAAAAAAAAAAAAAAAAAAAAAAAAAAAAAAAAAAAAAAAAAAAAAAAAAAAAAAAAAAAAAAAAAAAAAAAAAAAAAAAAAAAAAAAAAAAAAAAAAAAAAAAAAAAAAAAAAAAAAAAAAAAAAAAAAAAAAAAAAAAAAAAAAAAAAAAAAAAAAAAAAAAAAAAAAAAAAAAAAAAAAAAAAAAAAAAAAAAAAAAAAAAAAAAAAAAAAAAAAAAAAAAAAAAAAAAAAAAAAAAAAAAAAAAAAAAAAAAAAAAAAAAAAAAAAAAAAAAAAAAAAAAAAAAAAAAAAAAAAAAAAAAAAAAAAAAAAAAAAAAAAAAAAAAAACAAACTTGCTTCGAGTTCGTTCAATTCATCAATATCCAAATCGTCATCATCTTCATCAATTTCAGAATCCCCTTCTGAAACAGCAGCTACGCTTGTTGATGCGCTTGGTCCAACTGTAGATGAACCGTTTTGCGCCTGCAATTAAATGTCAAGCCTTGGTAAATCCGATAGATTCCATTATAACATCATCCTCTATTAAAGGGGATGAGCGAGAACGTATAAATATTAGCAACCACTACCCATTTGATATACAAGTCCCACTGTTTGTCACATGTCTAACATGTTCTTTGATAATGAGAAAACAGAATAAACTCATATGAAAAGTGAATACATAATGAAATGGATGAAGCATTAGATAACCCAATAGGTGTCATCAACCTACTCTACATGTTGCAAGAGATGAGTCTATGTGACAAGTAACCGCCAGGATTCGGAAATTCTATCAGATTAAAGTGACAAAGCTTCATTTGTATATATTTCTTTCTTTCTTTCTTTCTTTCTTTCTTTCTTTCTTTCTTTCTTTCTTTCTTTCTTTCTTTCTTTCTTTCTTTCTTTCTTTCTTTCTTTCTTTCTTTCTTTCTTTCTTTCTTTCTTTCTTTCTTTCTTTCTTTCTTTCTTTCTTTCTTTCTTTCTTTCTTTCTTTCTTTCTTTCTTTCTTTCTTTCTTTCTTTCTTTCTTTCTTTCTTTCTTTCTTTCTTTCTTTCTTTCTTTCTTTCTTTCTTTCTTTCTTTCTTTCTTTCTTTCTTTCTTTCTTTCTTTCTTTCTTTCTTTCTTTCTTTCTTTCTTTCTTTCTTTCTTTCTTTCTTTCTTTCTTTCTTTCTTTCTTTCTTTCTTTCTTTCTTTCTTTCTTTCTTTCTTTCTTTCTTTCTTTCTTTCTTTCTTTCTTTCTTTCTTTCTTTCTTTCTTTCTTTCTTTCTTTCTTTCTTTCTTTCTTTCTTTCTTTCTTTCTTTCTTTCTTTCTTTCTTTCTTTCTTTCTTTCTTTCTTTCTTTCTTTCTTTCTTTCTTTCTTTCTTTCTTTCTTTCTTTCTTTCTTTCTTTCTTTCTTTCTTTCTTTCTTTCTTTCTTTCTTTCTTTCTTTCTTTCTTTCTTTCTTTCTTTCTTTCTTTCTTTCCTTCCAATCTCATTTCTTCACCCAAAAATCAACAAATTCATAATCAAATTCTGGATAATCAAAGGTGTTTCAAACTAGATTAATTCAAGAAATTTCATCATCTTCATCATTTATATATCATATCAAAAGATTAGAGTTCAAGAACAAGAAAATCTTCATTTTTAGTTAAATTCGGATTTGAGCAATTGTGGAAGAAATTGTAAGTTAAAACTACCTCATAGTAGTCATTTTATGTTGATAAACATGTTTCTAGTAAAACCCAAACGTTTTGTGCCTTGAATCGAGTCAAAAATCGGATTAGATTCACAGTTTCAAGCCGCTGTGCAGTAAACGCGCGATGGGGTTTAAACGCGCGTTTGGGGTCTAAACTCGTGTAAAGGTTCTAAACTCGTGTAAAGGTTCTAAACTCGTGTAAAGGTTCTAAACTCGTGTAAAGGTTCTAAACTCGTGTAAAGGTTCTAAACTCGTGTAAAGGTTCTAAACTCGTGTAAAGGTTCTAAACTCGTGTAAAGGTTCTAAACTCGTGTAAAGGTTCTAAACTCGTGTAAAGGTTCTAAACTCGTGTAAAGGTTCTAAACTCGTGTAAAGGTTCTAAACTCGTGTAAAGGTTCTAAACTCGTGTAAAGGTTCTAAACTCGTGTAAAGGTTCTAAACTCGTGTAAAGGTTCTAAACTCGTGTAAAGGTTCTAAACTCGTGTAAAGGTTCTAAACTCGTGTAAAGGTTCTAAACTCGTGTAAAGGTTCTAAACTCGTGTAAAGGTTCTAAACTCGTGTAAAGGTTCTAAACTCGTGTAAAGGTTCTAAACTCGTGTAAAGGTTCTAAACTCGTGTAAAGGTTCTAAACTCGTGTAAAGGTTCTAAACTCGTGTAAAGGTTCTAAACTCGTGTAAAGGTTCTAAACTCGTGTAAAGGTTCTAAACTCGTGTAAAGGTTCTAAACTCGTGTAAAGGTTCTAAACTCGTGTAAAGGTTCTAAACTCGTGTAAAGGTTCTAAACTCGTGTAAAGGTTCTAAACTCGTGTAAAGGTTCTAAACTCGTGTAAAGGTTCTAAACTCGTGTAAAGGTTCTAAACTCGTGTAAAGGTTCTAAACTCGTGTAAAGGTTCTAAACTCGTGTAAAGGTTCTAAACTCGTGTAAAGGTTCTAAACTCGTGTAAAGGTTCTAAACTCGTGTAAAGGTTCTAAACTCGTGTAGGGGTTTCTAAACGCGCGTTAAGGTTTAAACGCGTGTAGGGTTTCTAAACGCGCGTTAAGGTTTAAACGCGTGTTGGGTTTCTAAACGCGCGTTAAGGTTTAAACGCGTGTAGGGTTTCTAAACGCGCGTTAAGGTTTAAACGCGTGTAGGGTTTCTAAACGCGCGTTAAGGTTTAAACGCGTGTAGGGTTTCTAAACGCGCGTTAAGGTTTAAACGCGTGTAGGGTTTCTAAACGCGTGTTGGTGTTCTAAACGCGTGTTAGGGTTTGTGACTTGACCTGATTGTGCTAAAACAGCTTGTTTATGATTGTAGAGTTGACATTATGATATATTGATGTATAATTATAGGTTGTGGACGTGTGGACCGTAATACTCGCCTGTAATCTTGTACTCGCCTCTTTATCGAACAAGGTGAGTTTCGTATCTCCCTACCCGCTTGGGATTCGGGCTGAAAAGTGTAAACCTGGCGTGTTTACTTGTATTTATTGATGTATTGATTGTCGATTCATGAGTATGCATTTACATTTGTTTGTAAGCATTGCATACATTACTGTTGGACCCTCGGCAGGGGATTTGCCGGCATCCTGGTGCATAGATGTATGCACCCATTTTGGATGTAGTCATGACCCCGAGTATATAGACATATATATCTCGATGATTTTGAGATACAGCCTTGTTCATGTTGATGACAGAAGGGTATCGTTGCATTTGGTGACCGGCGTTCACGCATAGGATAGGCATGTTTGCTTATTCATGCATTTGGCACATACATTGTTACATACATCATTTGTGCATCATCATTACACTCTCATTTCTTCTGTGTAATCCTGTTGTTGGACGATATTGTGTTGCTTAGAGGCTCGCTGTAAGTCATGCCTAGCCTCTACTCATTTATTGTGATTAGTGATTAGTTTTGATTGCTGCATATGTTGTGTATATGTCCCACTGTTAGGGGATTTGACTTATGTATATTGAGATGCGGGCTTGTCCCTCTGTTGACAGGTGTACCCCGTTACGATTATTGTTGTTGGTTCATGTTTGTCGAATGTTGACTATTGGTTTATGGTTGACGGTTATTGATTGTCGATTCATGAGTATGCATTTACATTTGTTTGTAAGCATTGCATACATTACTGTTGGACCCTCGGCAGGGGATTTGCCGGCATCCTGGTGCATAGATGTATGCACCCATTTTGGATGTAGTCATGACCCCGAGTATATAGACATATATATCTCGATGATTTTGAGATACAGCCTTGTTCATGTTGATGACAGAAGGGTATCGTTGCATTTGGTGACCGGCGTTCACGCATAGGATAGGCATGTTTGCTTATTCATGCATTTGGCACATACATTGTTACATACATCATTTGTGCATCATCATTACACTCTCATTTCTTCTGTGTAATCCTGTTGTTGGACGATATTGTGTTGCTTAGAGGCTCGCTGTAAGTCATGCCTAGCCTCTACTCATTTATTGTGATTATTGACGTGGGTTCTTTATGGACCATTTTTACGAACTCACCAACCTTGTGTTGACTATGCTTAGTACACTTTTCAGGTAATCAGGTTCTCCCAGGACGTGGAGTTTAGTTGCTTGGCTTGCTGTGAACCCGGATTATGGACCTCATGGATCAAGGATTCATTGGCCTGTCTTTTGCATTATACTTAGGATCGTTTTGCCATCTTTCGGATTGTTCTTTGTAACTTTGATGGTTATTTGCTCCTTATGTATTTTGTTACTTGTTTCGTTTTGTAATGGATTCACTGAATCTCTAATTGCATTTAGCTTGTTCTATTGTAATTCCACCTTGCGCTATATGATTTCCGTGACATTTTGAGCTCCGGCTTGGGGTGTTACAGAATGGTGGCCCATGCGTGGTCGTAGAGAATTAGGCGGTTTGACCTAGACTACGGCTTAAGTTAAAACTCTTCATATAGCATGCATGGTTAGGAAATTCGTGTGCAATATGAATTTTGTGAATCCCCGTGTGAGTTCGTAGTTAAGACCAATTGTGTGATAGCTTGATTTCAATGTGATGAATGTGGTTATTATGATTTATTGTTGTTATTTGTTGAAGCTAATGTGATGATTTAGGGCAAAATGATGGGATGGCATTAACTTAGTATAATATTGTGCCGTGGTAGGGGCCGTGGCTCAACCGGAAGTAGGTGCGTAGGGGCCGTGGTAGGGGCCGTGGTAGGGGCCGTGGTAGGGGCCGTGTAGAGGTCGTGGTAGGGGCCGGGTAGGGGTCGTGGTGGAGCTCCTGAGCCAAACTTGGCCGAGGTAGGGGCCGTGGTAGGGGCCGTGGTAGGGGCCGTGGTAGGGGTCGTGGTAGGGGCCGAAGGGGTCGTGGTGGTTCCTGAGCCATGGCTCAACCGGAAGTAGGTGCGTAGGGGCCGTGGTAGGGGCCGTGGTAGAGGGCCGTGGTAGGGGCCGTGGTAGAGGTCGTGGTAGGGGCCGGGTAGGGGTCGTGGTGGAGCTCCTGAGCCAAACTTGGCCGAGGTAGGGGCCGTGGTAGGGGCCGTGGTAGGGGCCGTGGTAGGGGCCGTGGTAGGGCAAGGGTAGGGGCCGTGGTAGGGGCCGTGGTAGGGGCCGTGGTAGGGGCCGTAGTAGAGGTCGTGGTAGGGGCCGGGTAGGGGTCGTGGTGGAGCTCCTGAGCCAAACTTGGCCGAGGTAGGGGCCGTGGTAGGGGCCGTGGTAGGGGCCGTGGTAGGGGTCGTGGTAGGGGCCTGAAGGGGTCGTGGTGGTTCCTGAGCCATGGTAGGGGCCGTGGTAGGGGCCGTGGTAGGGGCCGTGGCTCAACCGGAAGCTCAACCAGAAGTGCAAGGGTAGGGGCCGTGGTAGGGGCCGTGGTAGGGGCCGTGGTAGGGGCCGTAGTAGAGGTCGTGGTAGGGGCCGGGTAGGGGTCGTGGTGGAGCTCCTGAGCCAAACTTGGCCGAGGTAGGGGCCGTGGTAGGGGCCGTGGTAGGGGCGGAGGTTGGGGCCGTGGTAGGGGCCGTGGAAGAGGTCGTGGTAGGGGCCGTGGTAGGGGTCGTGGTGGAGCTCCTGAGCCAAACTTAGCCGAGGTAGGGGCCGTGGTAGGGGCCGTGGTAGGGGCCGTGGTAGGGGCCGTGGTAGGGGCCGTGGTAGGGGCCGTGGCTCAACCGGAAGTAGGTGCGTAGGGGCCGTGGTAGGGGCCGTGGTAGGGGCCGTGGTAGGGGCCGTGTAGAGGTCGTGGTAGGGGCCGGGTAGGGGTCGTGGTGGAGCTCCTGAGCCAAACTTGGCCGAGGTAGGGGCCGTGGTAGGGGCCGTGGTAGGGGCCGTGGTAGGGGTCGTGGTAGGGGCCGTGGTAGGGGCAAGGTGGTAGGGGCCGTGGTAGGGGCCGTGGTAGAGGTCGTGGTAGGGGCCGTGGTAGGGGTCGTGGTGGAGCTCCTGAGCCAAACTTGGCCGTGGTAGGGGCCGTGGTAGGGGCCGTAGTAGAGGTCGTGGTAGGGGCCGGTAGGGGTCGTGGTGAAGCTCCTGGTAGGGGCCGTGGTAGGGGCCGTGGTAGAGGTCGTGGTAGGGGCCGGGTAGGGGTCGTGGTGGAGCTCCTGAGCCAAACTTGGCCGAGGTAGGGGCCGTGGTAGGGGCCGTGGTAGGGGCCGTGGTAGGGGTCGTGGTAGGGGCCGAAGGGGTCGTGGTGGTTCCTGAGCCATGGTAGGGGCCGTGGTAGGGGCCGTGGTAGGGGCCGTGGTAGGGGCCGTGGTAGGGGCCGTGGTAGGGGCCGTGGTAGGGGCCGTGGTAGGGGCCGTGGTAGGGGCCGTGGTAGGGGCCGTGGCTCAACCGGAAGCTCAACCAGAAGTGCAAGGAGGTAGGGGCCGTGGTAGGGGCCATGGTAGAGGTCGTGGTAGGGGCCGTGGCAGGGGTCGTGGTAGGGGCCGGGTAGGGGTCGTGGTGGAGCTCCTGAGCCAAACTTGGCCGAGGTAGGGGCCGTGGTAGGGGCCGTGGTAGGGGCCGTGGTAGGGGTCGTGGTAGGGGCCGAAGGGGTCGTGGTGGTTCCTGAGCCATGGTAGGGGCCGTGGTAGGGGCCGTGGTAGGGGCCGTGGTAGGGGCCGTGGTAGGGGCCGTGGTAGGGGCCGTGGTAGGGGCCGTGGTAGGGGCCGTGGTAGGGGCCGTGGTAGGGGCCGTGGTAGGGGCCGTGGTAGGGGCCGTGGTAGGGGCCGTGGTAGGGGCCGTGGTAGGGGCCGTGGTAGGGGCCGTGGTAGGGGCCGTGGTAGGGGCCGTGGCTCAACCGGAAGTAGGTGCGTAGGGGCCGTGGTAGGGGCCGTGGTAGAGGGCCGTGGTAGGGGCCGTGGTAGAGGTCGTGGTAGGGGCCGGGTAGGGGTCGTGGTGGAGCTCCTGAGCCAAACTTGGCCGAGGTAGGGGCCGTGGTAGGGGCCGTGGTAGGGGCCGTGGTAGGGGCCGTGGTAGGGGCGTGGAGGGGTCCGGTGGAGCCGGAAGTACAAAGAGGTAGGGGCCGTGGTAGGGGCCGTGGTAGAGGTCGTGGTAGGGGCCGTGGTAGGGGTCGTGGTGAAGCCCCTGAGCCAAACTTGGCTGAGGTAATCGCCCAAACGGTTGCCGGCATCATGCCAACCATCATTGCTCAAGTCACTGCAAGTCTTGGGCAAAATAATGTGGCTCAAAACGATGAAGCCCTAGAAAATGAAAATAACGAAGATGCTCAACATTATGCCGAAGATAATGAAGAAGAGGAACCCGTGGGAGTTGGTATCGGTATGCCTATGAATAATCAATACGGTGGGTACCGTCAAGGTTGTATATTCAAAGATTTTAAAAGTTGTGGGGCACCGGAGTTTGATGGGAAGGGTGGTCCCACGGAATGCATAAGATGGTTTGAGGCAATAGAAGCAGTGATTGAAAGGAGTCATTGCACCTACGCTGACCGGATTCCCTATGCATCCGGCATGTTTAGGCATGACGCTTTGAGTTGGTGGAATCAGGAAATAACATTGGGGCGGACTCAAAATTTGGAGTGGGTTGACTTCGTAAATAAAGTAAAAGCAAAGTTTTGTCCTCCCTACGAACTACAAAATTTAACCATCGAGTTCGCGAACCTCAACATGGAAGGAGCCGATTTCAAGGGCTACGTTAGACGATTTCAAGAGTTGTCTACCCTCATTCCCCACTTGGTGGGTACCGAGTTACAGGCTGTCCAGAAGTTTGTTTTGGGCTTGAATCCTCATGTCCGATCATATGTAAACTCCAATATGCCTACTTCTTTGGCAAACGCGGTTAACCAAGCCGGGAGTGTAACTGAAGACTTATTGAGAAGGGGCGTTTTGAGCAAATCCTCGTCAAGCAAGAGGAAAGAAGTGGGAGAGTCGAGCGGGGTAAGAAAAATGGGGAGGTTTGACCCCAAGAATGCAAATAGGGGTAGAATAATGGCGGCGGTGGAACCGGCTAGGAGGGCTTACACCGGGCCTCATCCCTTTTGTGGAAGATGCAACAAGCACCATCCCGCCACTACTCCATGTGAAGCGTGCTATAATTGCAACCAAGTTGGGCACGTATCCAGAAATTGTAGAGCTCCAAGAGCGGGCCCAATGAATGCGGCTCCTATTCGGGCCGTTCCTCCTCAAGGTAACCAAAGGAGAGGTGAATGTTTTGTATGTGGTAGCCGTGACCACTACCGTGATAATTGTCCTCGATGGGTGGGACAACAAGTGCAAGTAGCCGTTCACCCCAATCAACTCCAAATGGTGGGGCCTAATCAAAACCGGGGACAACAAGGCCACCAAGTGCAACCACGCGGCCGAGCCTTTGCGGCCAATGTAAATGAAGCCCGCAATGATCCCAACGTTGTAGCAGGTACTTTTCTCCTTAATGGTCTCTATGCCACCGTTTTATTTGATTCCGGGGCCGATTATAGCCTCGTGTCTTCTAATTTTGTTCCTTTGATTGATGTGCATCCTTGTGCTCTAAATTATGTGCTTGACATTGAAATGGTGAACGGGTCACTAACTAGAATTAGCCAAATACTCCGTGATTGTGTTTTGACCTTGGAAGACGTTGACTTCTTCATTGACCTTATGCCTCTTGACATTGGTAGTTTTGATATCATAGTGGGTATGGATTGGTTAGCGGCGGTTAATGCGACGATTGATTGTAGTGAGAGAGTTGTTAAGATACCTTTGGCCAACGGTAAAATTCTTAGGGTTCAAGGCGAAACCTCCGATTCCCCTAATTCTAAAGTCTATAGTGCTACCACCACAAGGGTAGAATTGAAGACCGTTCCTGTTGTTTGTGATTTCCCCGATGTTTTTCCGGATGACTTACCGGGGTTACCTCCGCCCCGTGAACTTGATTTTCGTATCAATCTTACTCCTGAAGCCGCGCCCGTAGCAAAAGCTCCATATAGACTAGCTCTAACCGAAATGCAAGAGCTACAAACGCAACTCAAGGAACTCCAAGAGAAGGGTTTCATTCGCCCTAGTCAATCTCCATGGGGTGCTCCTGTTCTCTTCGTCAAAAAGAAAGACGGATCCTTCCGAATGTGTATTGATTATAGGGAATTGAACAAGCTCACCGTGAAGAACAGATATCCTCTCCCTAGAATTGATGACTTGTTTGATCAACTTCAAGGAGCTAAGCACTTCTCAAAAATCGATCTTCGCTCGGGTTATCATCAACTCCGGGTACATGAAGATGACATCCCCAAAACAGCTTTTCGCACAAGGTACGGCCATTTTGAATTCACAGTGATGCCATTTGGGTTGACTAATGCACCGGCGGTGTTCATGGACTTGATGAACCGGGTGTGTCAACCATACTTAGACAAGTCTGTCATTGTGTTCATTGATGACATACTTGTATACTCAAAGACAAAGGAGGAGCATGTTGAGCACTTGCGTGAAGTGCTTGAATTACTAAGGAAGGAGAAGTTGTACGCAAAATTTCCAATGTGTATTGATTATAGGGAATTGAACAAGCTCACCGTGAAGAACAGATATCCTCTCCCTAGAATTGATGACTTGTTTGATCAACTTCAAGGAGCTAAGCACTTCTCAAAAATCGATCTTCGCTCGGGTTATCATCAACTCCGGGTACATGAAGATGACATCCCCAAAACAGCTTTTCGCACAAGGGTAGAATTGAAGACCGTTCCTGTTGTTTGTGATTTCCCCGATGTTTTTCCGGATGACTTACCGGGGTTACCTCCGCCCCGTGAACTTGATTTTCGTATCAATCTTACTCCTGAAGCCGCGCCCGTAGCAAAAGCTCCATATAGACTAGCTCTAACCGAAATGCAAGAGCTACAAACGCAACTCAAGGAACTCCAAGAGAAGGGTTTCATTCGCCCTAGTCAATCTCCATGGGGTGCTCCTGTTCTCTTCGTCAAAAAGAAAGACGGATCCTTCCGAATGTGTATTGATTATAGGGAATTGAACAAGCTCACCGTGAAGAACAGATATCCTCTCCCTAGAATTGATGACTTGTTTGATCAACTTCAAGGAGCTAAGCACTTCTCAAAAATCGATCTTCGCTCGGGTTATCATCAACTCCGGGTACATGAAGATGACATCCCCAAAACAGCTTTTCGCACAAGGGTAGAATTGAAGACCGTTCCTGTTGTTTGTGATTTCCCCGATGTTTTTCCGGATGACTTACCGGGGTTACCTCCGCCCCGTGAACTTGATTTTCGTATCAATCTTACTCCTGAAGCCGCGCCCGTAGCAAAAGCTCCATATAGACTAGCTCTAACCGAAATGCAAGAGCTACAAACGCAACTCAAGGAACTCCAAGAGAAGGGTTTCATTCGCCCTAGTCAATCTCCATGGGGTGCTCCTGTTCTCTTCGTCAAAAAGAAAGACGGATCCTTCCGAATGTGTATTGATTATAGGGAATTGAACAAGCTCACCGTGAAGAACAGATATCCTCTCCCTAGAATTGATGACTTGTTTGATCAACTTCAAGGAGCTAAGCACTTCTCAAAAATCGATCTTCGCTCGGGTTATCATCAACTCCGGGTACATGAAGATGACATCCCCAAAACAGCTTTTCGCACAAGGTACGGCCATTTTGAATTCACAGTGATGCCATTTGGGTTGACTAATGCACCGGCGGTGTTCATGGACTTGATGAACCGGGTGTGTCAACCATACTTAGACAAGTCTGTCATTGTGTTCATTGATGACATACTTGTATACTCAAAGACAAAGGAGGAGCATGTTGAGCACTTGCGTGAAGTGCTTGAATTACTAAGGAAGGAGAAGTTGTACGCAAAATTTTCCAAGTGTGAGTTTTGGTTGGAGGAGGTCCACTTCCTTGGTCACGTAGTGAGCAAGGATGGTATTCATGTGGACCCAAGCAAGATTGAAGCGGTTAAGAATTGGAGAAGACCCGAAACGCCATCCGAGATCCGCCAATTCCTTGGATTGGCGGGTTACTATAGAAGGTTTATTGAAAATTTCTCCCGTATCGCACAACCACTCACCCTCTTGACTCAAAAAGATAGAAACTTCGAATGGGGCGAAAGACAAGAGAACGCCTTCCAAACCCTTAAGGATATGCTATGTGATGCTCCTATTTTGACGCTACCGGATCGGATAAGATGTATTTTGACTTGAAGGAATTGTATTGGTGGCCGGGCATGAAGCGTGATGTGGCTAAGTATGTGAGTGAGTGCCTTACTTGCTTACAAGTTAAGGCCGATCACAAGAAGCCACCCGGATTGTTGGTACAACCGGTGATGCCCGAATGGAAGTGGGAACATATCTCAATGGACTTCATCACCAAACTACCGAAGACGAGAAGCGGCCGAGACACGATTTGGGTGATAGTAGATCGGTTAACGAAGTCGGCTCACTTTTTAGCCATTCGAGAAACCGATAAATTCGACACTTTAGCTCGTTTGTACATCAAGGAAATAATAGCTAAGCATGGAGTGCCGATTTCTATCATTTCCGATAGAGATGCCCGTTTCAAATCAAAATTTTGGGAAGCCTTTCAAAAAGCCATGGGTACTCGACTTGACATGAGCACGGCATTTCACCCTCAAACGGATGGGCAAACCGAGAGAACCATTCAAACTCTTGAAGACATGTTGAGGGCGTGTGCGATTGATTTTGGTGGAAGTTGGGAAGACCATTTGCCGTTAGTTGAGTTTTCATACAACAATAGCTACCACGCTACTATTCAAATGGCACCCTTTAAGGCCTTGTATGGTAGAGTGTGCCGTTCTCCTTTAGCTTGGGCGGAAATTGGAGAGAGTCAACTTATCGGGCCGGAAATTGTGATTGAAACTACCAAGGTAATATCTCAAATTAAGGAGAAGTTGCAATTGGCCCGTGAACGTCAAAAGAAGTATCTAAACTCGTGTAAAGGTTCTAAACTCGTGTAAAGGTTCTAAACTCGTGTAAAGGTTCTAAACTCGTGTAAAGGTTCTAAACTCGTGTAAAGGTTCTAAACTCGTGTAAAGGTTCTAAACTCGTGTAAAGGTTCTAAACTCGTGTAAAGGTTCTAAACTCGTGTAAAGGTTCTAAACTCGTGTAAAGGTTCTAAACTCGTGTAAAGGTTCTAAACTCGTGTAAAGGTTCTAAACTCGTGTAAAGGTTCTAAACTCGTGTAAAGGTTCTAAACTCGTGTAAAGGTTCTAAACTCGTGTAAAGGTTCTAAACTCGTGTAAAGGTTCTAAACTCGTGTAAAGGTTCTAAACTCGTGTAAAGGTTCTAAACTCGTGTAAAGGTTCTAAACTCGTGTAAAGGTTCTAAACTCGTGTAAAGGTTCTAAACTCGTGTAAAGGTTCTAAACTCGTGTAAAGGTTCTAAACTCGTGTAAAGGTTCTAAACTCGTGTAAAGGTTCTAAACTCGTGTAAAGGTTCTAAACTCGTGTAAAGGTTCTAAACTCGTGTAAAGGTTCTAAACTCGTGTAAAGGTTCTAAACTCGTGTAAAGGTTCTAAACTCGTGTAAAGGTTCTAAACTCGTGTAAAGGTTCTAAACTCGTGTAAAGGTTCTAAACTCGTGTAAAGGTTCTAAACTCGTGTAAAGGTTCTAAACTCGTGTAAAGGTTCTAAACTCGTGTAAAGGTTCTAAACTCGTGTAAAGGTTCTAAACTCGTGTAAAGGTTCTAAACTCGTGTAAAGGTTCTAAACTCGTGTAAAGGTTCTAAACTCGTGTAAAGGTTCTAAACTCGTGTAAAGGTTCTAAACTCGTGTAAAGGTTCTAAACTCGTGTAAAGGTTCTAAACTCGTGTAAAGGTTCTAAACTCGTGTAAAGGTTCTAAACTCGTGTAAAGGTTCTAAACTCGTGTAAAGGTTCTAAACTCGTGTAAAGGTTCTAAACTCGTGTAAAGGTTCTAAACTCGTGTAAAGGTTCTAAACTCGTGTAAAGGTTCTAAACTCGTGTAAAGGTTCTAAACTCGTGTAAAGGTTCTAAACTCGTGTAAAGGTTCTAAACTCGTGTAAAGGTTCTAAACTCGTGTAAAGGTTCTAAACTCGTGTAAAGGTTCTAAACTCGTGTAAAGGTTCTAAACTCGTGTAAAGGTTCTAAACTCGTGTAAAGGTTCTAAACTCGTGTAAAGGTTCTAAACTCGTGTAAAGGTTCTAAACTCGTGTAAAGGTTCTAAACTCGTGTAAAGGTTCTAAACTCGTGTAAAGGTTCTAAACTCGTGTAAAGGTTCTAAACTCGTGTAAAGGTTCTAAACTCGTGTAAAGGTTCTAAACTCGTGTAAAGGTTCTAAACTCGTGTAAAGGTTCTAAACTCGTGTAAAGGTTCTAAACTCGTGTAAAGGTTCTAAACTCGTGTAAAGGTTCTAAACTCGTGTAAAGGTTCTAAACTCGTGTAAAGGTTCTAAACTCGTGTAAAGGTTCTAAACTCGTGTAAAGGTTCTAAACTCGTGTAAAGGTTCTAAACTCGTGTAAAGGTTCTAAACTCGTGTAAAGGTTCTAAACTCGTGTAAAGGTTCTAAACTCGTGTAAAGGTTCTAAACTCGTGTAAAGGTTCTAAACTCGTGTAAAGGTTCTAAACTCGTGTAAAGGTTCTAAACTCGTGTAAAGGTTCTAAACTCGTGTAAAGGTTCTAAACTCGTGTAAAGGTTCTAAACTCGTGTAAAGGTTCTAAACTCGTGTAAAGGTTCTAAACTCGTGTAAAGGTTCTAAACTCGTGTAAAGGTTCTAAACTCGTGTAAAGGTTCTAAACTCGTGTAAAGGTTCTAAACTCGTGTAAAGGTTCTAAACTCGTGTAAAGGTTCTAAACTCGTGTAAAGGTTCTAAACTCGTGTAAAGGTTCTAAACTCGTGTAAAGGTTCTAAACTCGTGTAAAGGTTCTAAACTCGTGTAAAGGTTCTAAACTCGTGTAAAGGTTCTAAACTCGTGTAAAGGTTCTAAACTCGTGTAAAGGTTCTAAACTCGTGTAAAGGTTCTAAACTCGTGTAAAGGTTCTAAACTCGTGTAAAGGTTCTAAACTCGTGTAAAGGTTCTAAACTCGTGTAAAGGTTCTAAACTCGTGTAAAGGTTCTAAACTCGTGTAAAGGTTCTAAACTCGTGTAAAGGTTCTAAACTCGTGTAAAGGTTCTAAACTCGTGTAAAGGTTCTAAACTCGTGTAAAGGTTCTAAACTCGTGTAAAGGTTCTAAACTCGTGTAAAGGTTCTAAACTCGTGTAAAGGTTCTAAACTCGTGTAAAGGTTCTAAACTCGTGTAAAGGTTCTAAACTCGTGTAAAGGTTCTAAACTCGTGTAAAGGTTCTAAACTCGTGTAGGGTTTCTAAACGCGTGTTGGTGTTCTAAACGCGTGTTGGTGTTCTAAACGCGTGTTAGGGTTTGTGACTTGACCTGATTGTGCTAAAACAGCTTGTTTATGATTGTAGAGTTGACATTATGATATATTGATGTATAATTATAGGTTGTGGACGTGTGGACCGTAATACTCGCCTGTAATCTTGTACTCGCCTCTTTATCGAACAAGGTGAGTTTCGTATCTCCCTACCCGCTTGGGATTCGGGCTGAAAAGTGTAAACCTGGCGTGTTTACTTGTATTTATTGATGTATTGATTGTTTGACATGATTGTTGGATTGATGTGACGTGTCTTGTCGTTGTTTGACTTGGATTGTGTTTTAGTTAAGTGTTACTTATACATTAGGATAGACGTACATACATGGAAGTCGGTTATGCATCCATTGGGTTTCAGATGTGGTGGGAAGGCTGCGGGTGACCCTATACATAAGCATCTGGGACTCGAAGGAAGTAAAATCCTCTGAAGTATATGTACGTATAGTTGGTTTTCATTGTGATTAGTGATTAGTTTTGATTGCTGCATATGTTGTGTATATGTCCCACTGTTAGGGGATTTGACTTATGTATATTGAGATGCGGGCTTGTCCCTCTGTTGACAGGTGTACCCCGTTACGATTATTGTTGTTGGTTCATGTTTGTCGAATGTTGACTATTGGTTTATGGTTGACGGTTATTGATTGTCGATTCATGAGTATGCATTTACATTTGTTTGTAAGCATTGCATACATTACTGTTGGACCCTCGGCAGGGGATTTGCCGGCATCCTGGTGCATAGATGTATGCACCCATTTTGGATGTAGTCATGACCCCGAGTATATAGACATATATATCTCGATGATTTTGAGATACAGCCTTGTTCATGTTTGTCGAATGTTGACTATTGGTTTATGGTTGACGGTTATTGATTGTCGATTCATGAGTATGCATTTACATTTGTTTGTAAGCATTGCATACATTACTGTTGGACCCTCGGCAGGGGATTTGCCGGCATCCTGGTGCATAGATGTATGCACCCATTTTGGATGTAGTCATGACCCCGAGTATATAGACATATATATCTCGATGATTTTGAGATACAGCCTTGTTCATGTTGATGACAGAAGGGTATCGTTGCATTTGGTGACCGGCGTTCACGCATAGGATAGGCATGTTTGCTTATTCATGCATTTGGCACATACATTGTTACATACATCATTTGTGCATCATCATTACACTCTCATTTCTTCTGTGTAATCCTGTTGTTGGACGATATTGTGTTGCTTAGAGGCTCGCTGTAAGTCATGCCTAGCCTCTACTCATTTATTGTGATTATTGACGTGGGTTCTTTATGGACCATTTTTACGAACTCACCAACCTTGTGTTGACTATGCTTAGTACACTTTTCAGGTAATCAGGTTCTCCCAGGTCGTGGAGTTTAGTTGCTTGGCTTGCTGTGAACCCGGATTATGGACCTCATGGATCAAGGATTCATTGGCCTGTCTTTTGCATTACCTAGATTTTGTTCGCCATCCTTGGATGTTTTTATGTAAACTTTGATGGCTATTTGCTCTTGTTGGTTATTGCTAAGTATCATTAGGGTAACAATAATTATACAAATAACATCTAAATCTTTAAAAAAACTGATGCAGGAGGTTTGTGTGTATCTAAAACAGACCATCGGGGCCTTTCAACCGGTTTGACCAATTCAAACTGTTCCACTCTTCATTAAATTTTTTGATATAGCCCAGGTGAGATGAAGTACAACCTTGCCCATTAATATGCCAAAGGGTTGAAAGTGCCACCTCTAAGAAAAACATGTCGAAGTTACAAATGCTAATTGAACCCAAGGTGCTAACTATTTGTATTCCCTCTATTATGTAGAATTGTCTTACTTTGACTTTGAATGTCAAAGAAAGTTGTTACCAACTTTGTAATTATGAATATGAATATTACTAGCCTTCTCATATTTGAATAAAATTATAACAATGTAACCATAGAAAATGTAAATGCAAGAAAAACAATAAGTACTGAAAACTAAAAGAATATACAAAACAATGACAGCTTTGTTAGAGAAAACTTTGACATTCAGATTTTCAGAGTCAAAGAGAAACAATAAATAGGGAACAATGGGAAATACCATGTTCCGCCCTTCTTCATCTTACATGTCTCATCTCTGTTTCTCCTCATATCAGATAAGTAGGACCCATAACCACATCTCATTTCCCCTCAAATGATACTAGTTGGACCCACAGCGTGTAAATGTTAAATAGTATTAAAAAAAGAAAAGAAGAAGACGATAACTTAAATGGATATATACTCACCTGATCCTCAATCTCATCCTCAATAGCTAGCTTGTTAGATTCTTCTTCTAAAAGTGCCTTCATTTGTGACTTCAAAACGTAACCAGGAGGGAGTGCATGTCTATAATGACACTCTTTGTTGCCATTGGGACAAACCCAAAACCAACCATATTGTTTCTTCTCCACTGCTTCAAGAAAGTGTTTGCAAACCTACTCATAAATTCACCAAACGTCAATCAACAAAGTTTGAGGTTACAGGCCAAGAAATTCACTTAACAATAAAACACCCATGAAGTGTCATCTTGTTTGAAATGGCAGACATCATTTTCAGGCCATAAATACACAAACATTGATCAAATTTTGTTCATGTATTCCGCACGAAAGGCCAAACCAACGTAGAGTATTGAAGTTATGAAAAAGTTTGTTACGTAGCACTAATGGCGTTACTTAAAGATATAGATTTAGCATTCATCATTAGAAAGGGAAAAATGGCACCTGACAAAAGGCACCAATGTCTATGATTCAGAAAAATCTCCCGAAACATTAGCAAAGATAAAATAGGACCCGACTTAGAGAAGGAAGAAAAACAGATTAAGTAATATCTTCATTGACTGCAGTGAGACCAATTCTATACACTTCCCCTTTTTTATACAAATGGCTCTTAGCAACCCAGTAGCAGATCAATTTCGTTGAGCCTTAACGCCACAACCAACGATAAGTTTTTTAATTAACAGAAATCACTCATGAATAAGGGTCAAATGATTCCGATAACTAAGATACTTCATGAATAACGATCACTACTAAGTCAGCGCATGCTTTCATGATTAAAAAAATCATAATAAACGTCTAAGATCATTTTACACAGATAGGAGATGACTAGTATAAGCATTCTTGGAAAACGATTAAAGGGTTTAGGAAAGCATACAATGTCGGTTGGTTTATTCTGGTTATACTCTTTCCCTTTGGATGCCACAACCTTTTCCAACGTCTCTTGATCCCAATCCTCCATTGTCCCTAAAAGCATATTGTTGACCAAAAATTAATTATACCGAGTCACAATAACAATGTACTAGTAACCAATAAAATAACTTGAAGCCATTAATACCTTCATCACGCTTATCACTGAAAATGTCAATCTTCTCACCCTTCCTCTGTACATTCAAATCATGAGAAAACTTGCATTTAAACCCTTTTGCACACTGACCAGCCTTAAAGTATTCACACAATATGGACTTTGGATCCACCCCTGATAAGAAACCGTAATTTGTCAGATAATTTGAAACCATGGTACAAAAATTCACATTCACATCTTAATACATTCTTGAACTTGCATAAAGAAAATAGATTTGGTTATGAGAATCCAAAAAGTTATTATCACTACAAAAAAAGATAGTAAGTTGCCGTCGCACCACATGAACAACAAATGAGCACATCGTAAAGATAAAAAAAATAAACTACTAACATATACCCATCTATTTCATACTAGATTCAAGTGACTACTTAAAACTTATGGAGTGCAAGAGTGGATAGCATGACAAATGCTGAACCCAATCATTATAACATGTAACTATGAATGCAGAAAATGTTATATATGTATAGACTGTAGTTTAAAGTTTAACTTTCTTCCTCTTTCTTAAAAAGGACACGGTACAAATCATCACAAGTTTTCCTTTTATAATTCAGTATGATTCGATACGACTAATCCAGTAAAATGACAATGTAATGCCGAGAGGCGGTATGATGCCAATGTAATCATTCTCCCTAATCAACTATGATTACTAAAATAAATGCTATAAATTTTTTTACTTTTTTTAACGGCAATTCTACCCTACTCCTAAACTACCTCAAATACTCCTAAAATCGGCAAATGCCATAAAATATTAATTTAAAAATTTTATACATAAAAAAAAAAAAAAGTAAAACCATACCAACAGGTACTTTAGGTTGAACAACAGCAATCTTGAACAAATCATTTAATTCCTTCTCTCTGGCTTTTTCTTCCTCTTTCTTTTTCTGTTCATAATTACAAAAAATATTAATAATTAATTAATTACTGATAATTAAGTAATAATAATAATAAACAATTAACACATGCAATCAAAATTAAAATAAAAGCAGATTAATAATACCTTAGCAGCAAGTTTAGAAGGATCAGGTTTAGGTTGTACGTTCTGTTGAAGAGATTGTACATATTTTTGTACATTTTTACTTTTATTCTTATTTTTAAGACCAAATGTTTTATCTTCTACTACTTTTTGCTTCTTCGCTATCTCCGCTTTTGATTGTTTCGGCGGCATCTTTTTCTTCTTTTTTTTTTTTTTCAATAAAATTTGATCAAATTACTGATGAATTTGTTTGATTGATCGATCAAATTTTAATTAACGATCTTATATACGATATGATTATTATAGGAATTTGATATAATAATTATCAGATTATTAATATGAACCAGTTTTTTGTTCCAGGTGAAAAAGGTTACGTATATAAATGGAGTCCCTCCACTATATATATTGCTTGGTGAGTCCATAATTTAATATTTTTCATTTTAAATGTAAAAAGTATTTTATATTTTTGGTGCTCAACTGCTCATATGAAGTTGTTTATGTTAATGAACAATTTTCGTTTTATGTTTTTTTTGAAAGGTGAATTTCGCTTGAAACTTCGTGTCGCGATTCGACAGCGAGAGGTCTAGCATACGTTGTCTTAACCGGGTCCGCGCTAGAGAGCTCTCTCGAAGTAGAAATGCCTATTTCAAATACCCAATGGGGGAAAACCCCCTACTAATCCGCCCGAAGGCACGACGATTAATAGGGGTAAACCCTGCCCCCTCAGACTTGAACCTGGGTATACCCAAGTCAAGCCCTCATAGAAGGACTACCTATATCTCAAAGTTGGTGGAATGGAGATTCGAACCTGAGACCTATAGGTCACCAGGGGAACTCCAAACCACTCCACCAACTCATCATTGATTTATAAATGATAATCTGATATAAACAAACTAATATACAGAATTAATTTTTGATAACTAATTTTATGTTGAAATTGGTATAGTTTCATGTTAACCAAGTAGATAACATTCAAGCATGTTAACTTATTTAGTTATTTATTAAGGATGGTGGCAAACCGGCAATAGTACAAGGCATGGGTTAGACATGTTTCATGCCTAGCGGCAACACCCCTGTCAAGACAAAGGCATGGGGGCGGAAGGAAGGCTTCAGCCTTTCAGGCAAAAATTGCCACTTAGACACGAGTGTGAGAGTGTGTCTTGTGACCGTTGGAAGGGGACAACGGATATATTAGTTTATTTTTTGACCGTTTGGAAAAAAATTCACCCCTATTTAAATACACATCTTCACTATATTTTTCAGCCAGATCATTTCCACTTCACATATTTTCTATACACTTTTAACAAAACTATTACCATGGATACAAGAAAATCAAAAAATATTTCTTTCAAGACTCGATCACGTGGCTATTGATCTCAAGGTATTCGTCCCCCAATTCAACCGCAAAATCGTCCCAAGTTCAATCTCAACCCACATACATATCTCAAACAACTCCTCCATCTCAATGCTATGTTAGAAAATAATATAAAATAGATATAATAATAATAAAATGATAAAGTTAGAAAACATATTTTGGCTTTCGGTATAGTTTTTGCTCACTCACATCTTAAACAAAATATATTGGGTTAATAAAGTTTTAATCACTTAATTTTGATACAATAATTGTTTTAACCACTTAACTTTTTTTTTTTCTATACACTTTTAACAAAACTATTACCATGGATACAAGAAAATCAAAAAATATTTCTTTCAAGACTCGATCACGTGGCTATTGATCTCAAGGTATTCGTCCCCCAATTCAACCGCAAAATCGTCCCAAGTTCAATCTCAACCCACATACATATCTCAAACAACTCCTCCATCTCAATGCTATGTTAGAAAATAATATAAAATAGATATAATAATAATAAAATGATAAAGTTAGAAAACATATTTTGGCTTTCGGTATAGGTTTTGCTCACTCACATCTTAAACAAAATATACTTGTTTGAAATGATAATCGTTTTAATCACTTAACTTTTATTCAAAATGATAAAAGAACGTTACTTTAGCCAAGTTAGTGTTTTTATCCCTTAAACCTTTAACTTAACCAAGGTTAACCAATCAAATATCGTCAGTTATAGTTCACTTAAAGGTTTAAGTGGATAAAAACATTAACTCCGGCTAAAGTTAAGTGCATTACCATTTTGATAAGAAGTTAAGTAATTAAAACAATTATGGTTTCAACATTAGGTGATTAAATCGTTCAAGATAAATGTTAGATGGTTAAAATGATTATTGTTTTAAGTTTAGGATTATATTATTCCAAAAGAAATTATTTGGTTAAAACGATTAATGTACCATAGTTAAGTAATTAAAACGTTATTATCCCAAATATATTCTCATTGTATTTAATTTTCTCTAATTTTAATTATTTACTTCATTTTATTTCTTTGAAGAAGATAATAAAAGAAGATAACTCATAATAGTAACACATTAATTTGATATACTTAGTAAACGAAGGTCACAGTTGGTCTGACTGTTTTATTTAAGGTCTTGAGTTTCATTCTTAGTGATAGCAAAACCTTGAGGTTTTTCTTTTTAAATACTTGTAACGGCTCATGGTCAATACCTCGTTGTCTAGGATATGTGCAAGACTTTCACCGAGGTTTTCTTTGTCGTACACTGACCGAATGTTCTAAAAAAAAAGTAGTTATGCTCAAAACGACGTCGTATTAGTCAGTACCAAATCCACTGCAAAAGATAAGGCAAGTACAACCTCAAAACACAAAATCCACACTCCAAATTTCTTCGCCAATCCAAAAACCAAAACCAAAAAAGAAAGAAAAATTATGGAAGGAGCCACCCTTTCATCCACTTTCCGACCACCACCACCACCATCATTATCCACCATAAAACCCCATTTCCACCACCACAACCACCGTAAACCAAATCTCACAATCCGTTCCGCCATCAGCCGTACAAAAAAAGAAGAAACAATAGAATCAGTCAAAACCCAACTCGAAAACTGTCACTTAATCGCAGGTATCAAATACAAAGGCTTCACTGTCCAACAATTCCAACAACTCCGTACCACATTTCCAGAATCCTCAAAACTAATCGTCGCGAAAAACACGCTTGTTTTAAAAGCCATTGAAGGGACCCAATGGGAAGCTTTGAAACCTTGTATGAAAGGAATGAATGCTTGGTTATTTGTTCATAGTGAGGAAATTCCGGCGGCGATTAAGCCGTACAGGACTTTTCAAAAAGAAAAAAAGTTGGAAGGAAATGATTTTAGTGGGGCGGTTTTTGAAGGAAAATATTACCCACCTGAAGAATTTAAGGCGTTGGAGACAATGCCGACAAGAGCCGAGGTTTATGCGAAGTTGTTTGGTGGTTTGAAAGCGCCTGCGACTTCGGTTGTTGGGACTTTGCAGGCACCTGCCAGGAATTTAGTTTTGACTTTGAAGGCGTTTGTTAAGAAGTTGGAAGACGAGGCGGCGGCATCAGGGCAATGAGACCCCGACGAGGGTTTTGTTTGGGACGGTGTAAGCTTTTTGTTCGATATTATGAATTATGAATTATATTTTAGGTAGAATGTTTTAAAATGTTAATGATGATGCTATATCTACTAAATCAAAATGTTGGTATCAAGGCTTATTTGATTACATTTTGCTACATTGCTATATGCCTATATACATATATATATTTTCGATTGATGGCCATGATCATATAACATTGTAACTTAAGTTTTGTTTATCTTTAGATGTTAATATGTTATAACGTCACAAAAGGAAGTGTGCTCACATGAACAAAACCATATTGTTGATTTTTATGTTAGTATTATTTTTTGTGCCGAAATAGACATTGAATGAGAAAGTTCAATGTGTGTGGTTGATGAGGGGTTAGAATCGAATACAACCTTGTGGTTGTGTTCTGTTGGTAGTTTAAGACTGGTATTCTGGTATTGAAGCTGCGATATTTTGATCGTCTGTTTTGGATCAAGAGTCAAGACTTTACAGTTTTGGCGATTTGTGGTGTTAGTTTAAACTTTGTATGGTTGTTATGATATAAGAATGGATATATGCATACTTGCTGATCTTAAAATTTAGATGAACATTTGGATATTGTCATATTGAGTGTTTTCTGTTGTTTGTTTAGAACTTAAGATAGGTTCTCTGATTTGGTAACTGGGATATAGGCATGTTGTTGCTTCTTTTTTCTTGAGTTTTACGGATTAGTAACTGACACTCATTTCTTCTGGATGAAAATGTATTTTGTAGGCGTTTTACATTGCTCTTGCACACTAGACCTTTTTTTATGAAAAGATAAGAAGTTATTGGCTTATTGTTGATCTTGATTTTAAATCATATTTCCGCCTTTTGGGAGCATTATATTGTATGATGAAGCCAGTCTTAGGATAAAGCTGTATCACCTTGAGCCTTTGGATGGTGTTAATCTTATAGAATCTAGGTGATAATGAAAAGAAAGGGGGAGTTTCCCGTTAGTGTAATGTATACACCGGCCTTAGGATATTAAAATTTGGTGATTTTTGGTTCAGGACTTATATAACCAAATTCTAGATCTTTAGCTTTGTAACGTTAAAATTGATGGATATTTGGTTTAAAGCTTTTGGAATTGAAGAACGGAATGATAGTGAAGTAAAGTTGGTTTCATTTAACAGGTTGACTTAGAAGAGTCAAGATATGTAGATTTGTATTTTACTATTTTTGTTGGTCATGTTTACTAGCCTGTAGGAATGTCCATAGATGATAAACATTACATGTAAACCGATTAAATCATTTTTGCGTAAAGATGTTTACATAAGTTTAAACAGGTAATATAGAGTCTAGTGATATGGTCCATTATAGGACATGACCCAAGAATGATCAAAACTAAAGACTTAAAATCCATGCATCAATCTAGCTCTAGATCTATACTGCTATACATGTAACTCTAAAAACAATTCCAATTCTACCCTGCATACTACAGTTGGGTTTACTACCCAGCGGCCAGGACTACAAACATATATTCCATTAAATCTTTACAAAACCACCAATTAGTTCATATCTGATTAGTTCCCCATCTTGCAGCAGGGTATAACCCAATGATTCCGCATTTTGCAGTCGTGTCCAGCAGTATAGGAATTAGACTGTTGTATCAAATGATGGCAAGTATCAAATGCATTTGGTATTTGGTTAATACATTGAACAATCACTCTCTAATAAGCCATATTGGCATATTGCATCCGCTGTGGTAACCTTAATTAGCACCCATGACCCATAAACATCCCCCTTGCCGAGCACCTCTCCTGTAATTTCAGTCCATTGTTTGTATCAGAACTGAAGGCAGATTACAGAACTTGAAGCAGCAGCATGAAACATCAGAACCCATGTTTCAAGTCTTTGTGATCTGTGCCGTGCACTTTGAAATACAAGATCCAAATATTCTACAACAGCTATACATTACCTTCTGAAGCCTTAAACACAGCACGGTAGTGTTTGGTTTATGGGTATACGAATGAAGGAATGAGAATTGGCAAATGAATTGTAATTGGACACCCATACTAGTATCTAGCTGAACAGGTTTTCGATATGTTCCATAAATTAAGAGTAGTCGCTTGGTTATTGGTATACACTAGTTCTTGCACTAGCACTATGTATTGGAGGTTTTGGTGGGTGTGGTCTAGTTTTTAGATATGGGTCATACCTAAACAATTAAATTAGGGAATTGATATTGGTACCACATCTTTTGATAATTTTACCACAACTCTGCATCATTGGTTTGTACAGTTAGCTGTAAAATCTGTACGTTGTGGTATATTTATCAAAAATCGTGGTACGAATGTCACCTCCCATTAAATTATGTGTGTTGAAAAAACTTTGAAGTGAAAAATCTCAATAAATTCCATACCTTACTCTACTCTGCTGTAGTAGTGTGACGGTGAGACATAACACCAACTATTATATTAATAGTAATAGAGCCCATGACCCGTTTGCATACTCATATGTATAGCAGCGGATGCAAGGCATGTAACTCAATATGATACAACGTATTAACATCAAAATAGTAGTTTATATAAGTTTCTGTTAGCATCCATACTTGGATTAAGGACGGCGACTGAGTTAGCGTAACCGACCCCTTCCCTCATGTTTGATTTTTTGAGATGCATTCCCTTCCAAAAGCCAAGTAGCAAATTCACATTGTGTAAATCATCCCATTTCCTGATTTCTAAAGTTGCATACCAAGCACCCTTAAAGTATAATACAGAAGTAATGTAACTTTTAAACGTAAAGCTGAAGTAGTTGAAGGGTATATTTGGCAAAAATAGCTGTAGCTGGTAACTGTAGCTTTTAGTTGGAGCTGTAAGCTGTAGCTTTTAAGCAAAGCTGTTAGCTAGAGCTTTTATTTTTTAAAAGTGTTTGGTATGGTAGCCGTAACTGTAACTTCAAGAGGTATTTGTGTACTTTTAAAGATTAAAAGCTTCATCGAAAAGCTAAAGCTCCTGAAACACTACTTCAAGTAGCGTTTCATTTTGGAGCTTTTTCTTTCAAATAAAAGCTAAAGCTAGTTGCATCTAAACAAAGCTTTTAACACTTTAGGAGCTTTTGGTTTAAAATAAAAAGCTAAAGCTCCTGAAAAGCTCTTGAAAAGCTTGTGCCAAACATAGCCGAAGTCGAAATTGTTATGCCTGTCCAATACAACCCTTGCTGAAACGATTGACAATGGAAATTGAAAATGGCCCCCTGAGTGGACTGACAGGTTTACAAGTACTTAAGCCATTGGGCAGAGATGAAAAAAGTCCAACGTTGGGTGCTCGGAGCAAAATTGACGATATTCTTAGACTATCCGGAGCAAGGCTTCCCCTCCTAGGGGCATCTCGTGACACATGACAGTCCAGTCATCAAGGGGCATTCCTTAAATAATGTTGGAGTAAGGCGTTATAGAGGGAAAGGGAAAAGATTCCTTTATGGACCCACCATTAGCTAAAAAGATACATCAATGTTTGGTAGTTTACTTTGAAAATTGCATATGAGGTCCCACCATTTGTCATCTCTCGCCTTCTTTTTCCCGTCCATTTTCTCACGCCCACCCTTTTTCTCTCTCCAGAACGCCCCTCGGGGCAATGTTCCGGGCGTTCCGGGGCAAAAAAAGTGAAAAATGGCGCCTTGCTCCGGATAGCCTTAATTGGTTTTGCTGCAAGAATAGTATTAGCAGTATTTGTAGTGTTACTCAAAGGACGGTACTTACACCTAGCATCCATTTTTATTTGAAAAAAAAAATAAAAAAAAATAAAAACCAAAGATTGTTTCAGAATGTTCACTTTAGGAACAAGTCTATAACCAACTTGTGAGTATGATACTATGATCAGATGCAATCTCTTCAGGGAATAAAGTTTAAGGTTCGTGTGCCATATCAAGATTTGAAGCTAGAATGGGAATTATAACAGGCTGTTTTAGAGTATTAAAGGGAAGATGTTTGCAACTAACGACAGGTTGGTTTATTAACAATCTATGAAGTAGGATTTCTTAATTAGTTAGAGAAAATTATTTAAATTATATGCACATATAACATATTTGTCATTTTGCATTTTGAAATGTAAGGAATGATGTATAAATAAGATGCATTATTGTATTGACTTCATGAAACTTTTTTTTTTTTTTCCTTTCAAAATTGGTCGTAGCCTCGTAGGACCTTTATTGTACATCTCCTTTATCGTGCATTAATGTAAGGCCTCGTGGCACTTTTCTTTCTTTAAGTTATTATATTGGGCTAAGCTGGATTTTTAACATTCGAAATATTTTATTAAGATAAAGATTAGCGAGAAACTAGAGTACAAACAACTATACAAAAGCAAATATTGTAACATAGAAGGAAGAAAGTGCAGGGAAGCTCTGAAAATCAAATGAAATCCAATTTTTCCAGTCGATTGAAGCTCTGGTGGATCTATGTGTCAACCATAGGAAGCTTATGGAATTGAGTTTTTTGACTGCGTGTCGGAGGGATGGGGCTTTATTTGTGAAGATGGAGTCATTTCGGGTCTTCCAGAGGATCCAACAGTAGGCTAGGATAACCAAGCTTACATATTTCGCCTTTCTTTTGTCTACACCGGGCTAAGCTAGATTAATATATTACTCATGTCGTTTATGTATACATTAAGCCATTAAGGTTGTATTTGATTCACATTATTTGATGAAATATAATGAAATTGGAATTGAATTCCATTTTTGTTTAAAGATAAAAGAATTTTATTCTGTTGGAATGTAAACATTCTATCATTTGATGTAATCTCCATTTTTTAGGAACGAGGAAAAGAATTTCATTTCTTCTGTTACTTGAAAATTTAAAATATATAAAATATTTCGTCAAATTCTAATTCTTTTGATATATTTCATTCTTTTTAAAAATATCCTGTGAATCAAATGCGCCCTAAGAATATGGAGCACATAACTTACATTAAACACAATATTCAATGCCTTGTCATCATACAATTGGGAAATGATCAATCCCCTAACTAAATAGCCTAATAATCCTCCTAACCATGAGATGATGACATGTGGAAAAATCAGGGGGCAAGATTAGGAAAGAGAATTAGTGGATACCACATGTTATCTTCTTAATGATTAAGAGGATTTTTAGGCTATTTAGTTAGGAGGATTAATCATTTTCCATTTAAAATCATTGAATTCCTACATTTTTCAAATGTTTAAATTTATAAAACTGTGTATATAAATCGACTTTTATCACATATATTGACTTTCATGTTAGCTTTAATAAAAAAAACTTAAAATATAATGTGACGCAAAAGGGGGGTAAAGTGAGACATTCCGGCCATTAGATTTCATTATCAAAGCAATTTGAGCACGTTGTTTTAGCCACCGCTGTCTGGCGGTATCCCATGACGTCGACACTGATTCCGTAACAAACAAAAAACCCCAAATCTTCCCGTCCCCCATCTTCTTTATTACATTCACACACACACACACACACACACACACAAACCTATACATACATTTATATATATACATATATACATGGCAGTTCTTAACCGTCTAGTCAGAACCACCACAACCAGTTTCAACACAATTCGCGCCTTTTCCTCCTCACAAATTGGTGTTAAACCTCCCTCCCCGGCGTTCAGTAAGACCGGCGACGGCAGTCGGAACGTGCAGTGGGTGTTTCTCGGCTGTCCCGGCGTCGGAAAAGGTACCTATGCTAGCCGTTTGTCTAAACTTATCGGCGTTCCTCATATCGCCACCGGTGATCTCGTTCGCGATGAACTTTCCTCTAAAGGACCTCTTTCTTCTCAGGTTTATCTTAAATTCTCTCATATATATATATATATATATATATATAATATATATATATATTCAATTTTAGTTTGTTTTGTTGATGAGAATTAGGTCTTATATTCATGGCTCAGTTTCTACAAAAGTAATTATGATATATTTTGTTAAGCATAAGTGTAATTTTTTATGTGGTGATTAATTATAGGTTTAGTTAGCTAATCAGTTTGACTAATGTATTTAACAAGCTATTGTAGATAAATTTGTAGTTAGGACATGACTGCCTAACCTATAGATGAATAAATTATAAAAGTCGTCAGTAAATTGCACTTGGACACCCTGACCCCGTACTCGGGCTATGTGACGGTATTTGTATCAGATGATAATAATCAGTCGTCATTACTTAGCATTTGTGTTTGTTCAATGTTTAGGGTTGTTTTTGTCCATGACATTCTAATGATGCTCAATTATTGTTAGCCAATCACAATGCCAAACATATAAACCCGATGGTGACTTTTGATATATAGAGTTAGAAACGATACATTTTAGTTTATGTTTAATGTTTTTAACCAACAAGCCTGGCTTGTTTGGTATGCAACGGTTTGCAATCATTTCCTTTAACACAATGGGTGGAACTTCAAGTGTCGTGGGATACATTTTCTTTCTCACGTGTTTAATGGTATGCAAAAAGGCTTAATTATCTATTGCTATGTTTGTACGATGTGTATAATCAGTGTTGTTGAAATTTGATTCCAAGGCCAAGTACTCACCCCAAGTTCAGTGACTGAAGCGAGTTGAGTAATATCCGAGTAATCACTACATGGTCCAAAATTCAGTCAAAACTTGGTCAACTCAGAATAAATCGGCAAACTCGGTGTTACCTGAGTGAAAAAAGGGGCCAGAAAATCGGTTTGAAGTATTTAAACAATCGTGTTAATGTTTCTAAACATACTTCTAGGGTCCTATAAACAATTTTATGGTCCTATGAACATGTCATATATATAATTTTGAAATTATGTATAAAAATTTCAACCCGAGTATTCTCCGCCTAGGCTTCCAAGGTTATCGTCCGGTCCTAGACTGATTTGTGGGTTTCACAACCTTGTGTAAAATGCTACTTCTATGTGAATATCAGGTAAGAGTTCTCAGTCTTCTTGATCTGATGTTTTGTTATTAACCACAAAAAGGTTTGAACGATCAGGAACAGTGGCATATGCTTGTCTAGGGAATCAAAAGATTATAAGGCACATAATACCTAAATGAGAATAAAGTAATTTGTAGGCTAGTTTTTTTTGGGCCATTTGGGGAGTTATATCGTTATCCACATTTTCTCCAATATCACATTCTTGAGAGTATGTTTTAGTTGTCATTTTTTCTTTGCTCTTATGCATTAGTTAATTGATTTCAGCTAGTCAATTGTATGATCTTTCATGGTAGAAAAATTAAAGCTCTTATTCTGGAATATGTGTTCATTTGAGGATACTAGGAAGTTGCTCTATCGTGTGAATCTAGCCCATGAGTATTTTGCTTATACCATGCACTTGTTATTGTTTTTTATTTATCTTGAATTCTTTTTCCAATTATTATAGTTCTTCTAATTGACTTCTAATCAGTTTTTCTCTACAGCTTGCAGAGATTGTTAACCAAGGAAAACTAGTTTCAGATGAATTCATTTTTAATTTATTGTCCAGGCGTCTTGAAGCTGGGGAAGTGAAAGGGGAATCAGGTTTCATTCTTGATGGGTTCCCTCGGACCATAAGACAAGCAGTGAGCATTTTCAGTTTCTTTAAATAAATATTCTTGGAAACACTTCTGACACTAACAAGAAAAAATAACCTCATAGATATGGTTCTCAATGGTGTCTCTTGAATTAGTTTACTTTATCCCAAAACTGACATTTTTTATTTTAAGGGGCTAATTTTCAGTTTCTTTAAATAAATATTCTTGGAAACACTTCTGACACTAACAAGAAAAAATAACCTCATAGATATGGTTCTCAATGGTGTCTCTTGAATTAGTTTACTTAACCCCAAAACTGACATTTTTAAATTTAAGGGGTTAATTACAAAAACATGTATTCTTAACAAAAACAATCCTGATATAGTATTGCACATGGTTTAGGACAGTTAGGTTTGGCACGAGTAAAAATCTCTGCGTTTAACATAAACAATACGGAGTTTTGGAATTTTTTTCTTTGCTCTTATGCATTAGTTAATTGATTTCAGCTAGTCAATTGTATGATCTTTCATGGTAGAAAAATTAAAGCTCTTATTCTGGAATATGTGTTCATTTGAGGATACTAGGAAGTTGCTCTATCGTGTGAATCTAGCCCATGAGTATTTTGCTTATACCATGCACTTGTTATTGTTTTTTATTTATCTTGAATTCTTTTTCCAATTATTATAGTTCTTCTAATTGACTTCTAATCAGTTTTTCTCTACAGCTTGCAGAGATTGTTAACCAAGGAAAACTAGTTTCAGATGAATTCATTTTTAATTTATTGTCCAGGCGTCTTGAAGCTGGGGAAGTGAAAGGGGAATCAGGTTTCATTCTTGATGGGTTCCCTCGGACCATAAGACAAGCAGTGAGCATTTTCAGTTTCTTTAAATAAATATTCTTGGAAACACTTCTGACACTAACAAGAAAAAATAACCTCATAGATATGGTTCTCAATGGTGTCTCTTGAATTAGTTTACTTTATCCCAAAACTGACATTTTTATTTTAAGGGGCTAATTTTCAGTTTCTTTAAATAAATATTCTTGGAAACACTTCTGACACTAACAAGAAAAAATAACCTCATAGATATGGTTCTCAATGGTGTCTCTTGAATTAGTTTACTTTATCCCAAAACTGACATTTTTTATTTTAAGGGGCTAATTTTCAGTTTCTTTAAATAAATATTCTTGGAAACACTTCTGACACTAACAAGAAAAAATAACCTCATAGATATGGTTCTCAATGGTGTCTCTTGAATTAGTTTACTTAACCCCAAAACTGACATTTTTAAATTTAAGGGGTTAATTACAAAAACATGTATTCTTAACAAAAACAATCCTGATATAGTATTGCACATGGTTTAGGACAGTTAGGTTTGGCACGAGTAAAAATCTCTGCGTTTAACATAAACAATACGGAGTTTTGGAATTTTTTTCTTTGCCATTATTTTCCCCTTAAAATAGTAGACCAATCAACCTTTTGTGATATGTTATTGGGAAAACAGTTGACATGGTTTTCTGTTTACTTCTTTTTCACGGGAAGTGACAGTTTATTAATAAGGTTTCTGGATTCTGTAAGGTACTGGAGCGTGGAATATCTTCACCCAATCTTACAAAAAGCTTAGAGTATGGAACATATCACTCATAGAGTTGCCTATATGTTATCTCTTTCTAATAATGCATTAATTGTATGTGGTGATCTCTTTCAAACTACTCTAGGTTTATATCTAAGAAATAATATGCAAAGGACTTTGGAAACTTTTAACTTCGTCAGTTGGTTGCATCTAAAGTTGGCATTCGACCTTTTACCCAAGAATATATCGAGTTGAAACATGTTTATCTCAAACGGGTCAACAAAAAATAGCTAAGATGGTAAAAAGTGATTGGAAGTTTCCCATAGTCTATTTTAACGCAAGTAGCCTCGTTAATCAGTTTCTCTAAAGCCTTAGATTGTTATTGTAATAGCGTGTTTTTGTAATTGTAATTAGTGCATAAATGATTTATGAATTTGTTTCAAAAAGTGGAAAAAACAGTGTGCAATTTAACCCGACCAGTCCCATCTCATTGCATACCAAAAGTGAACCATTTGAACCGTTAGCCTTCCTTCCCAGACTTGTCACCGTTAGCATCTAACAGAATGTTACGAAACTGTATGCTTCCTCCTTGCTGATATGCTCTTTGTGATTTACTTTTCAATTTACTTTCATCTATTATCAGGAAATTTTGGAGGGAGTAACAAACATTGATTTGGTAATTAACCTGAAGCTTAGAGAAGAGGCATTGCTTGCTAAATGTCTTGGGAGAAGGACTTGTAGCCAATGTGGGGGGAACTACAATGTAGCTTGCATTGACATTAAAGCTGATGATCAAAGCCCTGCAATGTACATGCCTCCCCTTCTTCCACCTGCACATTGTGCATCAAAACTTATTACGCGGCCTGATGACACTGAACAAGTTGTGAAAGAACGTCTTCGTATATACAGTGAGAAGGTACGTTATCATGTAATTTTTGTTTAAGAAGTAATTTTCTTTTCCTTTATCATTTTATACAATTTGTTGAGTGATTTTTTGTTGTTGATGCTGACCTGTTATGATGTCGTATTATGTGCACTAGAGGTGACGGGATGTGTGTGGTCAGGTGGGTTGGGTAACGACTTAATCTGGGTTCAGGGTGAACTTTGTAGTGCATATAAAACTGGTCCGGGTCGGGTTAGCCTAACAGACATTTTTCTTGTCTACTTTCCGACTTTTTACTTGATAGCTAATGCATTAATCGTGATAGCAGAAATACCATTATACAATGATATTCTAAATCATTGAATGAAGCTATTCAGGATGTTGTCTACTTGTACCTATTGAAAATAGACTTTGGCCAAGTGCCGACTCTTAACACGTTTAACCATTTTGACCTGTTTGAGATAAACCACAACCCAAGGCGAACTATTTATAAGCAAATGGGTTATGGGTCAAAATTGGCACTTATAATGTGCACATAGTTTTTACCAGACATTGATCTCTTCAATTCACACCATGAGGAAGAACACTTGCTAAGATAATAATCAGATTTCTTGGTGATAGTAGAGGAAGTTTAGTTCTATTGATGGAAGGATGTGGAAACTTATAGGTTTTCAGTTCAGGTTGCTATCTTCTTTGGGCATTTATGTGGAGGCAGTTCGGGTTTCATGTTGTAGTTTATTTGCATTCTCTTTTCTGTTAGTATCAAATTAGCAGGATGAACAAGTCAGGTCAGGTCAGTTGAGTTAAAGGTGAAAACCATTTCCGTGTCTAGGGTGTGACATTCAGCTCGACCAGCCAGCACATTTTTTGAAATTTATCTTCTTTAACAAAATAGACTTCGGGTGACTTTCAGTCTATTCAACCCAGTAGACGTCTTCCTTTTTGACCTTTTTGAAAAAATGCACTGCACCAAGTTATGAATTGGAATCAACAAATCTAATTATTTTGGTTAAGCACAACCTAACCTAGTAATTCCAAAAACTTATTGCTAAATAATTTATGCCTACAGAGCCGGCCGGTAGAAGAGTTTTATCGCAGCCGAGGAAAGTTACTAGAGTTTGATCTTCCAGGAGGAATCCCTGAATCTTGGACAAAACTGCTTCAAGCTTTAAATCTTGATGATCATGAAGATAAAAGATCTGCAGCGGCTTGATTCGGTAATGGTCAGTAGGGTGAGTGCTATCATTCTTTACATTGTAAAAGGCATATAATTCAGATATTTATTCTTTATACAAGAACCCTAACATACTACAGACTTATACTTACTACCTGACTTATTGCCATCTGGGTTTAAGATGCCTGGAAATGGTTATTCTTAGTTGATAATAGTACTCTTTTAGTAAGTTCGATGTAAACTAATGATATATAATTAGGTATGGTTTTGTAGCTTCTATACATTCCTGAAAACTTTTTTGTTTAGCTTCTATATGTTGCTGAAAAGTGAAAACATACATCTGTCTCTCACTAAAGGTGGTGATTGTCTTATCAATAATGACACACACACACACACACAAAAGTGTCTGCAATAAATGAAAATATAAACATCTAATACATACTTGGTTTACATCATTTACGAGCTCGAGGTTGATAAACTTGTGTAACAGCTCAAATCTATGCTTCTCATTTATGATCAGGGATAATCTTATTTTGCTCACAAACCCAAAAATATCACTTTAACCAAGTTCTGGGGCTCATTTGACTGGGTAAGTGCGACTCGCAATAACAAAATGAGCTTCCGAATGATCCCAATCGAATTTTAGTCTTTTAAGCTTGCTGCTCGAAACTAATCCAGTTGTAGTTTTCTGTTTGTCATTGGACTTGAACTCGTAATCCATTATGCTTGAACTTGACCTAAGCGAGCTTAGCTTATTAAGAGATCAATCTATATTTGTATATATATATATATATATATACTACATTATAAAGCATTTAGTTCCCTTTTTTTTTCAACTAAGAGTTGATAACCCAAAATCCTTTTTTTTATTTACTATTTTAAACATCTTTACTTGAATTACATATAATATTTAGTTCAAATATTTATATATACCCTTAATGAACTTAATTCACTATTGGTTAAATGCACAGGCATTTGACTAGTTAAGAGATCAACTCAAATAGGTTACTATTGCATGAAAAGTAAATACGTTAGGATAGACTTTTTAGTAGGTCTGTCACCAGATGTCCAACATGTTCCATGAATAGTCTGTGTAAATAAGAAGATAAATCAACTTACCTAGCGACTGGGTCTGTTATGGCTACTCAAGGATCTCGTGTAGTTTTGCTCAAATTAGTGTGGTCCTTTAAAAGGTAAAAGATAGGGTGTATTTTTATCTCGTATTAGTTAATCGGTTTCAGTTAGTCAATTGTATGATCTTTCATGGTAGTTAATTTAAATCTCTTATTTTGGCATATGTGTTCATTTGAGGATACTAGGAAGTTGCTCTATTGTGTGATCAAGCCCATGCGTATTTTGCTTATACATTGCAATTGTTATGGAGAGGTAGTTTGGGTTTTATGCTGTGCAGTTTATTTGCATTTTGACGTGTTTTCCCAAAAATGTGTCGATTTGAAGCATGTTTTATCTCAAACGGGTGGCAAATAAAAATAGCTAAATCGGTAAAAAAATGATTGGAAATATCCCAAAGTCTATTGTTAAAGCATGCAGCCTCATTATTCGGTTTCTGCAGCCTCGTTATTCAGTTTCTCTAAAGCCTTAGATTGTTATTGTAATACCGTTGTTTTTGTAGTTGTAATTAGTGCATAAATGATTTATGAATTTGTTTCAAAAGTGGACAAAATATTGTGAAATTTAACCCAACCAGGCCTATCTCAGTGCATACCAAAAGTGAATCTGAATCATTTAAATCGTTAGTCTTGTCGACACCTTTATTTCTGGTTTCAGCATTAACAGTCTTAATTACCAAACGGTATGCCAATTTTATTAGACACGTAAATCTCCTTGCTGATATGCTCTTCGTGATTTACTTTTGAAGTTACTTTTAATTTTTAAAATAGTATAATTTTCAATTTAAAAGTTAACTAGATCGATCATGCATATAAAAAAGGGTAATGGGGGAACCCTAGCCCCGATACCACAATTGGATACCCATCGACCCACCCCGTATGAGCCATATGATGCCGGTAAAATACCTCCATCCTAATCCCCACATGATCTGGGCACCCGAAGAATCGAACCCGCGTATTTAAACTTCACATATGGGTCTAGGCTTCATTGGTAACGGGTACCTTAAAGGAATTATTTTTTGTGCCCAGCGGGGATCGAACCTGAGACCTTAAGGTCATAAAGTGTTTGTCTTACCACTAGGCTAATTCCTTGTTGCTAGATCGATCATGCATATAAACAACAAATATTTTCACTGTTACAAGAATATTATATTAGGTTAACTTTTATTTAAACAGAAATGTTATAAATACTGGAGTAAGCTCCATTAAGTCATTTGATTTAAATAAGAATAGATGGATAATGGTTAATCTTCCTAATTATTAACATAAAAATCCTTCTAAAATCATATCAATATGACAAGTTTATTTAACTAAATATATTTCTTAATTTTACCTCTTCATTTTTCACACTTCATCTAATAGAAAGAGAAGAGCGGATCCCATATTATAGATATAAAAAACTAACAAAAACTTCACAGTTTCATTAGTATCATGTCTAATTCAATTCATTAGGTTCGTATTTTTAATTTGATTATGATCCATTTCATATAAATGGTCAAATGTGATGACGTGATGGTAATATGGGCGCTGTGATAACAGAATGCAATCAAAACCTTACTCTGTATTTCTTAATTGTCATATTTCAAAAAGTAGCTTAGTGTATAAAATCAATAGTTACCTAATCTCGTTTTTCATAAAATATTCAAAAAGTAGGTGAGTGGAATCCTTAATATCTAGTTTTTATTTGTTTTGATCATGTAATTTCTTTCTTAATAGATGATGCAAGAGCTAAAGAGATGTGAAACATTCTTCTTGGATCATTTGATCGAAATCAAATTTCAAATTAAGGTCCATATAAAAATTATTTTGCGAAATATCAATTTTACGGATATAAACAACCACCAAGGTAACATGATGGTTAATTTAGTATGGATGTTTCATTTCATTGGAATGTACAAGGAGGTGTGCGAGGCGAGACATTGTACGTGATGTCGTAATGGTAGTGTTTTCAAGAGATGGGTAGATAAAGCAATTAGCCGAGACATTTTTGTTTTAAAAAGATGAATGCATAAAAAAACAATTAATTGTAGTAGTTGGCAATTAAATGGAGTTGTTGGCGTTTTAAAAAATAATACATAAAAAAAGAAATTAAATGAAGTAGTTGGCAATTAAATAGAATAGTTGGCAACAGATGTCATGCATTAATACATTTAATATAAATTCAATCACTGCCGCCCTACTATATACTCCAATATGCATAAAACACATTTTGCAAACCTAAAACCAATACCATCACCCCAAAGTCTAAACCCAAAGTCTATATCTATAATACATTATAAAGGAGGCCCTTTTTAAATCTCAAAAGATGATTTGAAGTACGTAATATACCCCTCTCCTTTTATAGATAATTACCTCTTTACCCTGAAACCTCTCCAATCACCACCACTACAATGACCACCGACCACCATCTACAACCACCACCAACCACCACCGTTTAGAACAACCTCCAGCCACCGCCGCCTACAACCACCACCAACCACCGCCGCCGCCTACAACCACCAACCACCGTCGTCCGCAATCACCTCCGGCCACCGCCGTCTACAACCACCTCCAGCCACCGCCGCCGTTACGTACCGCCACCACCACCCGTCACCGCCACCGCAGAGAGAGAGAGAGAGAGAGAGAGAGAGAGAGAGAGAGAGAGAGCAGTTATTAACCAGAGAAGGAACAGAAGACATAATAAGAAAAGAAGAAATAGACAGAGAGAGAGAAAGAAGAGAGAAGAGAGAGAGAGAGAGAGAGAGAGTGTGTGTGTGTGTGTGTGTGAGAGAGAGAGAGAGAGAGAGAGAGAGAGAGAGAGAGAGAGAGAGAGAGAGAGAGAGAGAGAGAGAGAGAGAGAGAGAGAGAGAGAGAGAGAGAGAGAGAGAGAGAGAGAGAGAGAGAGAGAGAGAGAGAGAGAGAGAGAGAGAGAGAGAGAGAGAGAGAGAGAGAGAGAGAGAGAGAGAGAGAGAGAGAGAGAGAGAGAGAGAGAGAGAGAGAGAGAGAGAGAGAGAGAGAGAGAGAGAGAGAGAGAGAGAGAGAGAGAGAGAGAGAGAGAGAGAGAGAGAGAGAGAGAGAGAGAGAGAGAGAGAGAGAGAGAGAGAGAGAGAGAGAGAGAGAGAGAGAGAGAGAGAGAGAGAGAGAGAGAGAGAGAGAGAGAGAGAGAGAGAGAGAGAGAGAGAGAGAGAGAGAGAGAGAGAGAGAGAGAGAGAGAGAGAGAGAGAGAGAGAGAGAGAGAGAGAGAGAGAGAGAGAGAGAGAGAGAGAGAGAGAGAGAGAGAGAGAGAGAGAGAGAGAGAGAGAGAGAGAGAGAGAGAGAGAGAGAGAGAGAGAGAGAGAGAGAGAGAGAGAGAGAGAGAGAGAGAGAGAGAGAGAGAGAGAGAGAGAGAGAGAGAGAGAGAGAGAGAGAGAGAGAGAGAGAGAGAGAGAGAGAGAGAGAGAGAGAGAGAGAGAGAGAGAGAGAGAGAGAGAGAGAGAGAGAGAGAGAGAGAGAGAGAGAGAGAGAGAGAGAGAGAGAGAGAGAGAGAGAGAGAGAGAGAGAGAGAGAGAGAGAGAGAGAGAGAGAGAGAGAGAGAGAGAGAGAGAGAGAGAGAGAGAGAGAGAGAGAGAGAGAGAGAGAGAGAGAGAGAGAGAGAGAGAGAGAGAGAGAGAGAGAGAGAGAGAGAGAGAGAGAGAGAGAGAGAGAGAGAGAGAGAGAGAGAGAGAGAGAGAGAGAGAGAGAGAGAGAGAGAGAGAGAGAGAGAGAGAGAGAGAGAGAGAGAGAGAGAGAGAGAGAGAGAGAGAGAGAGAGAGAGAGAGAGAGAGAGAGAGAGAGAGAGAGAGAGAGAGAGAGAGAGAGAGAGAGAGAGAGAGAGAGAGAGAGAGAGAGAGAGAGAGAGAGAGAGAGAGAGAGAGAGAGAGAGAGAGAGAGAGAGAGAGAGAGAGAGAGAGAGAGAGAGAGAGAGAGAGAGAGAGAGAGAGAGAGAGAGAGAGAGAGAGAGAGAGAGAGAGAGAGAGAGAGAGAGAGAGAGAGAGAGAGAGAGAGAGAGAGAGAGAGAGAGAGAGAGAGAGAGAGAGAGAGAGAGAGAGAGAGAGAGAGAGAGAGAGAGAGAGAGAGAGAGAGAGAGAGAGAGAGAGAGAGAGAGAGAGAGAGAGAGAGAGAGAGAGAGAGAGAGAGAGAGAGAGAGAGAGAGATAGAGAGAGAGAGAGAGAGAGAGAGAGAGAGAGAGAGAGAGAGAGAGAGGGAGAGAGAGAGAGAGAGAGAGAGAGAGAGAGAGAGAGAGAGAGAGAGAGAAAAGAGAGAGAGAGAGAGAGAGAGAGAGAGAGAGAGAGGGAGAGAGAGAGAGAGAGAGAGAGAGAGAGAGAGAGAGAGAGAGAGAGAGAGAGAGAGAGAGATGAGATGTTAAGATAGAAAAGGGTGGGAGATAACGTTCAAAAAGAAAGAAAAAAGAAAAGAAAAAGCTGGGAGAGACATGATGGGAAAGAAAAATATTTTTTATTTAAATAAATATCAATATTATTGAAAAGGGACAGCAGGCTTTGATATATTTATATTTATATTGTCTATTTTTAAAAAATTTTTATATAAAGTACATTATTGATGAGTTTTTAGAATATTTCTAAGTTATGATGATGGCTTAGGGATTCATTTATGTATACTTAATATTTTTAATAACAATAAAAACTTCATGTTTGTTTTGGTCAAAAATTACCCAAGATAATCTACCTTGAAGACTTAGATTAATTATGTAACCAAACTTTCGTTCGTGAGGTTAAGGGCTTGTAAAATATGTTGAGTTTCAAAGATGCGTTTAATAGAAAAGATTTTGATGAAAGATTATGTCGACTAAACAAGAACTAAAGGATTAATATAATCGAAAGCAGAATAACGTGTATTGAAATAATGTAAAGAACAATAAGTAATGCTGATTATAATATAGATCTAGTAATTAACAAGATAAAAGTAAAGAGTAAAGGACAAGAACACCGAGATTTGTTATCGAGAAAAAGCCCTTAATCCTTATGGATCGCCGGCATAAAAACCCCGGGAGGAAGCAATCGTCCCTGCCTTTGTTCTTTTATTAATGATTGTTAAAATGATTACAATGGTGGAATTCGGTTGATCGATATAGCTAAGTGTGAGAATAGAGATGAGAGAATCGAGAGCAGTGTGTGTGAATACAAGTGAGTAGTGAGCAAAAGATATCCTAAATCGATCAGCCTTATTCGTTTATATAGACCTAGGATCTAACTAACTATGCGAGTTTGTAGGGATCTTCCAGGTCTTCAGTAATTGAACGTTGGAGCATATCTTGACCAGTCTGGTGAACGTTGAAGTATTTTCCTCATGCTGAATTCAACTTGAAGTCCGATTATGTTGGGAGAACGGGTCTTCTTTGCGTGTTGAAGATTAACCCCATGTGTGAAATCCTTTGTTTACCGTTGGAGATATTTTCCTTGGCTTTATATTGAATATTCTGGAATCTGCATACTTAACTCATGTGCAAATGATAATAACAATTGAATCATATCGTTAGTAAAATATTAATAAGTTATCAGAATATTCACCTATGTCAAGATCCTGATACGTCAAGATCTTGGACTTTCAAGATATTGATATTTGAAATTTCACCCATAACAATTGTCCCCAAAGTTATTTTAATAAAATCAATTTTGTTGAAATAACTTTGAATCTTCTAGAAGAAGCTTTGACCGAAGTCAATCAGTTAATTTTGAAACCATCTTTAAGATAAGACGCGTGGAACTTGGATAGCCAAGAGTCTTGATTTGATAGGTAACAACTTGACGGTTCATTTCCTATCTTTTACCCCTCTATATAAGCCAACAGTTTTGCATTTTGTGAATCACAAATAGTTTTCATTTTTCAAAAACACACTTTTTAAGATATGTCTTCTCTAAAATCCCTGGGCTATTTTTTATTTTGATGATCTCATTATTATTTCTTATTCGTTCTTTTGTTATTTTTCAGTCACTCACTGAACTTGATAAGAAACATACCGCAAAGGACCAACTTAATGACGACATTATTAAGACAATGCAAAGCCTCATAAATTCTTATAAAGAATCGGTGGAGACCGAGAAGGAAATGGGTCTACAAATGAAGGCTGGTTTAGAAGCCAAGGTCAGAGTACTGAACAACGCTTTGAGGACCTTTGCATTGAACTTGGTTCAACTCAGGAGGAACTCAAGAACACGAGAGAAGAGTTGGGTCGAGTGAAATCAATCCTGGAAAGGCTGAGGGAAACAAATCCTTCAGTCTACTGGGATGTTCTTCTGTAGGTGTTTTTGTGTTGTATGGGCGATGAAGGATATGATGAAAAGGCCAGAGCCCATATTTTAGACTCTTTTGTTTAGGAAAATGAATCGATAGGGGTAGCGTAATGTAGAACAACAAACGTTTAGGAGGGGAGAGATTGGTCTGGTATGATCAATAATGGTTGTAAAAACTGCTTTCGAGTAGTTTTTTATGTAAATATATCTTTATGAATGAAAACTGTCTTTTGATCCGTCTTATTTCAATATCGAAAATCAAAAGTGTTATTAAGGGTAAAATTGGTAAATGACTAATAACTAAATGACGTAATGTGTCAGTTAATAATTAACCTTGACTTATTCATCCACTAAAACAGTAAATAATCAACGCAATAATTAAATAGTAAGATACATGTACCTTTTATGCACAATTAAATAGTATCTTTAATTATTGTCAGTCTCCACTTATTCCTGCATTGAAAAAATGATATGTGACTGGATTGATTTTTTGGAGGGGATTAAAATTAAGAAGGGAATTCTTAATTTTAAGATTCACTTAGGGACATTGGTGTTCAAGATATTGAGGGTGTCTCCATATCTTGAACTTGCTTGGGAGGCGTGGTTAGCCATTTTCGTGTGTTTGTGTAATGGGTGGCGTGGTTAGCCAATTCGGGAGATCGATGGTAACATCGACAACCAACATAATTAATTTCGACGACCTTGGAATTTAACCCTTCAACCGTGAAATTAATTAACGTGCGACACGGGCGATTTCAAGAGAAGGTGAAAACCTTCAACCAAAAGTTGGCGTGAAAGCCAAAAGGTGAAGACCTTGTTCCACGTTGTAATGCATGTGTTTGTTGATGTTGATAGTTCTTCAAAGTCTACAAAGTAAATTCTTAGAAACTGACGTTAGCCATTTGGCTAACGCCACTCCGACGCTCAAGTCAGTATCATCATCTTGAAAAAATAATAATAAAAAGGAAATAAAAGAAAAAAGAAAGATAAGAAATCATACCTGAGATTGTCTAAAGACAAAATAAATTATACGTGATAAGTTTTGAGATGTATGGCGTTCCAAGCTCTTGGAACTAGAGTACCTTGTAGATCTTGAAGCCAATAAGATCCTTTTCCAGCTTCAGCCTCGATCAAATAAGGACCTTCCCATTTTGGGTTCAATTTACCATCCGGTTTAGCCAAAACTTTCTTTAGAACCAAATCACCAACTTGGAATCGTCTTATTCTTAAATTTTTATTATAAGACTTAGCGATTCGTTGTTGATAAGCTGCTATTCTTATCTTGGTCCTTTCTCTTATCTCATTTACAGCTTCTAGATCTTCAAGCAATAACTCTTTATTCTTCTCATAAGTTAATAAATTAACTCTGGCAGTAGGTAAATCCATTTCAGTAGGTAGAACTGCCTCAGCTCCAAAGACAAGTGAAAATGGAGTTTGTCCAGTGGCACTTTTCGAAGTTGTTCGATCAGCCCATAAGACAAATGGTAACTCTTCAGCCCATTTTCCCTTTGCTTGTCCCAGTCTCTTCTTTAGATTATTCATAATAATCTTGTTGCTTGATTCCGCCTGGCCATTGGCTTGTGGATGGACTGGAGTAGAAGTAATCATCTTGATGCCCCATCTCTCACAAAAGTTCGTAGTTTTCTTACCAATAAATTGTGATCCATTATCACAAATAATCTTCGCTGGTACCCCAAATCTTGTCAATATGTTACTTTTAATGAAAGATATAACATGTGATTCATGGATCTTGGCGTATGCTTCAGCTTCAATCCATTTTGAAAAATAATCTGTCATAGCTAAAAAATATTTCTTTCCAGCTGAAGATTCCATCAATGGCCAAGGTGATAGAACTGGATACATAGGTTTTGCTGGCTGATGATAAATGTTGCTATGCCTTTGACAAGCATCGCATTTCTTCACATACTCCTCAGCATCTTGCTTCATTGTGGGCCAGTAATAACCTGTTCCTAAGATCTTTGAATATAAAGATCTTCCAGCAATGTGATTTCCACACTCTCCTTCATGTATATCTTAAGAACCTCATTGGTCTCAGGATATTCTAGCATCTAAGATATGGTCCTGCAAGAGATTTTCTATACAAAATACCATTTATCATAGAATAATGTGTTGTTTTCATGCGAAAGGCCTTTGGGTTTTCATCTTTAGGATTGTCCCATTATTTATATATTCAATTATTGGTATAATCCAAGAATTTTGATTGTCCCCAGAATTTTCAGTTTCCTCATTCTGAATAGCCAATATATTAGTTGGTTCTTTTTCTATAGCGGGATATAATACATGAATTATAGGAATTTTAGTATCCGGTGACATCTTAAGTGTTGATCCTAGATTTGCTAAAGCATCAGCTTCATTATTCTTCTCTAGGTACTTGTTCTATGTCAAACAAATCAAAATTCTCAGCCTATTTCTTTACTATTTCTAGATATTGCATTAATTTTTCACCTTTCGCAGCATATGTTCCATTAAAATGATTAGCTAAGAGTAATGAATCTACATATACCTTAAGATTTCTAATGTTCATATCCTTAGCTAATTGCATACCAGAATTAAAGCTTCATATTCCGCTTCATTATTAGTGGCTATAAAATGACAATTCACTGCTTGGGGTATGATATCCCCCTGTGGCGATTTTAGTACGATACCTAATCCTATTCCTTTAACATTAGCCGCACCATCAGTATATAGAGTCCATTTTTCAGTAGATTCTTCTAACATTTTGACTTCTAAGTCTACTTCAGGTTGTAAATTAGTACTAAAATCAGCCACAAAGTCGGCTAAAGCTTGAGATTTTATAGCAGTCCTAGGTTCATAAATTAAATTAAAAGCACTTAATTTCACAGACCATTTAGCCATTCTACCAGACACTTCAGGTTTTCTTAGCACACACTTTATAGGATAATTAGTCTTAACATGTATAGCATGCGTTTCAAAATAATGTCTAAGTTTAGTAGATGCCATACTAATGCAAGTATAAGTTTTTCGAGATGAGAGTACCTGGTTTCAGCATCAATTAAACTTTTACTTACATAGTATATTGGTTGCTGCTGACCTTCTGCTTCCTTTACTAGAACAACGCTCACTGCATTTGATGAAACTGCCATATAGAGATATAGAGGCTCACCATCTTCAGGCTTCACCAGCAAAGGTGGAGTAGATAGATACTTCTTTAATTCTTGAAAAGCTTCTTCTTGCTTTTCTCCCCATTCGAACTTTTTATTCTTCTTTAAGATGTCGTAAAATTCTTTACATCCCTGTCAGAAGATCTTGATATGAACCTATTCAAAGCTGCCAACCTCCCGGTCAACCTTTGAATATCTTTAGCATTCGATGGAGACTTCAGGTTCAAGATAGCCTTGATTTGTTCTGGACTTGCTTCTATTCCTCTTTTAGTGACCATATATCCAGGAATTTTCCAGCGCCTACTCCAAAATTTCACTTTGCAGGATTCAGCTTCATATTATATTTATCCAGGATATTGAACGCCACTTCAAGATCTTTCAAGTGATCTTCAGCTTTCTTCGATTTGACCACCATGTCGTCTATATAGACTTCCATCGTATCCCCAGTTGGTCTTTAAACATCATGTTGACTAGCCTTTGATATGTTGCACCTGTATTTTTAAGACCAAAAGGCATAGCAATATAACAATAAATACCTGTCGGGGTCATAAAGGCGGTAGCTTCCTGATCTTCAGGCTCCATTTGAATTTGCTGAAATCCAGAAGAAGCATCCATAAATGTGAGCATCTCGTGTCCAGAAGTCGCATCGACCATAGCATCAAGATGTGGGAGCGGAAATGGATCTTTCGGGCAAGCTTTATTGAGGTCTGTGAAGTCTACACAAACTCTCCATTTTCCATTTTTCTTTTGCACGACCACCACGTTTTCTAGCTACTCAGGGAATTTCACTTCCCTTATCATTTTTGCTTTTAATAGTTGTTTCGGACAAAAATTACCTAAGATAATTTTGTAAAGGATTTAAGATAATTTAAGAAACGAAGATTTGTAAGTGAGATTTGGTGTTTTAAGATCTTCAAATAAAAGTAAAGTTTTCTTAAAGATAACGATGTAAACTAAGAGTTTTTGCTAAAAAGAGTTTTATGAAAATCTTTGAGATAGAAATACGTTGAGTAAATAAGAAAACTGTTGAAGATAAAGATAAAATGATGAAATGCAGTGCTAGGATCTTAAAGATAAATATGAAATACAACGACACCAGAATTTTGTTGACGGGGAAAAACCCTTGATTCAATTAAGAAATCTTAGGTAAAAAACCCCGGGAGGATTCAATCGACCCTTCCTGTGTTCTTTTATTATTATTTATGGGTGATTACAATACAACGAAAGTGAGAGTGATTTGATCGAGCTAATATTTGTAAAGGAAATAAGAAAGCAGTGAATATGTGTGTGCGAGTACAAGTGTGAGAGCAGTTATCCTATTTTCGATCAATCACCTCATATTTATAATAGAAATCCCTAACTAATCTTCCGAAATATCTGGGATCTTCCGTGTGGCAATATTCAACGTGCAAAGAATAAGCAAGTGAACGTTGAGTCTTCTTTGACACGTTTATTCTTCAAGTCTGTTCCGATATCCAAGGAAATGCACGTTTCTTTTCTTCCTTGAGAGGCTGGATATTTATGCTGAAGTTGTTGATATTTATTTTCGACCGTTAGTATATTCTTGAATATCCTGGATAATGATCCTTAGTTCAGGATCCTGCAAAACACAAAAGCATTATCGTGTACAACAACATTTGTTAGTAATATCTTTAATCAGGATCATAGCACTAAAAATCTGACCCCAAACAATAGTCTTTCCACATCTTCTTGAATAATTGCATTTCTTTCCGGAGCAAATTTTCTTTTTTGTTGTTGTTGTACGCTTGAAACTTTTATAAATTCCAAGCTTGTGTGTAATAACGTCTCTAGATATTCCTGTCATATCTTCTTGTTTCGAAGCAAAAGTCTTCATTCTAGCTTTTAGAAAATCAGTAAGCTTATCTTCTAATTCTTTTGAGATTTTTGCCCCACTAATACTTTAATGTTGGGATCTTCAGGAACCAGAATAATTTCTTTAACATCCTGCTCCTCTGGTTCAATAACATCGAAGATCCTCTTCTGTAATTGCTATTGTGAAGTCGACTTTGCTGCTGACTTCATGGTTGATGTGTAGCACTCCTTAGCCTCTTGTTGATCTCCTTTAACAGTAACCACTCCCCAAGGTGTTGGTAGTTTAACACATTGGTGATAGGTTGATGGTACTGCCTTCATTTCGTGAATCCAAGGCCTGCCCAAGATAATATTGCAGCCTGGGAGAGAATCGACGACACAAAATTTCTGCATGGAATTAATTCCTCCAATATACACTGGCAGCTTAATTTCGCCAACGGTATATTTGGTTTCGCCACTGAATCCGATCAAAGGTGTCGCCTTGCCAGCGATATCTTCTTCAGAGATGTCCATCCTTTTCAAAGTTTCCAGCTTGATTATATTCACTGAGCTTCCATTATCTATTAAGATCCTGCGAACATAATGGTTAGCATAAATAAAGTAACAACCAAGCCATCATGAGGTTCCAGGATATCGTCAAAGTCATCTTCTTTAAAGGAGACAAAATCTGAATCTGAAATTGATGCTTTCTTCACGCTCTTTTCTCCTTTATTCATTTTGCTTTGCTTAGCAAATCTCTTAGCTGCTGAATATGTTGTCCTACATACTTCCGACCCTCCAGAGATTGTTTTGATTACTCTTGCATCTGGTGATGGAGAGTCAGCTTTTTGAGTTGGCTTGGGCTTTGAGAAATCCATGCCTTCAAAATCTTTAACCTTCTTTCTTCCAAAGAGTTCTGTGAGATATCCTTTAGCTATAAGGGTGGAGATCTCCCTTCTTAACATCTTGCAATCTTCGGTGAGATGACCAAAGTCTTCGTGATATGCACACCATTGGCTAGTGATGAGCGTCATTTTGTGATAAAAACCCCTATCGAAAGGCTTCATTTCAATGTCTAAATGAGTTAATACTCCGGAACTATCGGTACTTAATGGATTCGTATGTTTACGCAGGTTCACGGAAGATGCGAGAGGGTAAATGGCATCAAGTAACTCAAGATGGAAGCTATGAAGTTACAAGACACAAGGAGGTGATTCGGGAGCCAAACAAAGACGTACGAGAAGTAGCAGAAGCTGCCAGCGTCGCTCGTAACCATGCCAGCGCCGCTGGCCAATCAATAGCGCCGCTCACCTCAGCCCAGCGCCGCTGGCCCAGTCCCAGCGCCGCTGGGGAGCCCAGCCAGCGCCGCTGGGCGGCCCAGATCAGCAACCGACTTATTTCACTATTTAAGTCGAAGCAACCCTCAAAACCCTAAGAGAGAGCCGATTCAGCAGCCCTAGCCGCCCACATCAACCCTAGGTCGACTTTGCAGATTCCAAGGAGGTTTTGGAGCTTCTAACACCTTCCGATCTTCATCCTCAGCCTAGATCTACTTTTCTATTTTACTTTAAGTTGGTAAACAATGTCTTTCATCTTTTCAGACTTTGTTATTCCTTTAATAATGTCAGGCTAGTAGGCTGAATACTTGTTTGGATCAATGTGATCATGTAGACGTTTATTGTTTTACTTTATTTGTTAGAATCTGTTGGAGTGTGTTTTATATTTTAATTTATATTTTAATTTTGCATTTTTCTTTTGTGTGTGTGTTTTTGAATAAACTCTTGATGATGGTTGGGGTTTTGTTATTTGATTGATATTTCTGGTGTGTTCATGTTGATAGCAAGTTGAATGTCATATGCATATGCTGGCAGTAAGTTCAGCGACATATTTTGTTGGCATCATTCAAGCATGGAACACCGTCATACCCGGCAAGTTTTTCTTGTTCTTATTTTGCTTTTTGTTTACTTTCCCCTATTTCCCATAGTTTGCCTTAGTTCATTGGACATTGAGGGCATTGTCCAACTCAAGTGTGTGTGTGTGTGTGGGGGGGGGGGTAAATAGGAAAAAGTCGGGTATTTTTGAGGAATTTTTAAACTTTTGCATGCTTGTCCTTGTAGTTAATTGCTTTTGTCACCTAATTATAGATATTAATGAGCAATTTGACTACACCCTTGGTACAAAGTTTAATTGGTGGAATGTGTCTTGATTGATTAATTAGGCAATCCCTTCTGGATTAATAACATGACTAGCACGCTTATAGCACCAAAACACCAAATTGTGAGATTATTGATTCATTGCTAGTTATGATAGGTGTTACGGTTTTGGAATTATTAGCCTTGTAAATTTGTCCCTCTCGTAGGCTTTTGGATTTATCCAAGAGTAAGGGTTCTACTTAGAACTCTGAACTATGATGTGCAAGTTTGAGGTTGGTTTTTCCATTTCCGGATTATTTCATTTGCTATGAGTGTGCCAGTGATTGCGTTGATTCTATAACTTGTCCTAGTTGATCGTTCCGTGTTATGTATCAGAAGAGGCAATTTTAGGATAAAACCTTTTGTTCTTTGTTTGTTCACCCCTTGTTTGTAAACATTTGTTATGTGCATGTTTTAGCTAACTACACTGGTTAGTGAACCACCTGTTAAAACCCTTATGTTGCACTCACTTTTAGTGCAAGAAACATTAGAAAACATGTTGTCATTAGCCTGTTCTTTGTTATTAAATCCACCCTAAATATACACCTTTCCTAGCCATGCCGATAGTCGAAGTCCTGGTGGGTCATTGGTTGCCTATGCTAGTGGATGGTTTGGGTTTATCTTATTGTGTCGGGTTGGGATATTCTCATTTAATGAGGATAGTTTGATTTCGTCATGATTGTTGGATCAATTATGGATTATTCATCTTAGCATATTATTATATGATTTTTCATTGTATCGATATTACTTAGAGAATACCAAATAGTCAGAGTAAAAGTAGCTCACAAAAAAAAAGAATAAAAGAATTGAAAAACAGAAAAAGAAAAAAAATAGAAAAAAAAAATGAAAAAAGAGCTTGGGCTGTCAGTTGGTATTTCTCATTTTGGTCAAATCATTTTTATTAGTTGGTTCATCTATAACACCAACAAAAGCTTCATTGTCTCTACAAATTATCGAGTTGAGTTGGTACATCTTTTTAACCAACAAAAGGATTGTAATGCTATATTCTCCAGTTATCATATTCGGGTTGGCAAGTTCGTTTAAGCCAACATGGTTAGAATTGGTTGATTGAGTTGTTTAGTGTCATACACCACAATGGTTCGGTTGTTAATCGTCTATTGGGGTATTGTCTGGACAACTTCTCGAGTTTTGGACCGTTGGCAACTAGTGACATGTGGA
>CM067168.1:84157295-84265040 GCA_034093135.1 Erigeron breviscapus
TACATCGTAAACAATGCGCTAACGGTGCGACTTACATCGTAAACAATGCGCTAACATGTCCATATCAACAATTCAATCATACAATCAATCAAATCAACAATCAACAGTTAAACAAACATGTACACTTTTCAGCCCGAATCTCAATTGAGTAGGGAGGGTTTACGAAACTCACCTGGAAGTAAAGCAATTCCAAGTACTAGTACAAGTACTTTACTATGCTCAAAATGTACTCCCGGTTACCTAGAACAAGTATAAGATCAACTTATAAGCTACCACAAAGTCTAAGTGCAAAATAGGTAAATTTCAGCATGTTCCCAGCTTTGCGCCATCTACTAGACAACGACTTTGGGAAGTCAAGAAGACTAGATACAACAAAACTTAGTTCTAGACATTTGTTGGGCACTCAATGGCCTTTTCAAAAATGTAAGGTTTGGTTCTTGAAGAGTTTTAATGAAAGAGTTATGATTTTTACAAAAACAAACCTGTAGCCTCGTCAGAAATCAGACCAGTTCTGAAAATCGTCGTTTTTGGCACTCTTCTGAGCAAAACCATAAGAAATTCCGTTCTTATCAAATTTTACTGACACTTGGACCTTTCCGAAAATATAAGATACGTCTCCTAATTCGTCCAGATGAATCTTCTATGATGTTTGCAAGATGACTAAAAATTTCAGTCCTATAGAGTCCTTAAATTCATCTTGAAACTTCAAGTGATGAACCCAAGACTTTATGAACTTGATTTTTTTGTGTTATGAATGTGAGAGAGAGAGAAAAGAGCAGAGATGGATGATAGAATGATCATCAAATGCTTGCTTATATAGCCCAAGAGTTGCAACTAAGTGCCAAGAACACATGAGGTGTTCATCATGTGTTTACAACTCATCCTTGAGTGTAATGGCTGAAACTTTGGCCTTAAAACAAACTAGAATTCAGTAGGAACATGTTCATTGCATGATTACAAGCTATAATCCAAGTCTTGGTTAGTTTGTGTGGGGTTTATGTTAAGAACACAAACTTGACTTGACTAATTGACTTTGGTTGACTCTAAACTTTGATTCTTGATTTATTATTTGTGTAATTAAGTGTAGTAACTAGTTTATATAAGTATAATTACTTTTATCTATGTGGTTATAAATCAATTACATGTATTTATATATTTATTAGTTAACTAATTTAAGTACACAATTGCATATTTATTTTACTAGTATGTACAATATATCTAGCTAGTTAATTGATTCCGAAATTAATAACACAAACAAAATATTCACGAGCGTACAACTTTTATTATTATAAATCCATAATATGGATAAATCATTTCATATAATATAAAGGTTGTGTCTGTTTTTGTCCTATTAATGGAATTATCATCTAGCCACCGACACTGTTCCACCGACACTGTTCCACCGACACTGTTTCACCGTCACTGTTCCACCGACACTGTTGGAACCGTTCATTATACTTAAGGCTTCTCATATACGTTTCTTCCTGTTAGCACAGTTACTCAATTATCGTCTTATAATATATTTTCCTTATCACATATGGGCCAACATCATGGTCTTGCAACATGGGCTTAATTCTAGAAATTCAAATATAACATTTTAATTGGCCCAATTTACAGATAAATGTACACAATTATGTCCAAATTTCCGTTTATTGAAATAGTTAATCAAATTACATGCACAGTCAAACGGTAAAAATCATGAATGTTACAAAATGAACGTTGGAGCATATCTTGACCAGTCTGGTGAACGTTGAAGTATTTTCCTCATGCTGAATTCAACTTGAAGTCCGATTATGTTGGGAGAACGGGTCTTCTTTGCGTGTTGAAGATTAACCCCATGTGTGAAATCCTTTGTTTACCGTTGGAGATATTTTCCTTGGCTTTATATTGAATATTCTGGAATCTGCATACTTAACTCATGTGCAAATGATAATAACAATTGAATCATATCGTTAGTAAAATATTAATAAGTTATCAGAATATTCACCTATGTCAAGATCCTGATACGTCAAGATCTTGGACTTTCAAGATATTGATATTTGAAATTTCACCCATAACAATTGTGCCCAAAGTTATTTTAATAAAATCAATTTTGTTGAAATAACTTTGAATCTTCTAGAAGAAGCTTTGACCGAAGTCAATCAGTTAATTTTGAAACCATCTTAAAGATAAAACGCGTGGAACTTGGATAACCAAGAGTCTTGATTTGATAGGTAACAACTTGACGGTTCATTTCCTATCTTTTACCCCTCTATATAAGCCAACAGTTTTGCATTTTGTGAATCACAAATAGTTTTCATTTTTCAAAAACACACTTTTTAAGATATGTCTTCTCTAAAATCCCTGGGCTATTTTTTATTTTGATGATCTCATTATTATTTCTTATTCGTTCTTTTGTTATTTTTCAGTCACTCACTGAACTTGATAAGAAACATACCGCAAAGGACCAACTCAATGACGACATTATTAAGACAATGCAAAGCCTCATAAATTCTTATAAAGAATCGGTGGAGACCGAGAAGGAAATGGGTCTACAAATGAAGGCTGGTTTAGAAGCCAAGGTCAGAGTACTGAACAACGCTTTGAGGGACCTTTGCATTGAACTTGGTTCAACTCAGGAGGAACTCAAGAACACGAGAGAAGAGTTGGGTCGAGTGAAATCAATCCTAGAAAGGCTGAGGGAAACAAATCCTTCAGTCTACTGGGATGTTCTTCTGTAGGTGTTTTTGTGTTGTATGGGCGATGAAGGATATGATGAAAAGGACAGAGCCCATATTTTAGACTCTTTTGTTTAGGAAAATGAATCGATAGGGGTAGCGTAATGTAGAACAACAAACGTTTAGGAGGGGAGAGATTGGTCTGGTATGATCAATAATGGTTGTAAAAACTGCTTTCGAGTAGTTTTTTATGTAAATATATCTTTATGAATGAAAACTGTCTTTTGATCCGTCTTATTTCAATATCGAAAATCAAAAGTGTTATTAAGGGTAAAATTGGTAAATGACTAATAACTAAATGACGTAATGTGTCAGTTAATAATTAACCTTGACTTATTCATCCACTAAAACAGTAAATAATCAACGCAGTAATTAAATAGTAAGATACATGCACCTTTTATGCACAATTAAGACTCCACTTGTAGGCTATGATCCCTAGCTTGCAGTATCTTTAATTATTGTCAGTCTCCACTTATTCCTGCATTGAAAAAATGATATGTGACTGGATTGATTTTTTGGAGGGGATTAAAATTAAGAAGGGGATTCTTAATTTTAAGATTCACTTAGGGACATTGGTGTTCAAGATATTGAGGGTGTCTCCATATCTTGAACTTGCTTGGGAGGCGTGGTTAGCCATTTTCGTGTGTTTGTGTAATGGGTGGCGTGGTTAGCCAATTCGGGAGATCGATGGTAACATCGACAACCAACATAATTAATTTCGACGACCTTGGAATTTAACCCTTCAACCGTGAAATTAATTAACGTGCGACACGGGCGATTTCAAGAGAGGGTGAAAACCTTCAACCAAAAGTTGGCGTGAAAGCCAAAAGGTGAAGACCTTGTTCCGCGTTGTAATGCATGTGTTTGTTGATGTTGATAGTTCTTCAAAGTCTATAGAGTAAATTCTTAGAAACTGGCATTAGCCATTTGGCTAACGCCACTCCGACGCTCAAGTCAGTATCATCATCTTGAAAAAATAATAATAAAAAGGAAATAAAAGAAAAAAGAAAGATAAGAAATCATACCTGAGATTGTCTAAAGACAAAATAAATTATACGTGATAAGTTTTGAGATGTATGGCGTTCCAAGCTCTTGGAAATAGAGTACCTTGTAGATCTTGAAGCCAATAAGATCCTTTTCCAGCTTCAGCCTCGATCAAATAAGGACCTTCCCATTTTGGGTTCAATTTACCATCCGGTTTAGCCAAAACTTTCTTTAGAACCAAATCACCAACTTGGAATCGTCTTATTCTTAAATTTTTATTATAAGACTTAGCGATTCGTTGTTGATAAGCTGCTATTCTTATCTTGGTCCTTTCTCTTATCTCATTTACAGCTTCTAGATCTTCAAGCAATAACTCTTTATTCTTCTCATAAGTTAATAAATTAACTCTGGCAGTAGGTAAATCCATTTCAGTAGGTAGAACTGCCTCAGCTCCAAAGACAAGTGAAAATGGAGTTTGTCCAGTGGCACTTTTCGAAGTTGTTCGATCAGCCCATAAGACAAATGGTAGCTCTTCAGCCCATTTTCCCTTTGCTTGTCCCAGTCTCTTCTTTAGATTATTCATAATAATCTTGTTGCTTGATTCCGCCTGGCCGTTGGCTTGTGGATGGACTGGAGTAGAAGTAATCATCTTGATGCCCCATCTCTCACAAAAGTTCGTAGTTTTCTTACCAATAAATTGTGATCCATTATCACAAATAATCTTCGCTGGTACCCCAAATCTTGTCAATATGTTACTTTTAATGAAAGATATAACATGTGATTCATGGATCTTGGCGTATGCTTCAGCTTCAATCCATTTTGAAAAATAATCTGTCATAGCTAAAAAATATTTCTTTCCAGCTGAAGATTCCGTCATTGGCCCAACAATATCCATTCCCCATTTCATGAATGGCCAAGGTGATAGAACTGGATACATAGGTTCTGCTGGCTGATGATAAATGTTGCTATGCCTTTGACAAGCATCGCATTTCTTCGCATACTCCTCAGCATCTTGCTTCATTGTGGGCCAGTAATAACCTGTTCCTAAGATCTTTGAATATAAAGATCTTCCAGCAGTGTGATTTCCACACTCTCCTTCATGTATATCCTTAAGAACCTCATTGGTCTCAGGATATTCTAAGCATCTAAGATATGGTCCTGCAAGAGATTTTCTATACAAAATACCATTTATCATAGAATAATGTGTTGTTTTCATGCGAAAGGCCTTTGGGTTTTCATCTTTAGGAATTGTCCCATTATTTATATATTCAATTATTGGTGTAATCCATGAATTTTGATTGTCCCCAGAATTTTTAGTTTCCTCATTCTGAATAGCTAATATATTAGTTGGTTCTTTTTCTATAGCGGGATATAATACATGAATTATAGGAATTTTAGTATCCGGTGACATCTTAAGTGTTGATCCTAGATTTGCTAAAGCATCAGCTTCATTATTCTCTTCTCTAGGTACTTGTTCTATGTCAAACAAATCAAAATTCTCAGCTAGTTTCTTTACTATTTCTAGATATTGCATTAATTTTTCACCTTTCGCAGCGTAAGTTCCATTAAAATGATTAGCTAAGAGTAATGAATCTACATATACCTTAAGATTTCTAATGTTCATATCCTTAGCTAATTGCATACCAGAGATTAAAGCTTCATATTCCGCTTCATTATTAGTGGCTATAAAATGACAATTCACTGCTTGGGGTATAATATCCCCCTGTGGCGATTTTAGTACGATACCTAATCCTATTCCTTTAACATTAGCCGCACCATCAGTATATAGAGTCCATTTTTCAGTAGATTCTTCTAACATTTTGACTTCTAAGTCCACTTCAGGTTGTAAATTAGTACTAAAATCAGCCACAAAGTCTGCTAAAGCCTGGGATTTTATAGCAGTCCTAGGTTCATAGACTAAATTAAAAGCACTTAATTTCACAGACCATTTAGCCATTCTACCAGACACTTCAGGTTTTCTTAGCACACACTTTATAGGATAATTAGTCTTAACATGTATAGCATGCGTTTCAAAATAATGTCTAAGTTTAGTAGATGCCATAACTAATGCAAGTATAAGTTTTTCGAGATGAGAGTACCTGGTTTCAGCATCAATTAAACTTTTACTTACATAGTATATTGGTTGCTGCTGACCTTCTACTTCCTTTACTAGAACAGCGCTCACTGCATTTGATGAAACTGCCATATAGAGATATAGAGGCTCACCATCTTCAGGCTTCACCAGCAAAGGTGGAGTAGATAGATACTTCTTTAATTCTTGAAAAGCTTCTTCTTGCTTTTCTCCCCATTCGAACTTTTTATTCTTCTTTAAGATGTCGTAAAATTCTTTACACCTGTCAGAAGATCTTGATATGAACCTATTCAAAGCTGCCAACCTCCCGGTCAACCTTTGAATATCTTTAGCATTTGATGGAGACTTCAGGTTCAAGATAGCCTTGATCTGTTCTGGGCTTGCCTCTATCCCTCTCTTAGTGACCATATAACCCAGAAATTTTCCAGCGCCTACTCCAAAATTACACTTTGCAGGATTTAGCTTCATATTATATTTATCCAGGATATTGAACGCCACTTCAAGATCTTTCAAGTGATCTTCAGCTTTATTCGATTTGACCACCATGTCGTCTATATAGACTTCCATCGTATCCCCCAGTTGGTCTTTAAACATCATGTTGACTAGCCTTTGATATGTTGCACCTGCATTTTTAAGACCAAAAGGCATAGCAATATAACAATAAATACATGTCGGGGTCATAAAGGCGGTAGCTTCCTGATCTTCAGGCTCCATTTGAATTTGCTGAAATCCAGAAGAAGCATCCATAAATGTGAGCATCTCGTGTCCAGAAGTCGCATCGACCATAGCATCAAGATGTGGGAGCGGAAATGGATCTTTCGGGCAAGCTTTATTGAGGTCTGTGAAGTCTACACAAACTCTCCATTTTCCATTTTTCTTTTGCACGACCACCACGTTTTCTAGCTACTCAGGGAATTTCACTTCCCTTATCATTTTTGCTTTTAATAGTTGTTTCGGACAAAAATTACCTAAGATAATTTTGTAAAGGATTTAAGATAATTTAAGAAACGAAGATTTGTAAGTGAGATTTGGTGTTTTAAGATCTTCAAATAAAAGTAAAGTTTTCTTAAAGATAACGATGTAAACTAAGAGTTTTTGCTAAAAAGAGTTTTATGAAAATCTTTGAGATAGAAATACGTTGAGTAAATAAGAAAACTGTTGAAGATAAAGATAAAATGCTGAAATGCAGTGCTAGGATCTTAAAGATAAATACGAAATACAACGACACCAGAATTTTGTTGACGGGGAAAAACCCTTGATTCAATTAAGAAATCTTAGGTAAAAAACCCCGGGAGGATTCAATCGACCCTTCCTGTGTTCTTTTATTATTATTTATGGGTGATTACAATACAACGAAAGTGAGAGTGATTTGATCGAGCTAATATTTGTAAAGGAAATAAGAAAGCAGTGAATATGTGTGTGCGAGTACAAGTGTGAGAGCAGTTATCCTATTTTCGATCAATCACCTCATATTTATAATAGAAATCCCTAACTAATCTTCCGAAATATCTGGGATCTTCCGTGTGGCAATATTCAACGTGCAAAGAATAAGCAAGTGAACGTTGAGTCTTCTTTGACACGTTTATTCTTCAAGTCTGTTCCGATATCCAAGGAAATGCACGTTTCTTTTCTTCCTTGAGAGGCTGGATATTTATGCTGAAGTTGTTGATATTTATTTTCGACCGTTAGTATATTCTTGAATATCCTGGATAGTGATCCTTAGTTCAGGATCCTGCAAAACACAAAAGCATTATCGTGTACAACAACAACATTTGTTAGTAATATCTTTTTTTTTTTTTTTTTTTTTTTTTTTTTTTTTTTTTTTTTTTTTTTTTTTTTTTTTTTTTTTTTTTTTTTTTTTTTTTTTTTTTTTTTTTTTTTTTTTTTTTTTTTTTTTTTTTTTTTTTTTTTTTTTTTTTTTTTTTTTTTTTTTTTTTTTTTTTTTTTTTTTTTTTTTTTTTTTTTTTTTTTTTTTTTTTTTTTTTTTTTTTTTTTTTTTTTTTTTTTTTTTTTTTTTTTTTTTTTTTTTTTTTTTTTTTTTTTTTTTTTTTTTTTTTTTTTTTTTTTTTTTTTTTTTTTTTTTTTTTTTTTTTTTTTTTTTTTTTTTTTTTTTTTTTTTTTTTTTTTTTTTTTTTTTTTTTTTTTTTTTTTTTTTTTTTTTTTTTTTTTTTTTTTTTTTTTTTTTTTTTTTTTTTTTTTTTTTTTTTTTTTTTTTTTTTTTTTTTTTTTTTTTTTTTTTTTTTTTTTTTTTTTTTTTTTTTTTTTTTTTTTTTTTTTTTTTTTTTTTTTTTTTTTTTTTTTTTTTTTTTTTTTTTTTTTTTTTTTTTTTTTTTTTTTTTTTTTTTTTTTTTTTTTTTTTTTTTTTTTTTTTTTTTTTTTTTTTTTTTTTTTTTTTTTTTTTTTTTTTTTTTTTTTTTTTTTTTTTTTTTTTTTTTTTTTTTTTTTTTTTTTTTTTTTTTTTTTTTTTTTTTTTTTTTTTTTTTTTTTTTTTTTTTTTTTTTTTTTTTTTTTTTTTTTTTTTTTTTTTTTTTTTTTTTTTTTTTTTTTTTTTTTTTTTTTTTTTTTTTTTTTTTTTTTTTTTTTTTTTTTTTTTTTTTTTTTTTTTTTTTTTTTTTTTTTTTTTTTTTTTTTTTTTTTTTTTTTTTTTTTTTTTTTTTTTTTTTTTTTTTTTTTTTTTTTTTTTTTTTTTTTTTTTTTTTTTTTTTTTTTTTTTTTTTTTTTTTTTTTTTTTTTTTTTTTTTTTTTTTTTTTTTTTTTTTTTTTTTTTTTTTTTTTTTTTTTTTTTTTTTTTTTTTTTTTTTTTTTTTTTTTTTTTTTTTTTTTTTTTTTTTTTTTTTTTTTTTTTTTTTTTTTTTTTTTTTTTTTTTTTTTTTTTTTTTTTTTTTTTTTTTTTTTTTTTTTTTTTTTTTTTTTTTTTTTTTTTTTTTTTTTTTTTTTTTTTTTTTTTTTTTTTTTTTTTTTTTTTTTTTTTTTTTTTTTTTTTTTTTTTTTTTTTTTTTTTTTTTTTTTTTTTTTTTTTTTTTTTTTTTTTTTTTTTTTTTTTTTTTTTTTTTTTTTTTTTTTTTTTTTTTTTTTTTTTTTTTTTTTTTTTTTTTTTTTTTTTTTTTTTTTTTTTTTTTTTTTTTTTTTTTTTTTTTTTTTTTTTTTTTTTTTTTTTTTTTTTTTTTTTTTTTTTTTTTTTTTTTTTTTTTTTTTTTTTTTTTTTTTTTTTTTTTTTTTTTTTTTTTTTTTTTTTTTTTTTTTTTTTTTTTTTTTTTTTTTTTTTTTTTTTTTTTTTTTTTTTTTTTTTTTTTTTTTTTTTTTTTTTTTTTTTTTTTTTTTTTTTTTTTTTTTTTTTTTTTTTTTTTTTTTTTTTTTTTTTTTTTTTTTTTTTTTTTTTTTTTTTTTTTTTTTTTTTTTTTTTTTTTTTTTTTTTTTTTTTTTTTTTTTTTTTTTTTTTTTTTTTTTTTTTTTTTTTTTTTTTTTTTTTTTTTTTTTTTTTTTTTTTTTTTTTTTTTTTTTTTTTTTTTTTTTTTTTTTTTTTTTTTTTTTTTTTTTTTTTTTTTTTTTTTTTTTTTTTTTTTTTTTTTTTTTTTTTTTTTTTTTTTTTTTTTTTTTTTTTTTTTTTTTTTTTTTTTTTTTTTTTTTTTTTTTTTTTTTTGTTTTATCTATTAAGATCCTGCGAACATAATGGTTAGCAATAAATAAAGTAACAACCAAGCCATCATGATGAGGTTCCAGGATATCGTCAAAGTCATCTTCTTTAAAGGAGACAAAATCTGAATCTGAAATTGATGCTTTCTTCACGCTCTTTTCTCCTTTATTCATTTTGCTTTGCTTAGCAAATCTCTTAGCTGCTGAATATGTTGTCCCACATACTTCCGACCCTCCAGAGATTGTATTAATTACTCTTGCATCTGGTGGTGGAGAGTCAGCTTTTTGAGTTGGCTTGGGCTTTGAGAAATCCATGCCTTCAACATCTTTAGCCTTCTTTCTTCCAAAGAGTTCTGTGAGATATCCTTTAGCTATAAGGGTGGAGATCTCCCTTCTTAACATCTTGCAATCTTCGGTGAGATGACCAAAGTCTTCGTGATATGCACACCATTGGCTAGGATCCTTGATGAGCGTCCATTTTATGATAAATACCCCTATTGAAAGGCTTCATTTCAATGTCTAAATGAGTTAATATTCCGGAACCATTGGTACTTAATGGAGTCGTATGTTTATGCAGGTTCACGGAAGATGCGAGAGAGGGTAAATGGCATCAAGTAACTCAAGATGGAAGCCTATGAAGTTACAAGACACAAGGAGGTGATTCGGGAGCCAAACAAAGACATACGAGAAGTAGCAGGAGCTGTCAGCGTCGCTCGCAACCATGCCAGCGCCGCTGGCCAATCACTAGCGCCGCTCACCTCAGCCCAGCGCCGCTGGCCCAGTCCCAGCGCCGCTGGGGAGCCCAGCCAGCGCCGCTGGGCGGCCCAGATCAGCAACCGACTTATTTCACTATTTAAGTCAAACTAACCCTCAAAACCCTAAGAGAGAGCCGATTCAGCAGCCCTAGCCGCCCACATCAAACCCTAGGTCGACTTTGCAGATTCCAAGGAGGTTTTGGAGCTTCTAACACCTTCCGATCTTCATCCTCAGCCTAGATCTACTTTTCTATTTTACTTTCAGTTGGTAAACAATGTCTTTCATCTTTTCAGACTTTGTTATTCCTTTAATAATGTCAGGCTAGTAGGCTGAATACTTGTTTGGATCAATGTGATCATGTAGACGTTTATTGTTTTACTTTATTTGTTAGAATCTGTTGGAGTGTGTTTTACTGTTTATCGTATATCCATGTTTTACTAGTTCTTCATATTATTATCGGTTCTATATCTGAGTGTATTAGTTTAATTCTGATGATCGGTCTATAATCATACACTAGGATTAATACATAAGGATGGAAAACACTAGTCGGTCTTTAACTAGTTGTAAAAGGTGATTCACTTGTAACCGAGGGATCCAGAACTGTAGTAATTAGGATGAATAGAACATGATGCTTAACAATGTCAGACGCGATCCTTTGACTTGGAAACGAGCACTGTGGTCACCGGAGATAATTACTATCTGGCCATGGCTTAAGAGCTGGGTAACTAAAAGATGAATTAGTAACACGAACTTTAGGTCATTAATGCTTAAACAATGAATCTAACGAGAATTTGTTTATAGGGTAGTGTGAGTCTAGTGACAGCACTAGTTAATTAGGCAAAGTGAATCTAACGAGAATCTGAGCCGTGATTAAGTTTCCAACAGTCTAGCAAGTAGGTAGAATAGTATTTTGTCGTACCATGAGATCGGAGATGTAACAAGTATGTTAGGACCAGTTCACCTGGAACTGGCCAGCCACCAGTTCACACTGACCAGTCACCAGTTGCATCTGGTGACCCAGTAAAACTGGTGACCAAGAAGATTTGTCCAGAAATATATTGAAGTCTAGTTGCACCGTACAGTTAACGCAACTGAAGACTTCCTCCAGTTGAGAACTGACAAAGTTGAAGAATCATTCCAGTTGAAGTCGAAGACAACAAATGGAAGATAGAGAATGGCAATGGCAGCGAAGCCCAGTTGGCATTCTAGTCAGTTACAAACTGGAGACCATCAGTGGAAAGCCCTTACAAAGCTTTACACTGATTACGAGGAATTGACTTGTATACTTTATGTACCTTTACCCGGATAATAAGCCTTATCTTATTATTTAAGTAATAAAAGGTACATAAGGTGGTTGTGTAAAGTTGCTTTATCATGCGACTTTACACTGCTTTTTAAGGAATTAAATGCTATTCCTTAAATGCTCTCAACCACATTTGTACGGCTAAAGTTAACATCCCAATGTTAACTTGTAACACCCGTCGTTTAAAAATATGGGTTTTCAAAACTTTTCACCTAACGGTGTTAAATTGCGGAAGTAAAGACTGTAAAAGTCAAAACCGATAAAAACATTTCGGTTTCTGCATTTATTTGGTGTTACATGCCATATCAAACAATAGTTCAAATGAAAACCCAATGGTTGCCCAACATAAAACAACCGTTCACAAGTCACAACATAAATTCGACATTAAGTACGAAATGTAAATAAATGTCTAAGCAAAGAATCGTCTATGGATAACTAAGGCTCCTTCAATGAATCTACCCAAGCTCACACATCCTTCATCTAATTCCATCAAGCTAAACCTGAGGGAACAACTACATTAAAGAAGCAAGTGTTAGCTATAAGAATAGCTAAGTAAGATAACACTTAATTAAAAGCATTTGTCCAATTAAAACAATCTTCATTATTAGACAAGTTTTATTAGGCATAACACACATCACACGTTCACACATATACTACATTTCGACTTCATATTAATTAGGATAATCATCCTAAATGTGCCTATCCTGCATTAGTTCACACATTGTCACACGTATCTTTGTTAACTGCATATAAGTGTACCCTGCATCACACCCGACTGGATGATCAGTCAAAAGACTACTCATCTTACATCGTTAAGGAGTGGCAAGCCAATCCAAGAGTAATCCGTATGTGGAGGTTGGTCAAACCTCTCGTATTACTCGCCCTGCGTTATAAAGACATGTTGCGAGGAGCCACCCAAGCAACAACTGCATCAACGCACTCATCCGGCTGAGACAAGTACGGGTTAAGCTTAACACTTTCCCTGCATTAGTTTTATGAGCTCAATTTCACACATATAGATTGGGTCCCTGCATTCCCAAACATTCACACACATATAGTCTAGGTAACACACATTCCTAAACATTCACACACTTTAACTTCATTACGTTTGGATCCTTAAACGTGCAAGTGACATAGTAACCTAGCAAGTCTAGTGAACTAGGCGTACAAGTCAAGCATGCATATCACACATCAACTTCATTTCTATATATCATGCATATCAAGATACTTCATTAAACTACATCAACTGCATAGCTACATACTACATTAAGCAATACTACATTACACTACAATAGGGACTGCATCTCAGGTCTCATGGTCAACTGCATAACCCATAATACCTCCCAAGTAACCCATATACCCACATGCAATATAAAGATACCGAATGGAAGTGTTTACGATTTGAAACCAGCTTTTAGTTGATCCCCCAGCGTGTCAAAGTAGTGTATCTTACCTGGTAGTAGTGTACGCGCGCAAACAAATAGCTAATAGTGCTTATTAGTAATCCCCGACACCTATCGTACATTAACATATGAAATATAAGTCATTTGGGACTCAAACGAACTTAACAAACCTCACGAACTTAGTCTGGAAAATCCTTCTTACGAACTTAGCTACAGTTCTTACGAAGATAGTTTGTTCTTACGAAGATAGTTTGTTCTTACGAAGATAGTTTGTTCTTACGAAGATAGTTTGTTCTTACAAAGATAGTGACTGCGTACGAAAATAGAAGCCTTACGAAGGTTATCTTCGTTCGAAGTGCAGAAACGTGTTTTTCGACCTTTTCCAGAAAATGACCCCAAAACTCTTTAAGTACCGATCGAATTGACACAAAAACATTAATCTTTGATCATCAAAACATCTCTTATCAATCCAAATCGTTAAAACATCGTTTATAATCGTTTTAGGCCAAATACTTGATTAAAACACATAAATTAACCAAGAACACAATGAAACCCTAATTCCTTTACAAACCCCTTTTCAATCAGATTTGATTCAACACACACGACTCATGATCTGAAAATACGATCAATGAATTGATTATTACCTGCAAATGACAAATAGAATGCAAATACTCTTGACAATGACCACCAATTCACACACAAAACGACTTTTCGGCTTGAGATTTGATGAGAGAAGACTATGGAATGACTTAGGATCAGTTAGGGCTTGTTTAGAAGAAGTGAGATCTGCAAATAACCTCCTAATGACAGCCTCTAAGCTACTAATCCCGTTTTTGACTTTCCACACATGTCAAAACTAGTCCCTAGGCTTCCTAATCCTTCATTATTGGTCACAAACTTCTTTATTGCCCATATACAACATTAACCCTTCATTAAATGTCACTACATAGACATAATTTCTTCATATTTCACACATTTATACTACATTAACATTTAGGTTTTCAAACCTCACACATAACACACATTAACTACGTATATGCATATATTCACACTAGACTTAACGACACACATGAGGTTGACTTAACAGCGTTAGTCAAATCTTAAAGAAAAGTTTAGGATGTTACAATTACCTCCCCCTTAAGAGGATTCCGTCCCCGGAATCTCATCATTAAGGAACAACTCGGGATAATTCTCCTTCATTACTGCTTCAGTTTCCCAAGTCAAGCTTTCTCCATGATTATGCTTCCACTTTATCAAGACAAGATCTATCACTTTCCTGCGTAACTTCTTTTGCTTCCTTCCAAGTATTGCCACCGGTTCTTCAACATTTTCTTCATTGGGTCAATGCTCACATCTTGAATTGGAATCACACTTGACTCCTCGGCTAGACACTTCCTTAGGTAGGATACATGAAAGGTGTTGTGAATTCCATCCAATTCTGGAGGTAATTCCAACTGATATGCTACATCCTTAATGCGTTTCAAGATTTTAAAAGGTCCAATAAATCTTGGACTCAACTTGCCCTTCTTTCCAAATCGGATTACTCCTTTCCATGGTGACACTTTCAGCATCACTAAGTCACCTACATTAAACTCCATTGGTCTCCTTTTCTTATCTGCATAAGTTTTCTGCCTTTCTCTGGCCACACGTAAAGCTTCTTTAGCTACATTAACTTTCTCAGCGGAGATTTCAATAATTTCGGGACCGGTTAACTGCTTTTCACCGAGCTCCATCCAACAACTTGGAGTCCTACATCTCCTTCCATATAACATTTCAAATGGTGGCATTCCAATACTTGCATGGTGACTATTATTATAAGCAAATTCAATCAACTTCAAGTGTTCATCCCATGCTCCACCATAGTCTAGTACACACGTTCTCAACATATCCTCTAAGGTTTGGATGGTTCTCTCACTTTGCCCATCGGTTTGAGGATGATAGGCGGTACTCAAGTTCACTCTAGTACCCAATTCTCGTTGAAGACCCTTCCAAAATTTAGACACAAATCTAGTGTCCCTATCCGAGACAATAGACAATGGAACTCCATGTTTCGAGACAACTTCATCTATATACATCTTTGCCATCTTCTTTAAAGGCACATCTTGTCGGGTAGCTAGAAAATGAGCACTCTTCGTCAATCTATCTACAATCACCCAAATCATATCATTCCCTTTCGGCGTTTTCGGTAGCTTCGTTACAAAGTCCATCGTGATATGATCCCATTTCCACTCGGGAACGTCTAATTGATGCAACAAACCATACGGCTTTTTATGGTCCGTTTTCACACGTGCACATGTCAAACACTTTGCTACAAAATGAGCTACTTCACCTTTAATATCCGGCCACCAATAAATCGGCTTCAAATCTGCATACATTTTGGTGACACCGGGATGCATCGAATACCTACTTCTATGGACCTCTTCAAGGATCAACTCCCGGTTACCACCAAGCAGTGGCACCCAAATACGACCCTTGTATGTTTTAAACCCACGGCTATTAGTCTCCATCACAAGTCGTTTCTTCTTCCCAATACTCTCTTTATCAATATTATCCTTCATTAATGCCATCTCTTGTGCTTCTTTAATTCGATCTAATAGACCCGACTTGGCTTGAACTTGCATGCTCATCAACTTACAAGAAGAGCTTTGCACTTTCCTACTTAGTGCATCCACCACTACATTGGCTTTACCCGGATGGTATTTGATTTCACAATCATAGTCTTTAAGTAATTCCATCCACCTTCTTTGTCTCACATTCATCTCCTTTTGAGTAAACATATATTGTAAACTCTTATGGTCGGTGAAAAGTGTGCATTTAGTACCATATAAGTAATGTCTCCATAATTTCAATGCAAACACAACCGCCGCTAGCTCAAGATCATGGGTAGGGTAATTCTTCTCATGAGGCTTCAACTGACGTGAAGCATAGGCAATCACTTTGTCTCTCTGCATTAAGACACAACCCAAACCCGTAATAGAAGCATCGCTATATACCACTAAATCATCAGTATCTTCAGGCAAGGCAAGGATAGGAGCTTCACACAACTTCTTTTCAACGTTTGGAATGCATTTTCCTGCTTTTCAGTCCACTCGTACTTCACACCCTTCTTTGTTAATTCCGTCATAGCTTGGCTATTCGGGAAAAATCCTGAATAAACCTTCTATAATACCCAGCCAAACCAAGAAAACTCTTAATCTCGGTAGGAGTCTTTGGCTGCTCCCACTTTGAAACAGCTTCAATCTTTGAAGGATCTACTTTAATACCTTCTGATGAAATAACATGACCAAGAAACTGCATTTCTCGGAGCCAAAACTCACATTTAGAAAACTTTGCGTACAACTTCTTCTCCCTCAACACCTCCAAAACTGCTTTCAAATGCTCACAGTGTTCATCCTCTGACTTAGAATAGATCAAAATATCGTCAATAAACACAATAACAAAATGATCTAGAAAGGGGCGGCATACCCGATTCATTAAGTCCATAAATGCGGCTGGAGCATTGGTCAACCCAAATGGCATGACTAAGAACTCATAATGACCATATCTAGTCCGGAAAGCTGTCTTTGCTACATCTTCCTTCTTTACCTTCAACTGATGATAACCGGACCGCAAATCAATCTTTGAAAAATACGAAGCACCATGTAGTTGATCAAAAGATCATCAATTCTCGGGAGAGGATACTTGTTCTTGACCGTTCGTTTGTTCAACTCACGATAGTCAATACACATGCGCATCGATCCATCCTTCTTCTTAACAAAGAGAACCGGAGCTCCCCAAGGCGAGGAACTAGGTTGTATGAACCCCTTGTCAAGTAACTCCTGAAGTTGCGTCATTAATTCCTTCATTTCTGTAGGAGCTAATCGGTAAGGTGCTTTAGCAACGGGTGTAGCACCGGGAATAAGATTTATCTGAAAAGTAACTTCACGATCGGGAGGAATACCGGGTAGATCATCGGGAAACACATCGGGGAAATTGGATACTACATCAACACTAGCGATTGGAGACTTCTCTTTTCTTGCATCAATGACATAAGCCAAGAAATGGCTCTTGTTTTTCCTTATACATTTAATAGCTTTCATCATACTAATAATCTTTATTCCTCCTCTCTTCTTGTCTCCATACACCGCTATCACTTTACCCTCGGATATAGGCAATCGAATTATCTTTTGGGAACATAAATACTAGCTTCATTTCTAGCCAACCAATCCATACCAATCACTACATCAAAACCACCTAGGGTAGTAGGTAATAGTTGAACCGGAAAAGAACGACCTTTCAATCTATATCTACATCAAAACCACCTAAGGTAGTAGGCAATAGTTGGACTGGAAAAGAACGACCTTCAATCTCAATGTCACAATCGTCATAACCCACACGTATATTATTAACCGTACCATTAGCAATTTCTACCTCTAATGAACAATCTAAGGGAGTAGTGACTCTTTCTAGCTTAGGAGCAAATAATGTGGACACAAACGACCTATTTGCACCTGAATCAAATAAAACAGAGGCAGGCTTTGAGTTAACAAGGAAAGTACCACATACCACTTCATCGTTGTTCCTTGCGTCATCAACCGTCATTTGAAGAGCTCTCACTTTTGTTGCTGTCGTGGCGGTCTTCTTTCCAACATTCTTCATCTGTGGACAATCGGCAATGAGATGGCCCGTTTCTTGGCACTTGTAGCAACGAGTCTTGTCCCTACATTCAGTGGCAAGATGTCCCGACTTCCCATACTTATGGCACCTTCTTGTCTTGTCGGTACAATGCCCTTCATGAATTGTCTTGCAAAATGTACACCATGAACCATTCTTCTTTTTATCCTTGTCACCACTCGAACTACCACTTCCACGGAACTTCTTATTATTATTGTTATTGGAAGACCAATTTGACCTTCTTTTAAACCCCGACTTCTTATCATCACTCTTCTCAACCTTCTTGTCCGAAGCGAAATCATCGTCAAGCTTCTTAGACTCCTTGATAGCTTTAGTCAGAGTCTTGTGCTGCCTGCAGATACCTCAATAACTCGGAGGCAAACCATCAACATAGCAAGCAACCTGATCTGCATCAGTACGGAATAAATGACCCACGAACTTCATCTTCTCCATGAAGGAACGAGCATACTCGTTGACCTTTCCGACTTCAGCCGTCAAGGCACGAAACTCCTTTTCCATCTTACGCTGCTCATGAACCCCAATATATTCCTCAATGAATTTCTGCTTAAAGTTAGCCCACGAGATAGCAGATACCATAGCTGGAGTCATCAAAATAGTAATGCTCTTCCACCAATCCCGAGCACCTTCTTTCAACATTCGACTAGCGCACAACACCTTCTTATCCTCGGGACAGTCACAGGCTTCAAAGACCATCTCCGTATCATCGAGCCATTCCATGCAACCCACTGCATTAAGGGTTCCATCAAACTTCTGACCTCCACACTTCTGGAAACTTTTCAAACTTAAACCGAGGGGCTTGAACGACATTAGGAGTAACCACAACGGCATTTGCAGGGGGAATAACAACATCATCGACCGGTGGCTCAGAGTGGTGAGAAGGCACTGAATAGTTGCCATCAGTTCCTTCAGCATTTTCAGCAAGAGCGTTGTTCAATTGCTCCTGTGTCTGGGCCAATTGGGTCTGGAGAGTCCGTACGAGATTGTACAACTCAGCCATGTTAGGGATTTGTTCCACCACTTCCTCGTTAACCCTAGGTGGATTGCCGGGAGGTGGAGGCATAGGACCCAATGAGCCTTGCTGATTGACCTGGCGGGGATTTCCTTGATTTCTATTTGCATTGGCTGCAACAGCAGCAGCAGCATTGGCAGCATTTGCAGCGCCTGCACCTGGATGGACAGGTGGGGTAATGCTAGCAGTAGCTCCATCATGTCGGAAGTTGCGGTTGCGAGTGTTAACCATTTTCCTTTAATAAAAAGGTAGAGTCGATAAGCGCAAATTAAAGCAAAATGCTTGTTAAGATAAGGCTAAAGCATATCATCGTAACGTAAACATCTCATAAGCCCTATCGCACTCGCACTCGTCCCAACCCATCTTATATCATCTTTCATTAAAACTAAGGCATCCTACAAATACCTAGCATGCATATCTTAAGTTTAAGTCCAAATCCTATGGTTAATAGGCCTTGGTTCACTTAAACCACTTCTATGATACCAACTTGTAACACCCGTCGTTTAAAAATATGGGTTTTCAAAACTTTTCACCTAACAGTGTTAAATTGCGGAAGTAAAGACTGTAAAAGTCAAAACCGATAAAAACATTTCGGTTTCTGCATTTATTTGGTGTTACATGCCATATCAAACAATAGTTCAAATGAAAACCCAACGGTTGCCCAACATAAAACAACCGTTCACAAGTCACAACATAAATTCGACATTAAGTACGAAATGTAAATAAATGTCTAAGCAAAGAATCGTCTATGGATAACTAAGGCTCCTTCAATGAATCTACCCAAGCTCACACATCCTTCATCTAATTCCATCAAGCTAAACCTGAGGGAACAACCACATTAAAGAAGCAAGTGTTAGCTATAAGAATAGCTAAGTAAGATAACACTTAATTAAAAGCATTTGTCCAATTAAAACAATCTTCATTATTAGACAAGTTTATTAGGCACAACACACATCACACGTTCACACATATACTACATTTCGACTTCATATTAATTAGGATAATCATCCTAAATGTGCCTATCCTGCATTAGTTCACACATTGTCACACGTATCTTTGTTAACTGCATATAAGTGTGCCCTGCATCACACCCGACTGGATGATCAGTCAAAAGACTACTCATCTTACATCGTTAAGGAGTGGCAAGCCAATCCAGTTCTTACGAAGATAGTTTGTTCTTACGAAGATAGTTTGTTCTTACGAAGATAGTTTGTTCTTACGAAGATAGTTTGTTCTTACGAAGATAGTTTGTTCTTACGAAGATAGTTTGTTCTTACGAAGATAGTTTGTTCTTACGAAGATAGTTTGTTCTTACGAAGATAGTTTGTTCTTACGAAGATAGTTTGTTCTTACGAAGATAGTTTGTTCTTACGAAGATAGTTTGTTCTTACGAAGATAGTTTGTTCTTACGAAGATAGTTTGTTCTTACGAAGATAGTTTGTTCTTACGAAGATAGTTTGTTCTTACGAAGATAGTTTGTTCTTACGAAGATAGTTTGTTCTTACGAAGATAGTTTGTTCTTACGAAGATAGTTTGTTCTTACGAAGATAGTTTGTTCTTACGAAGATAGTTTGTTCTTACGAAGATAGTTTGTTCTTACGAAGATAGTTTGTTCTTACGAAGATAGTTTGTTCTTACGAAGATAGTTTGTTCTTACGAAGATAGTTTGTTCTTACGAAGATAGTTTGTTCTTACGAAGATAGTTTGTTCTTACGAAGATAGTTTGTTCTTACGAAGATAGTTTGTTCTTACGAAGATAGTTTGTTCTTACGAAGATAGTTTGTTCTTACGAAGATAGTTTGTTCTTACGAAGATAGTTTGTTCTTACGAAGATAGTTTGTTCTTACGAAGATAGTTTGTTCTTACGAAGATAGTTTGTTCTTACGAAGATAGTTTGTTCTTACGAAGATAGTTTGTTCTTACGAAGATAGTTTGTTCTTACGAAGATAGTTTGTTCTTACGAAGATAGTTTGTTCTTACGAAGATAGTTTGTTCTTACGAAGATAGTTTGTTCTTACGAAGATAGTTTGTTCTTACGAAGATAGTTTGTTCTTACGAAGATAGTTTGTTCTTACGAAGATAGTTTGTTCTTACGAAGATAGTTTGTTCTTACGAAGATAGTTTGTTCTTACGAAGATAGTTTGTTCTTACGAAGATAGTTTGTTCTTACGAAGATAGTTTGTTCTTACGAAGATAGTTTGTTCTTACGAAGATAGTTTGTTCTTACGAAGATAGTTTGTTCTTACGAAGATAGTTTGTTCTTACGAAGATAGTTTGTTCTTACGAAGATAGTTTGTTCTTACGAAGATAGTTTGTTCTTACGAAGATAGTTTGTTCTTACGAAGATAGTTTGTTCTTACGAAGATAGTTTGTTCTTACGAAGATAGTTTGTTCTTACGAAGATAGTTTGTTCTTACGAAGATAGTTTGTTCTTACGAAGATAGTTTGTTCTTACGAAGATAGTTTGTTCTTACGAAGATAGTTTGTTCTTACGAAGATAGTTTGTTCTTACGAAGATAGTTTGTTCTTACGAAGATAGTTTGTTCTTACGAAGATAGTTTGTTCTTACGAAGATAGTTTGTTCTTACGAAGATAGTTTGTTCTTACGAAGATAGTTTGTTCTTACGAAGATAGTTTGTTCTTACGAAGATAGTTTGTTCTTACGAAGATAGTTTGTTCTTACGAAGATAGTTTGTTCTTACGAAGATAGTTTGTTCTTACGAAGATAGTTTGTTCTTACGAAGATAGTTTGTTCTTACGAAGATAGTTTGTTCTTACGAAGATAGTTTGTTCTTACGAAGATAGTTTGTTCTTACGAAGATAGTTTGTTCTTACGAAGATAGTTTGTTCTTACGAAGATAGTTTGTTCTTACGAAGATAGTTTGTTCTTACGAAGATAGTTTGTTCTTACGAAGATAGTTTGTTCTTACGAAGATAGTTTGTTCTTACGAAGATAGTTTGTTCTTACGAAGATAGTTTGTTCTTACGAAGATAGTTTGTTCTTACGAAGATAGTTTGTTCTTACGAAGATAGTTTGTTCTTACGAAGATAGTTTGTTCTTACGAAGATAGTTTGTTCTTACGAAGATAGTTTGTTCTTACGAAGATAGTTTGTTCTTACGAAGATAGTTTGTTCTTACGAAGATAGTTTGTTCTTACGAAGATAGTTTGTTCTTACGAAGATAGTTTGTTCTTACGAAGATAGTTTGTTCTTACGAAGATAGTTTGTTCTTACGAAGATAGTTTGTTCTTACGAAGATAGTTTGTTCTTACGAAGATAGTTTGTTCTTACGAAGATAGTTTGTTCTTACGAAGATAGTTTGTTCTTACGAAGATAGTTTGTTCTTACGAAGATAGTTTGTTCTTACGAAGATAGTTTGTTCTTACGAAGATAGTTTGTTCTTACGAAGATAGTTTGTTCTTACGAAGATAGTTTGTTCTTACGAAGATAGTTTGTTCTTACGAAGATAGTTTGTTCTTACGAAGATAGTTTGTTCTTACGAAGATAGTTTGTTCTTACGAAGATAGTTTGTTCTTACGAAGATAGTTTGTTCTTACGAAGATAGTTTGTTCTTACGAAGATAGTTTGTTCTTACGAAGATAGTTTGTTCTTACGAAGATAGTTTGTTCTTACGAAGATAGTTTGTTCTTACGAAGATAGTTTGTTCTTACGAAGATAGTTTGTTCTTACGAAGATAGTTTGTTCTTACGAAGATAGTTTGTTCTTACGAAGATAGTTTGTTCTTACGAAGATAGTTTGTTCTTACGAAGATAGTTTGTTCTTACGAAGATAGTTTGTTCTTACGAAGATAGTTTGTTCTTACGAAGATAGTTTGTTCTTACGAAGATAGTTTGTTCTTACGAAGATAGTTTGTTCTTACGAAGATAGTTTGTTCTTACGAAGATAGTTTGTTCTTACGAAGATAGTTTGTTCTTACGAAGATAGTTTGTTCTTACGAAGATAGTTTGTTCTTACGAAGATAGTTTGTTCTTACGAAGATAGTTTGTTCTTACGAAGATAGTTTGTTCTTACGAAGATAGTTTGTTCTTACGAAGATAGTTTGTTCTTACGAAGATAGTTTGTTCTTACGAAGATAGTTTGTTCTTACGAAGATAGTTTGTTCTTACGAAGATAGTTTGTTCTTACGAAGATAGTTTGTTCTTACGAAGATAGTTTGTTCTTACGAAGATAGTTTGTTCTTACGAAGATAGTTTGTTCTTACGAAGATAGTTTGTTCTTACGAAGATAGTTTGTTCTTACGAAGATAGTTTGTTCTTACGAAGATAGTTTGTTCTTACGAAGATAGTTTGTTCTTACGAAGATAGTTTGTTCTTACGAAGATAGTTTGTTCTTACGAAGATAGTTTGTTCTTACGAAGATAGTTTGTTCTTACGAAGATAGTTTGTTCTTACGAAGATAGTTTGTTCTTACGAAGATAGTTTGTTCTTACAAAGATAGTGACTGCGTACGAAAATAGAAGCCTTACGAAGGTTATCTTCGTTCGAAGTGCAGAAACGTGTTTTTCGACCTTTTTCCAGAAAATGACCCCAAAACTCTTTAAGTACCGATCGAATTGACACAAAAACATTAATCTTTGATCATCAAAACATCTCTTATCAATCCAAATCGTTAAAACATCGTTTATAATCGTTTTAGGCCAAATACTTGATTAAAACACATAAATTAACCAAGAACACAATGAAACCCTAATTCCTTTACAAACCCCTTTTCAATCAGATTTGATTCAACACACACGACTCATGATCTGAAAATACGATCAATGAATTGATTATTACCTGCAAATGACAAATAGAATGCAAATACTCTTGACAATGACCACCAATTCACACACAAAACGACTTTTCGGCTTGAGATTTGATGAGAGAAGACTATGGAATGACTTAGGATCAGTTAGGGCTTGTTTAGAAGAAGTGAGATCTGCAAATAACCTCCTAATGACAGCCTCTAAGCTACTAATCCCGTTTTTGACTTTCCACACATGTCAAAACTAGTCCCTAGGCTTCCTAATCCTTCATTATTGGTCACAAACTTCTTTATTGCCCATATACAACATTAACCCTTCATTAAATGTCACTACATAGACATAATTTCTTCATATTTCACACATTTATACTACATTAACATTTAGGTTTTCAAACCTCACACATAACACACATTAACTACGTATATGCATATATTCACACTAGACTTAACGACACACATGAGGTTGACTTAACAGCGTTAGTCAAATCTTAAAGAAAAGTTTGGGATGTTACATAACTTTGCCTATAAATACAAGTCATTGCACAACCAACAATTCAAGTTATTTAACAAAGACGAATAACTTCACACTTTGCAAACCTGCAATATTCTTGGTGAACTTGTGCAATCTTCTCTCAATCGCTAAAAGGAACATTTCACAACTTTAAGTGTTTCGATTGTCTTGAGAAATTCCGAGTATAGATCAATTGTATTTCATAGGTTGTTAGGATATTTACATTCGTGTATTATCTTGGTTCCGCATCAACCTTGTAATTTGTTTAATATCAATAAATAAATTACACATTGAAAAATACATATTGTCTCATCAAGTTATCTTACAAGTTATTTGTATTATTGCATTGTTCTTTACTTATTGTCTTTTATATAAGTAATCTATCTAGAACTTGGTATATACACACTGCAACTGGTCGTCTCCAGTTCAGTGCATATATTGCAAAGTAACTCCACCATCGACATAAAGGTGTCTTCAGTAGTACCATCTATTGAGTTGGGACTTACAAGTATTTTAATTTTATTACTGTTATTTGCTTTTTCAAACTATTTTCAGACTGAGCCTCTCGCTGAATAAGCGGTTGCGGCTTCTATTTACTTTTCAGTATTTTAATTAGTTTAATAGGAAATCGTGACAACCCCACAACTGCTAGAATTACACATATTACTAGATTAGGTAAAGCAACGCGTCCCTGCGAACGATCCTGTAACTTATCACTTGACCATACTACACTGACCGGGTGCTCTGCTCGTAAGTGTGTGTGTTTTCAGATAATTACTTGTATTACAATTTATAAATTTAAAAGTCACAAAATAAAACCACATCAAGTAACTTTTTGGCGCCGTTGCCGGGGACGCGACGCATTCTTAGTTTAGTAGTGTAGTTCGATCCTTTCTTGTGTTTCGGCACGAGAAAGTTACTTTCAGTAATTAGGTTTTTAGGTCAAATTAGGGTTTAGTTTAAATTAGCTAGTATTTTCATTTTCTTAAAATTTCAAAAATCCAAAAATATTTTTATTTTATCGTTTTTAGTTGTTAAGGTTAGATTGTTTGCATTTAGGTTAATTTTAATTTGTTCTTGAAGTTACTAATCGTTTTCGTGTTTTCGTGTTTGTTTTCGTTCTTGTTTTCTTTTGCTTTCATTTTTGTTTAGTGTGTTTCAGCTTAAGATAGGTACAATGCATTGGAAAGGATTCGAAGAACCTGTTTCGGGAATGGAGGAAGACGTTAAATAGCGAAAGGCGAAATCGAAAACTGCTCAGGAGCACCCAGCGCCGCTGGCAGGTCACCAGCGCCGCTGCTCAGTCCAGCGCCGCTGGGAATACCAGCGCCGCTGGGAAGGTACGTCCCGAAAACCTAATTTCGATTCGACCTCTTTTAGGTCACTTGATTACAGGTCAGGAATGGAGAACCTCGACACGCTTCATCCCGGGAGACAGAAGAGCAAAGAAGAACGGGACAGAACCAACCAGCGCCGCTGGGCCTCTACCAGCGCCGCTGGGGACCTCTGTCGGATCCGAATATTATCATAGTCTCCACCCAAAGGCGAAACCCAAGCTTCCAGAGATATTCATAAGTCAGGAAAGGCTAATGGAAGAAATCAAGGCATTCGACCAACTTGATTACTCAGATTGGGAGAAAGCATGGGACAAGGCAATGAGGTTACATTGGAAATTCATTAGTTCATTAAGAGAAATGGTAGATCACCTTAAGGAAGGAACGTTTGGGGAGAAAGGATACGAAAAGTACATCTATGACCATTTCTTTGCAAGAGCTGAGGACATGCAAACCTTGTTACATCAAAAAGCAGACGGAGTTTGGGAAAGATTAGAAAAAAAGTTGAGAAGCGTGACTGACTCTAATGACGGATCTAAGGATCCAGCGACCGCATGAACATGGAGATGATCACCGAAGATGGCTACCGGAGGAAGCAGATTTGCACACAACTTTAACTCGAGTCCGGTGGGCCTTGGAAAGCTTCAGAAGGGTGAAAGATAAAGCACAAGACCTGAAACGAATGATTCCTGATCTCATCAGACTCTACCAGCGCCGCTGGGAGCACCGGCAGACCAGTTTTGGACCAGATTTGTGCAAAACGAGAAGAGGAACGGGGAACTTTTTGAAACCAGAGCTTAAGAAGGAATGGAACAACACCGAAGAGGCAAAACTTGGAAAGTTCGTGGTTCCATGTCTCTTAAATCGGTCAGAGAACATGCTAGCCGTGGTAGATTCCGGATCCAACGCCAATATTATGCCTAGAGTATTGTGCGACCGTTTAAGACTTGAAAGACTCAATCCAGGAGGGATGAGGTTGGAAGTTATTAGTGGAATCTCGACATGTCAAGGAGGGAAGGTGGAAAGAGTAGTCGTTACGGTAAAGGGAGTAAGCTTCGAAGCAACCTTCATGGTCTTAGATCTTCCGTCTCACCATCGAATTCCACTAATCCTAGGAAGACCGTTCTTATACTCGGCGAGGGCAACAATAGATTTCGACAAAGGAGAAATGATATTGAGACAAGGATCCGAGTGCGTGTTGCTAAAGGCAAGTGTCGAAGAAGAAGAAGCAGATGTGGCTTGCTACCGGACCAAAGCTAAAAACGACACTTTGAGAGAATTAGGAGAATTGGTGGAAGTTAGGAATAATGCTTGGAGAGCGGAAGATGGGAGTGATGACGAATCCACGGAGGAAGAAGATGAATTCGATGAGTTTAGTATAGATAGCTCGATCATTTTTGATTTTAAACAAGATGAGGACGAGATGATCATGGAAGCCTGGGACCGTATCAACACTTTAGTTGATTGTTTCCCACCGGGGACATTTTGGGACGACGACATCATCGACTCGTTTTACTATGGCTTGGGGGATGTGGAAAAGAGCATATTGGACGAAGCAGCGAATGGAGACTTCCTAGCCATATCTATGATCGAGCAATTTCGAATCTTGGAAGAAGAAGATTACAAGAAAATAGATTCGAAAGAAAAGTTAGAACTAGCTAAAAAGCTAGAACCAATTTTTAAGGTAAAGAGGTTCGAGCAAAAGGAAGGAGAAGGCCTTGGAGAGGCATGGAAGAGGATGGAAGAACTGATCAAGAATTGCCCGGAAGGTGCAATAGATGATGAAGCACGCCTTGAAATCTTCTATCTCGGGCTTACTGTGGAAACAAAGCAAGAATTGGACAAAAAAGCCAAGATCGACTTACGTTCTTCACCATCACAAGAGTGCATAGCAACAATTTATAAGATTGAATCGAAGAAAGGAAGCTGCGAGAAAAGAAAGAAGCCGAATCGTGCAAAAACGCAAAATCTGGAACTGTAACGGAGTCACCAGCGTCGTTGGGCACACCAGCCAGCGCCGCTGGCAACCCTACAGGTGATGTCCAGCGCCGCTGGCACCTAACCAGCGCCGCTGGCACCCTTCCAGGTGAGATCCAGCGCCGCTGGTACCCCCTGCAGCTCCGATTTTTGCGAAATCAAATCCGTCACCACCCGAACCAGCCCTGGAAATCAAACACCGATCGACGTGGAGATGGTTGAAGCTACTGAAGCACGAAGGAACTCAGAAAACTTGGAGGAGAGAAAAGGAACGAACGTCAAGGAAGCCATAAGTACTTCGAACGTTACCCAACGGTACCGGCCCCCGGCCTACCCCGTATTCTTCCTCAACCTAGTTCCTAGGCCGAGTCCGGCTGAAGACTCGTTAAACTTAGCGCTTCTTGGGAGGCAACCCAAGCCGTATTTTTATTTTTTAAATATGTGACTAATTGCAATTAAGTGATTGTTTTAAATATTATCATTTGTGATCTATTTTATGAGTATGTCTTTAGAATCACAGATGCAAGCTTTCAATGGATCAAAGAAACAAGTAACTTATTGCAATCGTATTTTGTTTTTATTTTTATTTTTATTTTTATGTTTTAGCTTGTTATTTTCCATTTTGATATTATGATTGAAGTGTGCAGGAGTATATTGCTTTGTAGTCTGAAGGAAACCAGGCACTTGGCCAAAAGCTAAGTGTGGGGGAGTTCAAGCATCAAATCGTTGAAGAAATCAGACGTCGGAACACGTACAGGAGTCAATAGCGCCGCTGGAGGACCTCCAGCGCCGCTGGGAAAGCCACCTGGGCTTCCCAGCGCCGCTGGGAAAGCCACCTGGGCTTCCCAGCGCCGCTCACCACCTCTCAGCGCCGCTGGACCTGCACCTGTGCAAGCCCAGCGCCGCTCACTGCACCAGCGCCGCTCACCAGTGTCCAGCGCCGCTCACCAGCTAGCCAGCGCCGCTCCCAGCTCCAGTCTGCACACCAGATCGCGAAAAATCCAAAAAAATCAGAAAAACCCAAAAATCCAAAAAAATCAAAAAATCAAAAAATACCAAAAAGAAAAGAAGGTGGAGACGCATCAATGGATCGCCATCAAATGGAGACGACTCAAGTTTTTGAAGATTCAACATCATTCAAGTCGCTCCGCACATGCCATCTTCAACAACAATCATGCAACATAAGCCCGGGAAGTTTCGTTAATCGTTTTACTTTTTGTGTTTTTCCTATTGCCCTGTTATGTTAGGTCTAGTACAACGAGGACGTTGTACAATTTAAGTGTGGGGGGATGGAATAGGAAAAACCCTTGGTTTAATTGCTTGATTTATCACAAGTTTTCTACTACTTATTTCATGCAAATTTTAAGTTTTTCTTGTGTCGGAAAACTATTTTGAGAATATAAGCTTTGCAAGTAGACAAAAGATGACGATAACTAAGCAATATTAGCTTTGGTAGATGAACGGTTAGTTAGGACTGTTAGCTTAACTATAGATTTGTGGTTGTTCATTCTTCCAACTGGATTAGAGCTTAGACTTAAACTGTATGCGATTATGTTTGCCATAGCACATTTAACCGGACTTTAATATGCCTAGCAATTGGACTTAATGATATACGTGCTTGTGTAGGAACTAGTTTAGACGTATGGTTCGCCTTAATTCTTACACTATTTAATGTAAACTAGTTGCATGCGGAGTAGGAGTATGAGTCATCTGGGATCTCTGATAATGTCTATTGCATGAATAATGTAGTATCTTAAGAAAGGCAATCAGTTGATTAATTAAAAGAGTTCAAAGAACTATTAACGAGTAAAATCTATACGCATCAAGTTATGTCACTTTGCGCGTGGGGAACCACCGACCTGTCACCGCTGTCTTGATGTAAACCGTTAGTTGAGTTATGTCGCTCTGCGAGTGGGGAACCACCGACCTGTCACCGCTGTCTCAACTATTAAAGATGATAATATCGTATAACTGCTTTAGTGTTTAGCTAGTGAGCATGACTGTAGTGTGAGAGTATGTCTAAGTAGTGACTCACAAGTACACAAACGAATGAATATAAATGCCTTGCTAGTAGCTAGTAGTTCTGATTGCTATACAAACCTTAATTAAGTGCTTAACTAGTCAGCAGAAAGAAGTAAGATTGAGCTGTAAGACATGTGGAAGTATAGAACTGTTTTAGAGGTATTAACACAAATAAAAAGTTAGCTTTTAGTTTTGATTGACCAATTATCTTGCCTCTAGCTATAGCTTACTGATTTTGTCTAAAGCTTTCTCAAATCATTTTGCATGACTAATCTTTCAAATGTTTTAATAAAGTAGAATACTTTAACACTTAAGCTGTCCGCTCATCATTGTTTTATTTTTCTTGGACAATTTGCTTGAGGACAAGCAAAGACTTAAGTGTGGGGGTATATGATGAGCGTCCATTTTGTGATAAAAACCCCTATCGAAAGGCTTCATTTCAATGTCTAAATGAGTTAATATTCCGAAACTATTGGTACTTAATGGATTGTATGTGATGTGACTTAATTTATACATATTTCCCACATAATTGTTTGGATGTTTTATGGTTGTTTATGGTCGTTTTGTATGAGTTTTCGGTGCTTTATGGTATCTATTAGTACTTTCAGGTGATAAGCAGGTACAATGGATGAAGAAGATGAAATAAACGACGCAAAGAAGGTTTAATGAAGTTGATGGTCGAGTTGAAGCCAAGCTAAAAAATGGAGAAATATACCAGCTGGCTTAAAAGAATGGTCATGTCATGATACATATTGGTCAAGTTGCACTTACAAAGCAAAAGTCTAGATGGATATAAAGTTAATTGGGCTGTTAATTAATTAATTTGAGCTTAAACAACAAAAGGCCCAAAGGCCTAGCCTTTGTCCACGTGAAAACAAGTAAAGCAGACATATATCATATATTGATTTTGATGATAAAGGAGGAGAATTGGTCGGTGCAAAAGGGAGCCGCAATTTTTGATTTGTTCGTGAGGAGAGAACCGCATAAGACAAAAGGGATTATTTTCTTTGTTTTTTTTTGTAAGTTATGTCGCTTTGCGCGTGGGGAACCACCGACCTGTCACCGCTATCTTGATGTAAACCGTTAGTTGAGTTATGTCGCTCTGCGAGTGGGGAACCACCGACCTGTCACCGCTGTCTTGATGTAAACCGTTAGTTGAGTTATGTCGCTCTGCGAGTGGGGAACCACCGACCTGTCACCGCTGTCTTGATGTAAACCGTTAGTTGAGTTATGTCGCTCTGCGAGTGGGGAACCACCGACCTGTCACCGCTGTCTTGATGTAAACCGTTAGTTGAGTTATGTCGCTCTGCGCGTGGGGAACCACCGACCTGTCACCGCTGTCTTGATGTAAACCGTTAGTTGAGTTATGTCGCTCTGCGCGTGGGGAACCACCGACCTGTCACCGCTGTCTTGATGTAAACCGTTAGTTGAGTTATGTCGCTCTGCGAGTGGGGAACCACCGACCTGTCACCGCTGTCTTGATGTAAACCGTTAGTTGAGTTATGTCGCTCTGCGAGTGGGGAACCACCGACCTGTCACCGCTGTCTTGATGTAAACCGTTAGTTGAGTTATGTCGCTCTGCGAGTGGGGAACCACCGACCTGTCACCGCTGTCTCAACTATTAAAGATGATAATATCGTATAACGGCTTTAGTGTTTAGCTAGTGAGCATGACTGTAGTGTGAGAGTATGTCTAAGTAGTGACTCACAAGTACACAAACGAATGAATATAAATGCCTTGCTAGTAGCTAGTAGTTCTGATTGCTATACAAACCTTAATTAAGTGCTTAACTAGTCAGCAGAAAGAAGTAAGATTGAGCTGTAAGACATGTGGAAGTATAGAACTGTTTTAGAGGTATTAACACAAATAAAAAGTTAGCTTTTAGTTTTGATTGACCAATTATCTTGCCTCTAGCTATAGCTTACTGATTTTGTCTAAAGCTTTCTCAAATCATTTTGCATGACTAATCTTTCAAATGTTTTAATAAAGTAGAATACTTTAACACTTAAGCTGTCCGCTCATCATTGTTTTATTTTTCTTGGACTATTTGCTTGAGGACAAGCAAAGACTTAAGTGTGGGGGTATATGATGAGCGTCCATTTTGTGATAAAAACCCCTATTGAAAGGCTTCATTTCAATGTCTAAATGAGTTAATATTCCGAAACTATTGGTACTTAATGGTCGTATGTGATGTGACTTAATTTATACATATTTCCCACATAATTGTTTGGATGTTTTATGGTTGTTTATGGTCGTTTTGTATGAGTTTTCGGTGCTTTATGGTATCTATTAGTACTTTCAGGTGATAAGCAGGTACAATGGATGAAGAAGATGAAATAAACGACGCAAAGAAGGTTTAATGAAGTTGATGGTCGAGTTGAAGCCAAGCTAAAAAATGGAGAAATATACCAGCTGGCTTAAAAGAATGGTCATGTCATGATACATATTGGTCAAGTTGCACTTACAAAGCAAAAGTCTAGATGGATATAAAGTTAATTGGGCTGTTAATTAATTAATTTGAGCTTAAACAACAAAAGGCCCAAAGGCCTAGCCTTTGTCCACGTGAAAACAAGTAAAGCAGACATATATCATATATTGATTTTGTGATAAAAACCCCTATTGAAAGGCTTCATTTCAATGTCTAAATGAGTTAATATTCCGAAACTATTGGTACTTATTGAATCGTATGTGATGTGACTTAATTTATACATATTTCCCACATAATTGTTTGGATGTTTTATGGTTGTTTATGGTCGTTTTGTATGAGTTTTCGGTGCTTTATGGTATCTATTAGTACTTTCAGGTGATAAGCAGGTACAATGGATGAAGAAGATGAAATAAACGACGCAAAGAAGGTTTAATGAAGTTGATGGTCGAGTTGAAGCCAAGCTAAAAAATGGAGAAATATACCAGCTGGCTTAAAAGAATGGTCATGTCATGATACATATTGGTCAAGTTGCACTTACAAAGCAAAAGTCTAGATGGATATAAAGTTAATTGGGCTGTTAATTAATTAATTTGAGCTTAAACAACAAAAGGCCCAAAGGCCTAGCCTTTGTCCACGTGAAAACAAGTAAAGCAGACATATATCATATATTGATTTTGATGATAAAGGAGGAGAATTGGTCGGTGCAAAAGGGAGCCGCAATTTTTGATTTGTTCGTGAGGAGAGAACCGCATAAGACAAAAGGGATTATTTTCTTTATTTTTTTTTTGTAAGCAGCAGCCGTGGATCATCACATCACAACAACAGCAAATCTCGTTCGAATTCCTTTTAATTTTCTTTCTTTTAATTGTTAGCTATATTAATACAAGACTTTATTAGCACACATTATTAGTATGGATTATTTGATATTAATAATTGTTAGTGTTATTTATCTTGTTATGAGTGGCTAATCACTTTATCATCCATCTTGATGAAGTGAGACAATATGTAAGGATTGCACAATTTTATTAATTCAATGTTGATTTCATTTAACGTTATATCGTGATCTTAGCGTATTTCTTCCTTTTAATTTATCTTGAATCGATTGATGGTGTATGTGTGTCTTTAATGGTAATTATTGTTTATAATCAATTTTCTCTATCGTTTGAGGACGATCCCTGCCCCGGTAATACCGGATTTAATTATTCTTCTTTTACTTTAATTTGAGCAAAGTGACAATTCGGTCACAAAACCCCCTCATTTCTACTTGAACTACTTTATTTTAACAATTGCTTACTTAGTCCTTGTGATCGACCTCGGATTTACCAAGCTAACTATACTGCATACGATCAGGTTCACTGCCTGTGAGTGTGTTGTAGTCAGTCGCTAGGTGATTCGTGTTTATAAATATTAAGACTCGATTTCACACATCAGATGTTTATGCAGGTTCACGGAAGACAGAAGAGAAAGTTCAGACACCTGAACCAAGCAGCATTATCATACCTCGAACCAACAGGAATATAAATCAACAACAAAGGGTAAACGGAATGGGTGAAGAACAGCCGAGAAATGTGAACAACATTCCTTACGGAGAACGAAGAAGGGTCATACCGGCTAATAGGGGCACAGTCATTCGCCCTCCTGCAATTTCGGTAGACTTTTCTTTAAAAGGTAATCATCTCAAGAGTGTCGAGGAGGATAAGTTTGACGGGATTAGAAGAAATGACCCTTACGCCCATCTTGAGAGATTTGAAAAGATTTGCCGATTATATCAGTATGGGCAAGGGCAAGCTGAAGCTGTGAAACTAGAGCTCTTTCCTTTGACTCTTGTTGGAGAGGCATCTGCATGGTTTAAGGAGTTACCGGATAATTCATTCTCTACTTGGGCTGAACTCCGGGAAGGATTTATTGATGAGTTTTATTCTGTAAGAACTCAAAGGCAGCTGAGAATCAAATCAGGGCCTTTACTCAAGACAGTGGTGAGGATGTTGTAGATGCTTGGAAGAGATTCAAGGAGATGCTAAGGAATTGCCCTGGACATAATATGGGTACTGAAGTGATTTTTGAGATTTTCTACGATGGACTGGATAGAAAGACTAAGAGGGAGCTCGGTTATGCATTTGGGGTAGTCTAAACAACATTTCCCCGAATAAGGGATACAAGATTCTTGAAGATATGGCGAAGGAGAATTCGACCAGAGATGAGGACCGAACCAAGAGATCCAGTAGAAACACTGTCGCTAAGGTTGAAAGTAGCGAAGATTCGAAGCTTGTTGCTGAAGTTAAGGCTCTCTCTAAGCGAATGGATGAGAGGTTTGATGGCCAAGAAAGCAGGTTCAAGAGCCTTGAAAGGGATGTGAAGGTTATGGCTGATGGTTGTGATTATTGTGGGGATTTGCATTACACTGAGGATTGCCCCCATAAGCCAGCTGAAGATGTTAACTATGTTCAGAACCAACCACAGGGGAACTTCAACCAAAACACCGGTTATCAAAACCGGCAGTCAGGTAATTCTTATCCCTCATCTTCTTCTTTTAATACTAACAATTCTGGTTTTGGAGGTAATAGGTTCAGCAGGTTCAACAATCAGAATCAACAAGGCTCGGATTCAGAACTAAGAGAGATAGTGAAGGATTTTATTAGTGCCCAAAGAGCAACTAATGAGCACGTTGCAGAAGAGTCCAAGAAGGTGAGTTCGGTGTTGGATGCTTTGACTACTCGATTGGATGGAATCGGACACAAGTTGGATCAAGGATTGAAGAATAATCAAGCTACAATAAAGGACTTGGAAGGAAGGATTGAAAGGCTCGGGAACTCTAATAGACCACCCGGTACTCTACCGAGCAACACTCAACAGAACCCAAGGCCTCAATCGAACAACCAAGGGCAAGGGCAGAAATATACCCCTCCTAATGTTAGAAATGAGCATGTTAATGCCATCACAACTCGAGCAGGTAATACTTATAACTCAGCTAATCCTGTACCTGATGATGATGTTACCCCAGTTGTGCAGGTACATGAAGACGAGGAGTTGGTTGATGATGAGATAGAGATGGAGCCGAACCCAGCCGTGCAGACTCCGGCCGTTCCATCCAAACCAGCTGAGAAACCGGAAGTGAGGCCTTACAAGCCTAAGATCCCATTTCCTCAGCGATTGGTGAAAGATAAGATGAAGGAGCAGATGGAGAAATTTGTAAGTCATCTAAGTAAGTTGCATATTAATATACCATTTTTAGATGCAATTGTGCAGATGCCAGGTTATGCGAAGTGTTTGAGACAAATTTTGATGAATAAGAAAAATCTGGCTGGAGTGGCAACTACAGTGCTTGAGGATGTCTGTTCAGCAGCAGTGACAGGTAAGTTACCCGAGAAACGTAAGGATCCAGGTAGTTTTACTATCCCTTGTAAGATTGGTAATTTATCTGTAAAACGTTCTTTATCAGATTCAGGTGCAAGTATTAACCTAATGCCTTCATCGATTTATTCTAAGCTGAACTTAGGAGAACCGAAACAGATTAACATGAAAATCCATTTGGCTGATAAATCTGAAATAAGACCTATTGGGATATTAGAAGATGTGTTAGTCAAGGTGGGAGGTTTGGTTTTTCCTGTAGACTTTGTAATTATTGATGCAGATGAAGCATTAAATGTGCCCCTTATTTTAGGAAGACCGTTCCTTGCTACGGCCGATGCTAAACTTGAGGTTGGTCGTGGCAAGCTTACATTGAGAGCAGGGAATGAGTCAGTGACATTCTCGAATACTTGTTCTATTTCTTTACCTAATGTTGCTAACTCTGTTGAAACTGCTTGTGTTAGTTCCTTGGATGTACAGATTGATGAATGGTTGGACAAGAAGCTGGGGGAAAAAGAAGTTGAGGTGAAGTCAACAGCAGTGGCTAGTTCTAAACCAACGGATGGCCCGTGTGCTAAGATCCGTAAACTATATAGTCGTTTGAAGTCTGCTGTGTCTCATGGTAATGTAAAGTTGTCTGAAGAGTTGTGCTCGAATTTATCCTCAGATGAGAAAGAGGAGTTAATGACGGTTGTTGATACATCTGGGCGAGCAAATGAGTGGATTCTGGAGAAGGTGAAAGGTAATTGTTTTTCACCATTTAAGGGTAGACCGCCCAACACTTTAAGTGTGGGGGCGTCAGAGACCCCACCATGGTAATTATTCGGGGTAGGAGTCTAGCTAACGACTCGTAAATAAATTAAGCGCTTATCGGGAGGCAACCCGTGTCTTCTATTTTGTTATTTATATTTTAATTTTGCATTTTTCTTTTTGTGTGTGTGTTTTTGAATAAACTCTTGATGATGGTTGGGGTTTTGCTAGTTGATTGGTATTCCTGTTATCTGTTAATCGTGTGTTCATGTTGAATAGCAAGTCTTGTCATATGCATATGCTGGCAGTAAGTTCAGCGCAATATTCTTGTTGGCATCATTCAAGCATGGAACACCCATCATACCCGACAAGTTTTTCTTGTTCTTATTTTGCTTTTTGTTTACTTTCCCTATTTCCCATAGTTTGCCTTAGTTCATTGGACATTGAGGGCATTGTCCAACTCAAGTGTGTGTGTGTGTGGGGGGGGGGGGTGGTAAATAGGAAAAAGTCGGGTATTTTAGAGGATTTTTAAACTTTTGCATGCTTGTCCTTGTAGTTAATTGCTTTTGTCACCTAATTATAGATATTAATGAGCAATTTGACTACACCCTTGGTACAAAGTTTAATTGGTGGAATGTGTCTTGACTGATTAATTAGGCAATCCCTTCTGGATTAATAATATGACTAGCACACTTATAGCACCAAAACACCAAATTTGTGAGATTATTGATTCACTTCTAGATATGCTAGGTGTTTACGGGTTTGGATTTATTAGCCTTGTAAATTTGTCCCTCTCGTAGGCTTTTGGATTTATTGCCTGTAAATTAGGTGTTCTATAGGTTTTGGATTTATTAGCCTTGTAAATTTGTCCCTCTCATAGGCTTTTGGATTTATTAGCCTTGTAAATTTGTCCCTCTCATAGGCTTTTGGATTTATTAGCCTTGTAAATTTGTCCCTCTCATAGGTTTTGGATTTATTAGCCTTGTAAATTTGTCCCTCTCATAGGCTTTTGGATTTATTAGCCTGTAAATTTGTCCCTCTCATAGGCTTTTGGATTTATTAGCCTTGTAAATTTGTCCCTCTCATAGGCTTTTGGATTTATTAGCCTTGTAAATTTGTCTCTCATAGGCTTTTGGATTTATTAGCCTTGTAAATTGTCTCTTAGGGTTTGGATTTATTAGCCTTGTAAATTTGTCCCTCTCGTAGGCTTTTGGATTTATTCAAGAGTAAGGGTTCTACTTAGAGCTCTGAACTATGATGTGCAAGTTTGAGGTTGGTTTTTCCATTTCCGGGTTACTTTCATTTGCTATGAGTGTGCCGGTGATTGCGTTGATTCTAGAACTTGTCCTAGTTGATCGTTCCGTGTTATGTATCAGAAGAGGCAATTTTAGGATAAAACCTTTTGTTCTTTGTTTGTTCACCCCTTGTTTGTAAACATTTGTTATGTGCATGTTTTGCTAACTACACTGGTTAGTGAACCACCTGTTAAAACCCTTATGTTGCACTCACTTTTAGTGCAAGAAACATTAGAAAACATGTTGTCATTAGCCTGTTCTTTGTTATTAAATCCACCCTAAATATACACCTTTCCTAGCCATGCCGATAGTCGAAGTCCTGGTGGGTCATTGGTTGCCTATGCTAGTGGATGGTTTGGGTTTATCTTATTGTGTCGGGTTGGGATATTCTCATTTAATGAGGATAGTTTGATTTCGTCATGATTGTTGGATCAATTATGGATTATTTATCTTAGCATATTATTATATGATTTGTCATTGTATCGATATTACTTAGAGAATACCAATTAGTCAGAGTAAAAGTAGCTCACAAAAAAAAGAATAAAAGAATTGAAAAACAGAAAAAGAAAAAAAAATAGAAAAAAAAATGAAAAAAGAGCTTGGGCTGTCAGTTGGTATTTCTCAATTTTGGTCAAATCATTTTTATTAGTTGGTTCATCTATAACACCAACAAAAGCTTCACTGTCTCTACAAATTATCGATTTGAGTTGGTACATCTTTATAACCAACAAAAGGATTGTAATGCTATATTCTCCAGTTATCATATTCGGGTTGGCCAGTTCGTTTAAGCCAACATGGTTAGTTTTGGTTGATTGAGTTGTTTGATGTCATACACCACAATGGTGTCGGTTTTTGATCGTTCTATTGGGGATATTGTCGGGAAAGCTTCTCGGGTTTTGGACCATTGGCAACTAATGACATGGGATTTTTGGAGTAGACTATTATGTGAAAACTTTGTTAAGCGTTGTGTTGTTCTCTTTTAACCCCATTTGTTATTCCAAATTTCCATACCCTTTTAAATACCTTGTTTAGCCTAAAAGTTCATTACAACCCTTAAAGACCTCTTCTGATAGACGTTATGGTGCTTGCACCATGGCGGTGAAGGAACGATTCTAGTACAAGCCTATGGTAAAAGATTATGCATCACGACTAGGCCTTGAGTGATTATTCAAATATTCAACCCCAATAGTAAGTGGAGTAGGATAGATGAGATATCATTGATTCGATTGTTCTATGCTTAGTTGTGTTATTGAGGCTTGTGTATCAGTCAAGTATTGTCAAACATTCCAGTTTTCATTTAAGATTAAAACTGCTTAACCATTTCAAATCATTTTCGTTCATTCATGGTTTAGCTTCTTTTTGATTACTGACATGTTTCTCAAGGTTGATGTACCAAGGTAATTAAGATTTTGAAATTTGGATTTGCTTGAGGACAAGCAACGCTTAAGTGTGGGGGGATTTGATGTGACTTAATTTATACATATTTCCCACATAATTGTTTGGATGTTTTATGGTTGTTTATGGTCGTTTTGTATGAGTTTTCGGTGCTTTATGGTATCTATTAGTACTTTCAGGTGATAAGCAGGTACAATGGATGAAGAAGATGAAATAAACGACGCAAAGAAGGTTTAATGAAGTTGATGGTCGAGTTGAAGCCAAGCTAAAAAATGGAGAAATATACCAGCTGGCTTAAAAGAATGGTCATGTCATGATACATATTGGTCAAGTTGCACTTACAAAGCAAAAGTCTAGATGGATATAAAGTTAATTGGGCTGTTAATTAATTAATTTGAGCTTAATCTGTTAGGACCAGTTCACCTGGAACTGTCCAGTCACCAGTTTACACTTGCCAGTCACCAGTTGCATCTGGAGACCAGTGAAACTGGTGACCAAGAAGATTTGTCCAGAAATATATTGAAGTCCAGTTGCACCGTACAGTCAACGCAACTGAAGACTTCCTCCAGTTGAGAACTGACCAGTTGAAGAATCATTCCAGTTGAAGTCGAAGACAACAAATGGAAGATAGAGAATGGCAATGGCAGCGAAGCCCAGTTGGCATTCTAGTCAGTTACAAACTGGAGACCATCAGTGGAAAGCCCTTACAAAGCTTTACACTGATTACGAGGAATTGACTTGTATGCTTTATGTACCTTTACCCGGATAATAAGCCTTATCTTATTATTTAAGTAATAAAAGGTACATAAAGGTGGTTGTGTAAAGTTGCTTTATCATGCGACTTTACACTGCTTTTTAAGGAATTAAATGCTATTCCTTAAATGCTCTCAACCACATTTGTACGGCTAAAGTTAACATCCCAATGTTAACTTTGCCTATAAATACAAGTCATTGCACAACCAAGAATATAACTTCTTCGAATACTCTTCGATAGAATTCACTTTGCAAACCTGCAATATTCTTGGTGAACTTGTGCAATATTCTCTCAATCGCTAAAAGGAACATTTCACAACTTTAAGTGTTTCGATTGTCTTGAGAAATTCCGAGTGTAGATCAATTGTATTTCATAGGTTGTTAGGATATTTACATTCTTGTATTATCTTGGTTCCGCATCAACCTTGTAATTTATTTAACATCAATAAATAAATTACACATTGAAAAATACATATTGTCTCATCAAGTTATCTTACAAGTTATTTGTATTATTGCATTGTTCTTTACTTATTGTCATTTAAATAAGTAATCTATCTAGAACTTGGTATATACACACTGCAACTGGTCGTCTCCAGTTCAGTGCATATATTGCAAAGTAACTCCACCATCGACATTGAGGTGTCTTCAGTAGTACCATCTATCGAGTTGGGACTTACAAGTGGTATCAGAGCAGAAGGCTAATAAACTTGCCTAGATCTGCTAAGATGAACACTACTGAAGGTGGAGATGGTTCTGGTCAAGGTGAAATCCCTTTGAATAATAATGCCCAACCTTTTCAAAATGTTAATACTAATCCTCCTCCTCCTTCTACCCCAAACCACGTCCATGTACACTACTCTAACACTCCTGTTCCCAAATTCGATGGAAACAGTGAGACTTTTGGTACATGGAAGGCTAGAATGCTTTTGCATTTTGGTGGTATTGAGAGGTATATGTTGAAAATCCTTAAGGATGGACCATATATACCCATGTCTCTTGGGGTGAGTCCTCTTCTAGATCCAACTGGAAGAAGAGGTTCAAGAGAAAATCCTGAAGACCATTGGTCTGATGAGGATCGTAGACTTGTTGATCTGGACACCAGACTCAAGAACATGATCCTTGGGGCTGTTCCTGAAGATCTAATTCCAACACTTGTGATGTTCCCCAGTGCAAAATCAATGTGGGACGAATTAGTTATTCAGTTTGAAGGAGGCGATGACACTATTGTCACTAGAAAAGTTGCCTTGAACAAGAAGTATGAATCCTTCTTTGCCTTGCCCAATGAAAGTCTAACTGGTACATACACCAGATTTTCTAGCCTCATCAATCAGTTGAGAGGTTTGGGTGTAGAGAAGGATAAGGATATTCTTCTTGAGAAGTTTTGTGATATTCTTCCTTCCAAATGGGAAAACATGGTTCTTGTCTTGAGACAAGGTAAAACCTTGCACATCCATACTCTTGCATCGCTCTATGGAGCCTTCAGATTCACTGAAGATAATAATGCTGCAAGACTGGTGGCTGAGCAAGATGCCATGAACCATGCCCAGAGTTCCAAGGTTGCTAGTGTACCTGAGCGACCTTGTGCTGCCTTAATGTCTGCAGAGAGTGTCCAGGCACACTCGATGAAGGAGATGTTAAACAGTTTCTTGAACTCTGGCCTGACCACTGAAAACAGTGATGGCTGTAATGAAACTGACGATGATGATCTGGTCGCCATGATTGCTAAAACCTTTAACAGGTTTAAGCATAAATCTAAAAGATTTAATGGCCCCAACTATGCTTCCAGCTCCAGCTCTCTGGATAAAACCAATCTTACATGCTATAAGTGTGGTAAGAAAGGTCACTTTATGAAGGAATGCAGATCTAGTTAGTTGAACAACCAAACTGGCCCCCCTGTCCCTAATTTCAATCGGCCTGATGATAGCTACAAAGCTAAATACAAGAAGCTTAAGGCCCAGATTTCCCTCCTATCCATGGAAAAGAAAAAGGATCAGTGCTTAATGGCACAAACTGAGGGAAAATGGGAGTACTCTGATGACTCATCAGTTGATGAAGAAGAGGAAAGGGACATGTGTTTCATGGCCTTGGAAGATCAACAGCAGCAGCACGTGGCAAAAGAAGATGTCATCACTGGAAGATGGGTGGACATCATCTTGAAAAAGGTATGTGATTATGATCACCAGATTGACCCTGAACTAAAACTGGACCTGGCTGAATCATTAAGTGGTGATTTAGCTTTTGTGGAAACTGTAAGAGCTGATAGTGAAAGATATATTGACACTATCTTAATTGAACTGAACATTGTTAAACCACAACTGAATGATTTGCAAAGTGTCCAGTTGGCTCTCAAGGAGTCAGTTTTAAAGATTGAGGCTTTGGAACTTGATAATCAAAAACTATTTTCTGATCTTGAAAAAAAGAACAAAAGATTATCAAGTCATGGGTAAAAGCATCTGGTAAAAACTATGATGCATTTTCAAGAACTATCGATGCCCAGAAGAATGCATGGAAATCTGGAGATCTGGAGATGGCAGCTCTCATACCAGATCTTCATGCATTGCCTCCAGCTCTCAAGGTTGAAACACCTTATGATCAACCTGAAGCTGTTAAAACTGAAACCTTTGAGACCACCCCCATTGAGGTTAAAACTGGAGCCAATCAGGCTAAAGCTCCAGTCAAAAAGGCCACTGGTAACAAACCTTTACCTCAAAAGTCTAAGGTGCCCAAGACCCGACAGACTAAAGCTCCAGTTGAACCAAGGTCCAAGGTTCAACTGCCTAAAGAAAATAATATTTTGGTTAATCTGGAAAGTCAACTCCAACTTTTGTCTCGGCAGGTTCAGAGTTGTACTGCTCGGATTAACAATCTGGAAGGAGGTTTATTACCTCCAGTTTTCAAACAAAATATTAAACCACTCCCTTCAAAATCAAAACAAAAGTTTGTTCCATCTGGAACAAAATCTGGTAAAAATAAGGCGAGTAAGTATCTAGTACCAATCGTTTTTACTCCTGCACCTGGAGCTGGTGATAAAGCTCCAGATGCAGCCTCCAGTTCAACACCTCAACAATCAACTGTGACTTCTGTAGAGAAGTCCAGCGAACCCATCAAGAAAAGATGGGTTCACAAAAAGAACTAATGATTTTTGTGTGTGTGTAGGGCGATCGAAAGAAGAATATCTGGTATCTGGACAGCGCTGCTGGCCGGACTATGACCGGATGTAAGCCCCTACTGGAAGAGTTCACTGTCCAAGGTGGACCGACAGTGACATTTGGTAACGATCAATCTGGAAAGACTGAAGGATATGGTGTGCTCAATAATGGACAAGTCGAATTCAAAAGAGTTGCATTTGTGAATGGTTTGAAATACAACCTGATCAGTGTCAGCCAACTTTGTGATGATGGCTTTAGAGTTTTGTTCGATATTGCTCAAGGCACCATATTTAACAAGGATTGGAAAGTGGTGATGATTGCACCAAGAAAAGGAAATGTGTACATCATGGATATGGAACCAGCTCCAAAAGAGCAATGTTTCTATACCAAAGCTGATGAGGACACCAACTGGCTATGGCATAAAAGATTATCCCATCTTAATTTTAAGAATATCAACAAGTTGTCTCGCAAACAACTGGTTGATGGGATACCTCAAATTTCTTTCAATAAAGAAAAACCATGTCCAGGGTGTGAGATGGGCAAGCAGAAAAGGGCCAGTTTCAAAACTAGGCAAAATTTTAGCATCACTGAACCTCTTCACATGCTACATATGGATCTCTTTGGTCCAGTGAATGTTCAAACTAGAGCTGGAAAGAAGTACACTCTAGTTGTGGTTGATGAATTCACCAGATACTGCTGGGTGGTATTCATCAGATCCAAAAGTGATGCACCTGCTGAAATCATCTCTCTCATTAAAAGAATTGAGCTCAAGTATACTCGAAAAGTTTGTCAGTTGCGAAGTGATAATGGTACTGAATTCCAAAATAAGGTACTTGAAACATTTTGCAATGACACTGGCATCTCTCAAAACTTCTCATCAGTTCAATCTCCAGAGCAAAATGGAGTTGTTGAAAGAAAGAATCGTACACTGATAGAAGCCGCCAGAAGTATGCTATCTGAATCTGGTCTTCCCACCAGTTTTTGGGCTGAGGCAGTTGCAACTGCTTGTCACACCCAAAACCGGTCAGTCTACATCAAGAGACATAAGAAGACTGCCTATGAAGTACTCAGGAATCGTAAACCAAATATTGGATATTTCCATGTATTTGGTTGTCCAGTTTATATCTTAAATGATTCCAGTCAGCTTGGAAAGTTTGATGCAAAAGCTGATGAAGGGGTATTTTTAGGTTATTCAGATATTCGAAAGGCCTTTAGAGTTTATAATTATAGACTCCAAAAGGTTCATGAGACAATTCATGTCACATTCGATGAGTCAACTGAAGCAATCAACAAAAGACCAAGCCTTGATATTACTCCAGTCGTTCCAATCAACTTTGGTGAAACTGACCAAGTTCATCGGTCAGTTGTTTCACCAGAAGATGTTTCCAGTTACAACAAATTGGAACCAGTTAAGAAGAAGAACACCACCAGTGACACATCATTCTATCCCTCCATCAATTTCAACTTACCACAAGAATTGGTGATTGGATCTGATGTACGTGCCACTCCAATATCAGCACCAGTTCAAACACCTACTTCTCCAGTTCTTCATGAAATGCCTTCTAATGAGGAATTTCATGATGCTAATCGAGACCTCATTGACTCTGATGAGGATGTAGAAGTTGTTTGGACTGATCCTTCTCCAGAAGCTGTTGCAACTGAAGAAGATCACCAGGTGACTTGCACTGATATTGTAGTTCACCAGCCTAGTCAATACACTAGATGGACTCGAGCCCATCCAATTGAACAAATTGTGGGTGATCCAACTAGTGGGGTTCAGACTAGAAGAGCCACCAGTGAGCAATGCTTAAACGTCACCTTCTTATCTTTAATTGAACCAAAGAAGATTGACGAGGCTATGGCAGACCAAGCTGGGTGGAAGCTATGCAAGAAGAGCTCCTCCAGTTTGAAAGGAACAATGTTTGGGAGCTTGTTCCTTGTCCACCAGGGTTAAAGAAAGAACCTATTGGTACCAGATGGGTCTACCGAAACAAAATGGATGAGGATGGCCATGTTGTAAGAAACAAGGCCAGACTAGTTGTCCAGGGTTATTGTCAAGCAGAGGGCGTTGACTTTGATGAAACTTTTGCTCCAGTTGCAAGACTTGAAGCCATAAGAATATTTCTGGCTTATGCAGCCCATCTGCAGTTCAAGGTCTTCCAGATGGATGTCAAAAGTGCGTTCCTAAATGGAACATTGGAAGAAGAAGTTTACGTTAAGCAGACTCCAGGTTTCATCGATGAGAAGCATCCTCATTGGGTTTATAGATTGAACAAAGCATTGTATGGTCTAAGACAAGCCCCAGAGCCTGGTATGATACTTTAACTAAACATCTTCTTAAAAATGGCTTTCAAAGAGGTGCAATAGATAATACCTTGTTTATCTTGAAAGAAAGAGGTAATATCTTATTGGTACAAATTTATGTTGATGACATTATTTTTGGTTCAACTGATAATGCAATGTGTAAAAAGTTTTCTAAAATCATGTCATCTGAGTATGAGATGAGTTTAATGGGTGAATTAACATTTTTCTTAGGTCTTCAGATTAAGCAAACTGAAAATGGAATTTTTATAAACCAAGGAAAATATTTCAGAGATTTGTTAAGAAAATACAAATATGATTCAATCCCATCGAAAAACACACCTATTGCAGCACCATTGAATTTGGACTCTGACCCAACTGGCAAACTAGTTAACATAACTGACTATAGAGGTATGGTTGGTTCACTGATGTACTTAACTGCCAGTCGACCAGAAATAATGTTTGCAACATGTTTATGTGCCAGGTTTCAGGCTAACCCTAAAGAATCACATTTGCACGCTGTAAAGCGTATCTTTAGATACCTGAAAGGGTGTCCTAATCTTGGTCTTTGGTACCCCAATGGCTCAGGATTAGATCTAATGGGTTATTCAGATTCTGATCATGCAGGTTGTAAGATAGATAGAAAATCAACAACTGGTGGTTATCATTTCCTTGGAGGAAAACTGGTAAGTTGGACCAGCAAGAAGCAGACTTCAGTCTCTATGTCCACTGCTGAGGCAGAGTACATTTCTGCGGCCAGTTGCTGTGCCCAGATTCTCTGGATCAAGAACCAGTTACTAGATTATGGTCAAAAGTATACAAGGACCCCAATCTTTTGTGACAACACCAGTGCAATTGCTATATCTCACAACCCAGTGATGCACTCCAAAACAAAGCATATTGACATCAGGTATCATTTCATTCGTGATCATGTTATGAAAGGAGATATTGAAATTCATTTCATCCCCACTGACAAACAGCTCGCTGATGTTTTTACAAAACCTCTCGATGAGAAAACCTTTAAACATCTCATCAGCGAACTGGGAATGTTAAATCCTTAACTGGAGCTTTCTTTGTTATTGAACGCGTCAGTGACACTGATGAAGTTCTCCAGTTAAGGAGGTCCAGATAATCTTTGCTCGCCAGGCTATCGAACGCCTTAGTGATACTATCTTGGCACTAATCGATTTCTGGATCATCATTTTAGGGGGAAAGACTCAAAATAATTTTCTGACTAAAATTCGTTTTTGTTTGAAAATGCAACTGGAGAACTCTCCAGTTGGAAACTGGCACTGGACTGATCCTCCAGTGACCAGGTTCAGTCTTGTCTTATTTTATAACGTTAGAAATACTTGGTCAATATGTGTGACACGTGATGATACTCGAGTGTTTTAAACCACTTGATATCGTGATCTGACGTGTTTGAAGCTATTTTAGTACTTGACAACTGTTTGTATTGGGAAAACAAAAAGTGAGTGGGCGCGTGGGTAAGATAAGCCGTCGTAGCATTTAATGCTGACATGGTAGCATTTAATGCTGACATGGCAAATTAATGTTAAGATAAGCCGTCGTAGCATTTAATGCTGACATGGTAGCATTTAATGTTGACATGGAAAATTATGATTTTATTTCAAAATTCAAACCAACTTTGTGAAAATATCTTCAAAAGGGATTTTGTTTATTAAAATATGATTTTTGGTGTTTCATTGGGATCTTGAATCCCTTTATAAATACCCTTATTTACTCCGAACTCATTTACTTCTTTCTCTTACATTCCTTCATTTACTTCCCAATCATCAAAATGCTTCATTCTTCTTTCTGCTTCACAAATCAAGAACCCTAAATTCACAAATCTTCAATTTCAATTTCCTATGGCTCCTAGATCATCTCGATCAAGAGATGTAAATCTCTTGACTGTTCCATATGCTCCTTCACCAGATGTCAAACCGGCATCTGGTGCTCCTAGTAATGCCTCTGTCATCAAACTAAATCCAAATAATCCGATGGCAAGCTTACGAGGATCTCAAGGGTCCGATACCCTTATTGGTAGAATTCAAAAGTTTTTGAAGGATTCTCCAATAGGACCCTCATTCTCTCTTAACCCACGCAAGTTGTTTCACAACTACTTGTGTGAGTTCTGGTACACTGCCAGTCTTTCTTCTGATTGTTCCTCCATCAGTTTCACATTAAAGGATGGAACAATCCAGTGTACCTTGTCCGCCGATGTATTGAGGGATGCCTTACGCCTTAATTACTGGAGAGAGGGTGAATCTCCAGTCGTCTTACCCCCAAACATAAATTTTCGTCAAGTACTTCTTGAAATGGGACACAAGGAGTGCTTGGACAATGGGGTGTTGAAAACGAAAGGTGCGATGACCATGAAGGGCCTTACACCTTCATGGAGGTATTTTTTCATCCACCTGGTGGAGAGCATGGGTGGGAGTTCTGGTGGACTTGACCAGATTAACTCCTCACAAGCAGAAATGGCTTACTGCTTGTGGAACGGATTGAGAGTGGACTTTGCAGATATTTTGTTTAGAAGCCTGGTCTAAAAGCTGAAGGGCACAAGGGGTGTATGTATCCCCTTTTCAAGGTTCCTCTCTCTTTGTTTTAAGCATATTCTGGGCAGAGAAGCATATAATAGTACATATTCACCGTACACTGCTCCAGATATGCTAAGGAATTTAGACTCTCTAGTATCTGAAGCTGGAGAGGTCGAAATTCCTGAACGAATGCAACTGGCATTTGCTTCAACTGATGCACCTATTGAAGGTGAGTCAGAAAGGCAACTGGCGGGCCTCAAAATAATGAGGGACCCTCCAGTTTGTCTAATGTTGTGGTTGAGGATAGAGCAACCATAACTGAAGCAACCCAATTACATCTATCCCTGGTGAAGATACTTCGGTATCTGATCCACTCAACAGATGCACCCATCCAGGAAACTGGGGAAGGTCATCTGGAGACTGACCAGGAAACTGGTCAGCCCTCAGTTACATTCATGGATCTGGACATGAATGTTAATGACGAGGAAATCCTTATAGAATCTTCGGATTCTGAAGGTACTGAAACAGACTTGGAGATTCTTGATGCTTCTGTACAAGCTCAAGACCCTTCATCTCCAGTCTCCCTTCCAGACGCATCAATTTCACTTTCACCCTCCCAAGAAAATGTGCCTACTGATATATCTTTACCAACATATACCGCTCCTTCACCAACTGGGCAATTCTCATTTGCTCGAGAAATGCCACCCCCACCGACGCCGTTGTTCACACCTGAGCATTCTCAGCATGAACAACACTTTGATTTTCCATTCCTTTCTTCATCCACCACTCCTATTATATCTTCAACTGCTGGTTTGACAACTGGGGAGACTTCCTTAAGTTTGCCTCCTCCAGTTGCTCCAGTAGTAACTGCTACTGGTCCAGTGACACCTTCTCCTTCGTCACTGGACAGTCAAGTTGTCTCACTTCAAGCCGATCTCCAAAACCTTCTAACCAGGGTGGAGGAGATTCAGAAGACACTTGACAAAAACACCAAGTCATTCTCCAGATACCACAAGGATCACCTGACAAACATCAAAGTGGTGGATCTGGGGATAAACAAGTTTTCATCTAATGAAGACTTGGTGTTTAAAAAGCTAAATGAGTTGGTCACTGGCTGCAACAATCTGGCTGGTACTTTAAAGGAAGCCTTTGACCTAACTCACTCCAAGGTTACAACCTCAATCTCCAACTTGCTGGGAAATACTGTTAGAACTTCAGAAGTTGATTTGAAAGAGATTGAAAGGCAGGTTAAGGAATTGATTGAAAAACCTGGCCTAGATGTAACTGGACTTGGAGAGCAGTTGATGACTTTGGTTGGTCAGAAAATAGAGGATACGCTGGGTGCTAGGGAAGCACAATTGGTTGAAAGGGTGATATCTGAGATCACCAAGCTGGCCACTCCTCAGGTTGATCTGGCCCCACTCACCAGTGAGATCAACCAGTTGAGAGGCAGCATTGAAAGTTTGAACACCCAGGTATCTCTACATGCTCAATCTTTAGATAGACTGACAACTGAAGTAGAAAATCTGAAGAAGAAGGATGATGAAGTGAAGGATAAGATTGTCTCTGGGTTGGATGAAGACTCCAAGATCCTAAATGAATTGAAAACTGGTCAAGAACAAGTTAGTGCAAATGTCTTGATTCAGTCAAAGGAGACGAACCATTTATGGAGGTCCTTCAGGATGATGTGTGGGATCTTTAAGGAGTGTAAGGACATGCAGTCATGGCAGCCTCTTGACCGGTTGCCATCTCACCCCTCTGAATGGGTAGGTATTCGGGCAGGTCTAGATGCTGCCAAGGGGGAAAGAAGTGCAGTCCTTCCTCCAGTTGCACCTAGAAGGACTCCATCTGGAAGAGAATTGATTATGGCTACCAGTACTGAAGCTGGTGAGCAAAGAGTTGGTGGATCTGGTGATGATGGTGATAGGGGGAATGTTGTTTTGGATAAGGGTAAAGGTTTGGGTGTTGAAGCATCTGCCCAGCCGGCCACTGATGTAATGCTTGAAACTGGTAATGCTGATGTACTTCCTCCAGTTTCAGATAGTGATAGCAGAAGACTGGCCAGACTTGGAAATGATATCAAAGAAAGAAAGAAAATGAAACAAAGAAACCAAGCTGAAGCCAGGGCACATCTTGCACAAATTAAGTTACTTGATATGAGTGATGCCAATCTTTTGGGTATCACTAAGGAGGAGTATGTTAGGATCAAGAATGATCCCAGGATAGTTGACCAGTTGAAAGAAATGCTGGATGTAGAACTGGACAGACACTATCCTGAGGATGAAGCTGAATTCGATGCCAGAAGCTTGAATATTTCAGTGGAGAAGGCCAAGGAGAATAGGGCCAGTGGGATTCTTAAACGAGTTGAAAATGTTAAGAAGGTTGTGAAGAAGGTTTTGAATCCACCAAGAAGGATTCCACAACCAAGAAGACCACTGTCTAGAGATGCTGACCTTAGCACATTTATTGAACCAACTGGCGAGGTTTCAAATGAAGACATCAAGTCCGCTGTACTGGCTGCTGGTGCTGGGAGTATAAGAATTACAAATGAATCTGAAGCTAGAAGCTACTACTCCCAGATCATGTCAACCAGAAGACATAGTGGTACTATTAATGGTGTAAATGTAACAATCAAGCCAGGCACCAAAGTTTTTCAAGTCGAAGTTAGTTATACCAGGGGGCCACTGGTTAAAACTGACAATCCTGGTGCTATGCAATATGGGTTCAGCGAATGGGTTGAGATGGTGAATGTTTTGGATGCGAAGGCACAAAAGAATAGGTTTGAGAAAGCATGGGCAAACTTTCTAAGGGGCAAAATTCAACATAAAGAAAATCTTGAGCAAAATTTGAATATTGATCCTGAAGACTCTCAGCCTATTTCTTTGGTGACCAAGAGAAGAAGAACTGGTGAAGGGCCATCTCATTAAGTTCTTTCTTCAGTTATCTACTTGTAATTTGTATTTACATTCTGTAACTTGTATAAATTCCATTTCCTTGTATAAATGAAGTTACCAGTTTGTAACCACAAGGTAGATAAAAGATTAAATCTAACAAACCTAAAAGAAAAACCTAAGGCATTTATTGATCTATAAAAATGCCTTGGAAACTTAGATAGATTTAAATCAAACAAGTCTCTATAGTTCACACTTGTATAGATACAAGAACTAGAAAAAGACTTAGACTATATTTCTAGACAAATAGGGGGAATTTGTTAGGACCAGTTCACCTGGAACTGTCCAGTCACCAGTTGCATCTGGAGACCAGTGAAACTGGTGACCAAGAGAAGAAGAACTGGTGAAGGGCCATCTCATTAAGTTCTTTCTTCAGTTATCTACTTGTAATTTGTATTTACATTCTGTAACTTGTATAAATTCCATTTCCTTGTATAAATGAAGTTACCAGTTTGTAACCACAAGGTAGATAAAAGATTAAAATCTAACAAACCTAAAAGAAAAACCTAAGGCATTTATTGATCTATAAAAATGCCTTGGAAACTTAGATAGATTTAAATCAAACAAGTCTCTATAGTTCACACTTGTATAGATACAAGAACTAGAAAAAGACTTAGACTATATTTCTAGACAAATAGGGGGAATTTGTTAGGACCAGTTCACCTGGAACTGTCCAGTCACCAGTTTACACTTGACAGTCACCAGTTGCATCTGGAGACCAGTGAAACTGGTGACCAAGAAGATTTGTCCAGAAATATATTGAAGTCCAGTTGCACCGTACAGTCAACGCAACTGAAGACTTCCTCCAGTTGAGAACTGACTAGTTGAAGAATCATTCCAGTTGAAGTCGAAGACAACAAATGGAAGATAGAGAATGGCAATGGCAGCGAAGCCCAGTTGGCATTCTAGTCAGTTACAAACTGGAGACCATCAGTGGAAAGCCCTTATAAAGCTTTACACTGATTACGAGGAATTGACTTGTATGCTTTATGTACCTTTACCCGGATAATAAGCCTTATCTTATTATTTAAGTAATAAAAGGTACATAAAGGTGGTTGTGTAAAGTTGCTTTATCATGCGACTTTACACTGCTTTTAAGGAATTAAATGTTATTCCTTAAATGCTCTCAACCACATTTGTACGGCTAAAGTTAACATCCCAATGTTAACTTTGCCTATAAATACAAGTCATTGCACAACCAAGAATATAACTTCTTCGAATACTCTTCGATAGAATTCACTTTGCAAACCTGCAATATTCTTGGTGAACTTGTGCAATATTCTCTCAATCGCTAAAAGGAACATTTCACAACTTTAAGTGTTTCGATTGTCTTGAGAAATTCCGAGTGTAGATCAATTGTATTTCATAGGTTGTTAAGATATTTACATTATTGTATTATCTTGGTTCCGCATTAACCTTGTAATTTATTTAACATCAATAAATAAATTACACATTGAAAAATACATATTGTCTCATCAAGTTATCTTACAAGTTATTTGTATTATTGCATTGTTCTTTACTTATTGTCATTTAAATAAGTAATCTATCTAGAACTTGGTATATACACACTGCAACTGGTCGTCTCCAGTTCATTGCATATATTGCAAAGTAACTCCACCATCGACATTGAGGTGTCTTCAGTAGTACCATCTATTGAGTTGGGACTTACAAATCAACAAAAGGCCCAAAGGCCTAGCCTTTGTCCACGTGAAAACAAGTAAAGCAGACATTGAGACATATATCATATATTGATTTTGATGATAAAGGAGGAGAATTGGTCGGTGCAAAAGGGAGCCGCAATTTTTGATTTGTTCGTGAGGAGAGAACCGCATAAGACAAAAGGGATTATTTTCTTTGTTTTTTTTGTAAGCAGCAGCCGTGGATCATCACATCACAACAACAGCAAATCTCGTTCGAATTCCTTTTAATTTTCTTTCTTTTAATTGTTAGCTATATTAATACAAGACTTTATTAGCACACATTATTAGTATGGATTATTTGATATTAATAATTGTTAGTGTTATTTATCTTGTTATGAGTGGCTAATCACTTTATCATCCATCTTGATGAAGTGAGACAATATGTAAGGATTGCACAATTTTATTAATTCAATGTTGATTTCATTTAACGTTATATCGTGATCTTAGCGTATTTCTTCCTTTTAATTTATCTTGAATCGATTGATGGTGTATGTGTGTCTTTAATGGTAATTATTGTTTATACATATATCATTTTGATTATTTGGGTACAAATGATTGGATCTATGACGGGTACGGTAGATAATCATTCAATGATAATAGGAAGTAATGTGTTAACGGTTGGGTACAATCGGTAGATATAATTGTTATCTTAATAACCAAAACCATTGTTTGATTAGGGAAGTTATAAAAATGTCTTGGGGTACCGGTCTTTGTAATGAAACTAGTTTAAGCAAGAGAGTCAAATAATGTCATTAACTTGACGGGTACGGGGTTGGTGCTTTGTTTGAGTCTCGGTTATTTAATCAACTTAAATTGAAATTGAACTTCATTTATGTGCAATCTGACCATGTTGTTGAGCGGATTCGAGATGGATGACCTTTAAATATTATTGTTTATAATCAATTTTCTCTATCGTTTGAGGACGATCCCTGCCCCGGTAATACCGGATTTAATTATTCTTCTTTTACTTTAATTTGAGCAAAGTGACAATTCGGTCACAAAACCCCCTCATTTCTACTTGAACTACTTTATTTTAACAATTGCTTTACTTAGTCCTTGTGATCGACCTCGGATTTACCAAGCTAACTATACTGCATACGATCAGGTTCACTGCCTGTGAGTGTGTTGTAGTCAGTCGCTAGGTGATTCGTGTTTATAAATATTAAGACTCGATTTCACACATCAGTTTGTTTATGCAGGTTCACGGAAGATGCGAGAGAGGGTAAATGGCATCAAGTAACTCAAGATGGAAGCCTATGAAGTTACAAGACACAAGGAGGTGATTCGGAGAGCCAAACGAAGACGCACGAGAAGTAGCAGGAGCTGCCAGCGCCGCTGGCAACCATGCCAGCGCCGCTGGCCAATCACTAGCGCCGCTCACCTCAGCCCAGCGCCGCTGGGCGGCCCAGATCAGCAACCGACTTATTTCACTATTTAAGTCGAACTAACCCTCAAAACCCTAAGAAAGAGCCGATTCAGCAGCCCTAGCCGCCCACATCAAACCCTAGGTCGACTTTGCAGATTCCAAGGAGGTTTTGGAGCTTCTAACACCTTCCGATCTTCATCCTCAGCCTAGATCTACTTTTCTATTTTACTTTCAGCTGGTAAACAATGTCTTTCATCTTTTCAGACTTTGTTATTCCTTTAATAATGTCAGGCTAGTAGGCTGAATACTTGTTTGGATCAATGTGATCATGTAGTCGTTTATTGTTTTACTTTATTTGTTAGAATCTGTTGGAGTGTGTTTTACTGTTTATCGTAGATCCATGTTTTACTAGTTCTTCATATTATTATCGGTTCTATATCTGAGTGTATTAGTTTAATTCTGATGATCGGTCTATAATCATACACTAGGATTAATACATAAGGATGGAAAACACTAGTCGGTCTTTAACTAGCTGTAAAAGGTGATTCACTTGTAACCGAGGGATCCAGAACTGTAGTAATTAGGATGAATAGAACATGATGCTTAACAATGTCAGACGCGATCCTTTTACTTGGAAACAAGCACTGTGGTCACCGGATATTATTACTATCTGGCCATGGCTTAAGAGCCGGGTAACTAAAAGATGAATTAGTAACACGAACTTTAGGTCATTAATGCTTAAACAATGAATCTAACGAGAATTTGTTTATAGGGTAGTGTGAGTCTAGCGACAGCACTAGTTAATTAGGCAAAGTGAATCTAACGATAATCTTAGCCGTGATTAAATTTCCAACAGTCTAGCAAGTAGGTAGAATAGTATTTGGTCGTATAATGAGATCGGAGATGCCAAACAAGTATTTTAATTTTATTACTGTTATTTGCCTTTTCAAACTATTTTCAGACTGAGCCTCTAGCTGAATAAGAGGTTGCGGCTTCAATTTACTTTTCAGTATTTTTAATTAGTTTAATAGGAAATCGTGACAACCCCACAACCGCTAGAATTACACATATTACTAGATTAGGTAAAGCAACGCGTCCCTGTGAACGATCCTGTAACTTATCACTTGACCATACTACACTGACCGGGTGCTCTGCTCGTAAGTGTGTGTGTTTTCAGATAATTACTTGTATTACAATTTATAAATTTAAAAGTCACAAAATAAAACCACATCAATCCTTCTTCTTGAAATAAGAATCATTTTTCTTCTGTGGCCATCTTACTTTGTCTCCAAGATCTCTAAGCGCCATTATAAGGCCAGGTGTGCCTACTGAAAAGCAGTATGTTGAAAGTGCAGGATATTCAACCCCATCATCATCTTCAACTGCATTTATTTGATTGTCAACATGTCTTGTATAAGGTTTGTTTCTTGGCTTGAACACTGGAGTTTCCGCCTTCCGATTTGGACGATCATACGATAAAGCTTCCAATTTTGAAGAGGTTAATTCATTTTCTTCAAGCCTTATAAATCTTGCAGCCCTTGCTATTGCTTCGTCCAGATTTATGCATGGTGTCATTATAAGATCTTCTTGGAATTTAGATCCTTTTTGGAGACCTCTCTGCAAAGCTTGAATAGCGGTCAACATATCTAATTTAGGAATATTAAGAGATTCTTTTGTAAACCTAGTCATAAAATCTCTAAGTGATTCATGAGGTTTTTGAGTAACTTTATAAAGATCATCAGTCAATTTTTCAAAAGTCCTACTACAAGAAAATTGACTATAAAATAAATTAGTTAAATCAGCAAAAGAGTTAATTGATAAAGGAGGCAAACTCTGCAGCCATTTTAAGGCTGATCCAGAAAGTGTAGATCCAAAGCTTCTACATAAGCAAGCTTCCTTTAGGTTGGAGGGAATGGGCACAGTCTCCATCTTCTCCAGATATAATGCTATATGCTCTTGAGGATCTGTAGTTCCATCGTATGGCTTCATGTTTGGAACTTGAAACTTCTTTGGGATCTCTACGTTTGCGATCCTGTCACCATATCTATTGATAAGATATGATGCAGGGTTGACCTCTGGAATTGGATTGCAAAATCCAGGAACACTAGAGATCATATCTTTAAGTCTCTGAAACTCCCTTGCGATATACTCGTTTGGTCCTTGACCCTGCGATGGATTAGTAAAACCAAATGAACCATTATAATTATTAGAATTATGTAAACCTGCACCCATGGTCGCAGATGTCCCAGCAGCCTGAGTATTTTGCGGAATATTGCTCCCAAAATTCGGAGTTGCAGTTGGGAATGACGTGCTTTGCGGTGAAGATCCAGGGGATGCAGATGCTCCTGGAGTTGAAAATAGATTTCTTGGAGTGAATGATGGTCCATTCTCTGAAATCATGGACTCCAAGATCTTAAATTGAGCCTGATTAAATTCCTGATTTGTTTTGATTGTATCATTAATATTCTGCAAAATAGTAAATAGGTCAGGAATTTGATCAGAATTAATATTTTGAGCAGCATCTCTAGATCCAATATTAAATGGGTCTGGATAGCCCTCGTTCCGCTCGGCCAGATCCAATGTTCAATTGAGACGGATTTCCAGCAGGAACGTCTCCAGCAGCATAGAAGTCATTGGCTTGATCAGCAGGTCCCTTGTCTCTGCTTTGATTCGGGATTCGAGTCGTGTTATTCTTGTTCCTTCGATACGAATTATTTCCTACAGAATGACCAATCATAGAAGAAGAAACAGCAGGAGTAGTTTGCGAGGAGTTAGTTGGTTGAGTCGACATTTTCGGAATTAATTTCGGAAAATTGGTTTTCTTCGATAAAAATTGAAAATTCTTTGATCGATTGAAAGCACCTTTTGCCCCACGGTGGGCGCCAAATTGTTTTGGTCAAAAATTACCCAAGATAATCTACCTTGAAGACTTAGATTAATTATGTAACCAAACTTTCGTTCGTGAGGTTAAGGGCTTGTAAAATATGTTGAGTTTCAAAGATGCGTTTAATAGAAAAGATTTTGATGAAAGATTATGTCGACTAAACAAGAACTAAAGGATTAATATAATCGAAAGCAGAATAACGTGTATTGAAATAATGTAAAGAACAATAAGTAATGCTGATTATAATATAGATATAGTAATTAACAAGATAAAAGTAAAGAGTAAAGGACAAGAACACCGAGATTTGTTATCGAGGAAAAGCCCTTAATCCTTATGGATCGCCGGCATAAAAACCCCGGGAGGAAGCAATCGTCCCTGCCTTTGTTCTTTTATTAATGATTGTTAAAATGATTACAATGGTGGAATTCGGTTGATCGATATAGCTAAGTGTGAGAATAGAGATGAGAGAATCGAGAGCAGTGTGTGTGAATACAAGTGAGTAGTGAGCAAAAGATATCCTAAATCGATCAGCCTTATTCGTTTATATAGACCTAGGATCTAACTAACTATGCGAGTTTGTAGGGATCTTCCAGGTCTTCAGTAATTGAACGTTGGAGCATATCTTGACCAGTCTGGTGAACGTTGAAGTATTTTCCTCATGCTGAATTCAACTTGAAGTCCGATTATGTTGGGAGAACGGGTCTTCTTTGCGTGTTGAAGATTAATCCCATGTGTGAAATCCTTTGTTTACCGTTGGAGATATTTTCCTTGGCTTTATATTGAATATTCTGGAATCTGCATACTTAACTCATGTGCAAATGATAATAACAATTGAATCATATCGTTAGTAAAATATTAATAAGTTATCAGAATATTCACCTATGTCAAGATCCTGATACGTCAAGATCTTGGACTTTTAAGATATTGATATTTGAAATTTCACCCATAACAGTGGCTATGTCAGCTTTCATGTTAGGCCACCAGTATAATTCTTTAAGTCCATGATACATCTTATCTGATCCCGGATGTATCGAGTATCTTGACTTGTGTGATTCATCCATCACCAAGTTTCTCACATCTCCATATCTTGGTAGCCAAATCCGGTTAGAAAAATACCGGGTTCCATCGGGCCTAACTTCAAATTGTTTCTCCAGTCCCCTCAAAGCTTCGTTCTTGATATTGTCTCCTTTTAATGCTTCAGGTTGAGATTCTCGAAGTTGCGAAGTAAGATGAGTATGAATAGTCATACTCAAAGCTCGTACTCGAAGTGGCTTTATCCTTTCTTTGCGACTTAAAGCATCTGCTACGATGTTTTCCTTACCTGGGTGATAACGAATTTTGCAATCGTAGTCACTAAACTATTCTATCCATCGACGTTGCCTCATATTCAATTCTTTTTGATTGAATATATGTTGGAGGCTCTTATGGTCGGTAAATATGGTACACTTTGTGCCATACAAGTAGTGTCTCCAAATCTTAAGAGCGAACACTACTGCTCCTAATTCGAGATCATGAGTCGTATAGTTCTTCTCGTGTACTTTAAGTTGACGAGAAGCGTAAGCTATCACCTTACCTCTCTGCATCAATACACATCCCATCCCTTGGTGTGACGCATCGCAGTAAACCACAAAATCATTTGTTCCTTCAGGTAATGCCAGAATTGGAGCACTACAGAGCTTCTCCTTCAGTAATTGAAATGCCTTTTCTTGTTTGTCACCCCAAACAAACTTTCTATCCTTTTGAGTCAACAATGTTAGAGGATGGGCTATTTTAGAAAAATTCTCGATGAATCTCCTATAATAACCGGCCAGACCCAAAAATTGTCGTACTTCTGTTGGTGTTTTCGGTGCTTCCCATTTCTTGATAGCCTCAATTTTGGCAGGATCTACATGAATTCCTTGACTATCAATAATGTGGCCTAAGAATTGTACCGTGCGAATCCAAAACTCGCATTTTGAAAACTTTGCGTACAATTCTTCCTTCTTGAGCAGTTCCAAAATTTTCTTCAGATGTACCTCGTGCTCGTCCTTGGTTTTGGAATAGATTAGAATGTCATCTATGAATACGATAACAAACTTATCTAAGTATGGTTTGCACACACGGTTCATGAGGTCCATAAAAACCGCGGGTGCATTCGTCAATCCAAAGGGCATTACTTGGAACTCGTAGTGACCATAGCGAGTTCTAAACGCCGTCTTGGAAATGTCTTCATCCGCGACCCTTAATTGATGGTAACCGGATCTAAGATCGATTTTTGAGTAGTAACTCGACCCTTGTAATTGATCAAATAAATCATCGATCCTAGGAAGGGGATAACGATTCTTAACCGTTAGCTTGTTCAATTCTCTATAGTCTATACACATTCGAAAGGATCCGCCTTTCTTCTTGACGAATAAGACTGGGGCTCCCCAAGGTGAGGAACTTGGTCGAATGAATCCTTTCTCTAATAGTTCTTGCAATTGACTTGCAAGTTCTTTCATTTCAGAAAGAGCTAAACGATATGGTGCCCGTGCCACTGGTTGAGCACCAGGCACTAAGTATATTTTGAACTCTACTTCCCGGATTGGTGGAAGACCGGGCAAGTCCTCGGGAAAAACTTCTGGAAAATCACATACAATGGGTATGTCTTCAAGCTGCTTCTCTTGAGGCTTTTTCTCCGCTACGTGGGCCAGGATTGCCTGGTATCCCTTTCTCAGATACTTCTGGGTTTTTATGCAAGATATAATGTTACACCGTACTCCATTCTTATCGCCTTGGACAATCAACTTCTCACCGTTTGCATATGGAATTCGAACAAATTTTCGTGACAGACTATTTCGGCTTGATTTTTAGACAACCAGTCCATACCAATGATAACATCAAAACTTCCAGTTTCAATTGGTATTAAATCTATAGGAAATAGTTGTTTTGCTAATTCTAAGGTACAACCTTGAATTATGCTATTGGCTTCAATTAATTTACCATTGGCTAATTCTATGGAATATTTATGATTGAGAGGGGTAGGAGTAAGTGAAAGTAGAGAGCTAATTTTATTTGACACAAAACTTTTATCAGCACCGATATCAAATAAAATAGAGACGTAATGGTTGTTCAGGTGAAACTTACCCGTGACAATGTTCGGGTCTTGGCGGGCTTCTCCCGCATTGATCATGAATGCCCTTCCTCGAGCATTGTTGTTGTTGTTGTTGTTGTTGTTGTTGTTGTTGTTGTTCTTATTCTTGAGTTTTGGGCAATTGTGCTTGAAATGCCCTTCTTCACCACACTCGTAGCATCTTCCTCGTGCTCCATTGTTGGCAGTTGGGTTGAGGCTTCTACAGTTTCTGGTCAGGTGTTCCACCTTCTGGCACTTGCCACATTTTACTGTGCAAGGACCAGTATGATGTAAGGTACACCTGTTACAATATGGATTTGGTCCCATATAACCATTATTTGAAGACTGTCCGGTTGTGTGAACAAGCCTTTTTGCTTGTTGGTTCCCTTGGTTCTTTCCAGAATAATCTTCCCACTTTCTCTTGTTGTTGGACCCTTTTTGATCTCCAAGCTTTTCTTCTGCTCTAGCTCGAATCTTTGCTTGATCAGCCAAGCTATTTGCCAAACGAATAGTAGTCTCGATATTTGCAGGTTCAGAAGAAATTACCAAATCCTGGAACTTTGATGGAAGTCCAGAGATATACTACTCAATTTTCCTGTACTCTGGTGTAACCATTTTTGGGCAAAGAATTGTAAATTCATTGAAACGATTTGTATACTCGGATACATCATGGCCCTTTGTCTTTAAAACCCGAAACTCCATTTCCAGTTTCTGAATCTCACTTCTCGGGCAGTACTTATTTCTCACCCGTCTCACCAAATCTTCCCAAGTTATTGCATAAGCAGCATCAATCCCACCTGTTGTAGCAAATTCATTCCACCAGGTAAGTGCATTATCTTGCAAGGTGCAAGTAGCATACTTGACCTTACAGTCTTCCGCACAATTACTGATACGGAATACAGATTCTATCTTTTCAATCCATCGGGTTAACCCGATGGCTCCTTCAGTACCCTTAAAAGGAAGTGGTTTACATTGTTCAAATGCCCTGTAGGTACAACCGTTATGCGTACCATTTTGTCCATTAGTTCCGTTTGCTGCTTGGGTTGCGAAAGCTGCAGCTACACTCTGAGCTACTATTGTTGCGATATCAGCCGCAGACAATTTTGGTTCTCTTATTGGTGCCATGATTCTTCAAGAAAAATAGGGAAAATCATAAGATACTACTAAATGTCGTTATATAATCACATCCCAATTATCATAACATAATAGTTATAACTAAAAGAAACATAAATTAAGATAAAGAAAGTAGATTTATTGCATAACAGACATTGAGATATAAATATCTCAACAGTCCATTATTTTATCAAAATTTACATTCCCCGGCATATCTGCCGTAAATAGTAGATAACCAAAAATGTACAGATAACTTTTACTGTGATGGACTAGATAAGTTTATAGTGGTGGCTCTAGATATAGCCTCAAACACAGCCTCAAATCGTGTTATCTTCTCCTGCAATTCTAACACGGTATCTTCAAGACCATGAATCCTGAATTGGGCTCCCTCCATCTCACTCTCCAGTGTGACTATCATGTTACCCTGGTTTTCCACATGTGTCCGCAATATGTTGGTTCTTTCTCTCAACTCTGTAATACACCTTTCTGCTCGTAGTATGCGTAAGACCAATGTAGGGACAGTGTCATATAGGGGTTCCATAATTAGTGCAGGAATATTGGTCGGACCGTCGGCTATTCTAAACTGGTTGGAGTTAAGGAGTCCTTCCTCGATTCTCCATTCCGCAAGGAATCTTGGTATCTCGTTTAGATTGCTGGATCGTCGCAGCCGCTGAGTGGGTGGTTGAAGATGGAAAGGTCGAAGATGTCGTGATTGAGGGCGGTTAAACACCGGGTATCTAGGCGTTCGGAACCTTCGTAGTAAAGATCGGGGTGGTCTTGAGGGACCTTCCCCTGATGAGTTCGGAAAAGTAACAGTAGGCGTAGTGACAGTAAGAACATTGGTGGTGACAACAGTGGATGTGATGTTCAGTACAGGGACAAGTGCGTTATCAGATTCTTCTTCAGAGTGATCGGTCTCCTCCACAGGTAGCTCTTGTACGTGTCGAGGAGAGTCAGGGGATACAGGAACTGGCGGGGTAGTTTCTTCCTCACGGTCGAATACAACTTCTCCAGTGAATACATACATTATTCTGTCGCCGTACATAATTATATACGTGTATGTATAATATATATTAAGTTATACACATATTCCTAATACAAGTAGTCAAGTAAAATTGTAACTAATAGGAATATGCATGCAGGTATTGTTCTATGTGAGGTTATAGTCCAGGTCCATCAATTTGCAACCCAGTTCACTATAACTTATGCTCTGATACCAATCTGTCACACCCGCCCTAGACGGGGTATGACGTACATGGATTCACAACACAAGATATACTGAACGACACAAAACGTTGTCGTTTTAAATACATTTATACCAAAACATTGTTCACAAATTTATATTACAAATTATGAAAGATATATTATTCTTGAAAACATTTATTTAATATTAAACAATATTAAATAGTAGTCTGAGACTTTAGCAAATTGATGAGTCAGTCCTAAAGCCTGAGGGTGATCCATGGTTCATCATGTTGTATGCAGCGGAAAAATGTCCCATGTATAGAGTATCAGCTAATCATCTGAGAATACATGCTAAAATGTGTCAACATAAAGTTGGTGAGTTCCATAAGTTTTTCATATAGAAAATATAGTTTCACGATATACAGAGTTCAGTATGACCATTGCCTTACCGCAATGTCAAGTAGTTATGATACAATATAAAGCAAAGAGTATCATAGGTTTTTAATAGAAATATAGAGTATGAACCACAAGATTTAGAGTAACTATTTGATCTCACAATGGATCAAATATAATACAAGAGTAGATACTGTATATATCAAGTTCTAAGCTCATGAACCGAAACTAGACAAGTGTGTATTTATTTGCCTCCGGAGTAGGTACCTTGTTCAGGGTACTCTAAGTTTTCCAGATATATATACATTTCTGAAGTACTTGTGTTCATCATAACAGTAAAGAGTTTGTATTTTATCCCAAAGGTAAAATAAAGTGGAGTTACAAAATATATAATATATATTAAGTTATACATATATTCCTAATACAAGTAGTCAAGTAAAATTGTAACTAATAGGAATATGCATGCAGGTATTGTTCTATGTGAGGTTATAGTCCAGGTCCATCAATTTGCAACCCAGTTCACTATAACTTATGCTCTGATACCAATCTGTCACACCCGCCCTAGACGGGGTATGACGTACATGGATTCACAACACAAGATATACTGAACGACACAAAACGTTGTCGTTTTAAATACATTTATACCAAAACATTGTTCACAAATTTATATTACAAATTATGAAAGATATATTATTCTTGAAAACATTTATTTAATATTAAACAATATTAAATAGTAGTCTGAGACTTTAGCAAATTGATGAGTCAGTCCTAAAGCCTGAGGGTGATCCATGGTTCATCATGTTGTATGCAGCGGAAAAATGTCCCATGTATAGAGTATCAATTAATCACTGAGAATACATGCTAAAATGTGTCAACATAAAGTTGGTGAGTTCCATAAGTTTTTCATATAGAAAATATAGTTTCACGATATACAGAGTTCAGTATGACCATTGCCTTACCGCAATGTCAAGTAGTTATGATACAATATAAAGCAAAGAGTATCATAGGTTTTTAATAGAAATATAGAGTATGAACCACAAGATTTAGAGTAACTATTTGATCTCACAATGGATCAAATATAATACAAGAGTAGATACTGTATACATCAAGTTCTAAGCTCATGAACCGAAACTAGACAAGTGTGTATTTATTTGCCTCCGGAGTAGGTACCTTGTTCAGGGTACTCTAAGTTTTCCAGATATATATACATCCGTTTAACCAGTTGGCATGACCAACCCGGATGGGGGTGCCTACCCCAATAGTACTATTCAATATACCCACGTTTATGTTTCCATAATTAATCGTTCATGATGGAGAGGACTTTAGGTGAACAGAGCAACTTAGAATCAACCATATATACATTTCTGAAGTACTTGTGTTCATCATAACAGTAAAGAGTTTGTATTTTATCCCAAAGGTAAAATAAAGTGGAGTTACAAAATATATAATATATAACTTTGTAAATATACATATAAGTATAGCAAGTAGTTTTTATGCATGTATCTCAGTCCCCGAAATAAATCATATAAAAGAATTAAAAAAGGAAATATGAAAACTCATCTTAGCAGTAAAGAAGTAATGTGATGATCTCGCAAAGTGGTTATGTATTTCTTTGTAGATTAGGAACCAAGAAAGAGAGAGGAAAATTTAAGGTACGAATGAATCAGTTGATTAAATGCAGATATTTATAGGTCATAATAATTAACTGTGTAGTCACGGATTTGCTTGTTTGATTCATAATCGAATTCAATGTTAATCATTATTCTAAAGACTCATGAGAAAGTTTATTGTTTTGTCTGATTTTTATTATAATATATACTAGATAAAAGTATCGTTCAAAACATGTATGCTGATTCATGTAATAAGACAACACCTCGTGATTCTTTTTTAATCAATGAAGGAACAATTTTCAAAAGGTGATGGTGAATTGTGGGATCATGAAAAACGTAAATCTATTATTATTATTTTAATTATTAGGGTATGTAGTATCTAAGTGGTTATATACACAGTTTATATTGAATTTATTTAGATATCATGTTGTACGTAAGTGAGAATTTGTTAAATTAGTGGAAATATCATGACATAAAACTACATTATCTCTTACACATGAGTCTATGGGGTTACATACCATGTACACTTAAATAAGTAGCAATAAAAATGTTAATAACTAGTTTTGGTCTTAAAATATTCATACGGCCTCCAATCGAGACGATTCAAGTTTCTACAGAATCAGTGAATTAAAATCTACAACTTTCATGTTGATTACTTTTTATGAATTAACCCTTATGATCAAGTTTTATAAATTTTAATCGTAGAGATAAAGTATGAAAGCGATGTTTACTTTTTACTATTCATCTTTTGAAATTTCGAATTCGAATTCTGAATTCGTTGATTTATAATTGACGTGGGTCCTGCTTGAATTAATTAAAAAAATTAACTTTGGCTTTATATAGAATTTTGTGTTCGGTTATTAGGCTGTGATTGCTTCGGAAGATTTCCATCCATGATTGGATGAAAAGAGAAAAGAATTTTTGTAAAGTAAATGTTTGACTCGTGATACTATAGTATAAAGGAAAGAGATAAATTGAAAACGTGTGAAGTTTAGTTATTTTTAATAAAGCAGTGTATAAATATTTATTTACCGTATGGTTTATCAATCCGTTTTTAATATCTAATATCTAGAAAAGGTAATATGGATAATGTATATAATCTAAAAGCGTATAATGTTTCATTTAAGCAATCTATAATAATTAGTTATAGATAGAGTGTGCAAATAACATTTGAGTATGTCTAGTTCATCAACCCGATGAATGTTTGTTTGGTTTGTTATCTCATAACGATGTTTTACTTGCACATGAATTTAGATAAATCACATATTTAAATAGTACATGAAATATTTAGTTTATTAATTTAGCTGTCCTGAAATTTGGCGGTTGTTACATCATTATTGGTAGCTGAAAATTCACAATTAATAGATTGAGGTAACATATCCCCCTGTGGCGATTTTAGTATGATTGCTATACCTATTCCTCTTATATTAGCTGCTCCATCGGTATGTAAAGTCCATTTTTTAGTATTTTCTGTTAGCATTTTTACTTCTAGGTCTGCTTCTGGTTGTAAATCACTAGTAAAATCAACCACAAAATCAGCTAAGGCTTGGGACTTAATAGCAGTTCTAGGTTCATATGTTATATTAAATGCACTTAATTTTACAGACCATTTAGCCATTCTACCCGACAGTTCTGGTTTTCTAAGTACACTTTTAATAGGATATTTAGTTTTTATGTGTATAGGGTGCCTTTCAAAATAATGCCTAAGTTTAGTAGAAGCCATGATTAAATCTAATATTAATTTTTCTAAGTGTGAATACCTAGTTTCAACATTTTATAGACTTTTATTAACATAATAGACAGGATGTTGTTTACCTTCGTGCTCTTTTACAAGTACAGCGCTCACCGCTTCTGAGGATACTGACAGATTCCTAAGCTTTGCTTTAAGCAGGCAGGAAAGCAGGTTAAGTAATGTAAGATATTTATCCTCAACAATTGTTCACCCTGAATGGGGCCTATAATAGGGCTAGGCCAGACTCCTCCTGACTGAAAAAAACAAACTCAGACTGTTTACTTGGTCGTAGGTGATTCGATACCTGCATCTGCGGGGAAGAATGGCTCTAAAACCTTCAGTTTGAGAGAAAGATTCCCATTAGCAAGGAAATTCCGGTATGAAAGAAAGAAAAAAAATGCATTTTCAACCGAGAACTTTAATAGCTTTATCCTTTTTTGGCCACTTTTTGATCGAGCGCAACCTCTGAATGGCCACGCGCCTACATAGCCTTCCTCCCAAGAAAAGAAAGGTATCAGATCGTCTGTAGTTCCAGGCCAGTATTTCACCTTTTTCTGGTTTCATCAGCAAAGGTGGGGTAGACAAGTATGTTTTTAATGCTTTGAACGCTTCTTCTTGTTTTTCACCCCATTCAAATTTTTGTTTTTCTTCAGCATATCGTAGAATTCTTTGCATCTGTCTGAGGATCTTGATATGAATCTGTTCAGAGCCGCCAATCTCCTGGTTAATCTATAAATATCTTTAACGTTTGATGGAGATTTCAATTCCATTATAGCCTTTATCTGTTCAGGGCTCGCTTCTATTCCTCTTTTGGTTACCAAGTAACCTAGGAATTTTCAAGCTCCTACTCCAAAGTTGCATTTTGCTGGATTCAGCTTCATGTTGTAATGATCCAGTATATCAAAGACAACTTCAAGATCCTTTAGATGATCCTTAGCCTTCCTCGATTTTACCACCATATCATCGATATATACCTCCATTGTATCCCCAGTTGATCTTTAAACATCATGTTGACCAACCTCTGATATGTCGCACCTGCATTTTTTAATCCAAATGGCATAGCAATATAACAATATATACCTGTAGGAGTCATAAAAGTTGTTGCTTCTTGATCTTCAGGATCCATTTGTATTTGTTGAAATCCTGAGGATGCATCCATAAATGTCAGCATCTCATGACCCGCTGTTGCATCCACCATTGCATCTATGTGTGGTAGTGGAAAAAGATCTTTTGGACAGGCTTTATTAAGATCTGTAAAACCTACACAGACCCTCCATTTTCCGTTCTTCTTTTGTACGACTACTACGTTCGCTAGCCACTCCGGGAATTTCACTTCTCTGATCATCTTTGCCTTTAGAAGTCTTTCAACATCCTCTTGAATTATCGCGTTTCTTTCAGGAGCAAATTTTCTTCTTTTTTGTTGAATAGGCCTGAAACTTTTATCAATTCCCAATTTATGAGTTATAATATCTTTAGAGATACCTGTCATGTCTTCTTGTTTCTAAGCAAAAGTAGCCTTCCTTCTGCTCAAAAATCCTATTAGATCCTTTTCAAGATCCTCAGGTATCTTCTTGCCAATGAACACCTTGACGTCAGGGTCTTCAATAGATAATGGTACTTCCTTCACGTCTTGATCTTCAAACTCCTTGACATCAAAGATGTTCTTCTTTGATTGCTATGCTTCTCTAGACTTTGTAGTAGGTTTCATTGACGCCATATAGCATTCCTTGGCATCTTGTTGATCTCCTTTGATCTTCCCAACCCCCCATGGAGTAGGGATCTTGACGCATTGATGATAGGTTGAAGGGACAACTTTCATCTCATGTATCCACGGCCTACCTAAAATAATATTGCAACCAGGCAATGAATCAATTACACAAAATTTTTGCATTGAATTTACCCCTTCGACGTAAACTGGCAGCTTGATCTCGCCATAGGTGTTTTTCAATTCACCATTGAAGCCAACCAGAACGGTAGACTTTCCTCCAATTTCTCTTCAGATATTCCCATTCTTTTCAACGTTTCCAGTCTTATGATATTGACTGAACTGCCGTTATCAATCAAGATCCTGCGTACAAAATGGTTAGCAACATATAAAGTAACTACCAAGCCATCTTGATGAGGATCCTGAATGTTATCCATATCATCTTCTTCAAAGGTCACTTTATCCATACGCAAAACACTGGATGTCTTGATGGGCCTATCTCCTCTTTCTGATTTTGCTTCTTTTGCGTTCCTTCTTGCAGCCGAGAATGATGTTCCACACACCTCTGATCCTCCTACAATATAATTAATAATCCTTGCATTAGCCGGAGGCGATTTAGGTCTTACAGGCTGTTGTTGACTTTGCTTTCCCATGTCTTTAACGTCAATATCTTGAGCTTTCTTTCTTCCAAAGAGCTCGGTTAGATATCCTTTACTAAGGAAGTATCCCGATTTCTCGCCGTAACGCATAGCATTCTTCTGTGGTATGCCCAAAATCTTCATGATAAGCACACCATTTTGATTTATCTTTATTTGCATCGGGCTTTGAGTTCTTTGAAGGCCATTTGGTTTTGTCCCCAAGATTCTTCAAGGCTGCTACTATACCTGCAGTATCAACAGGAAAACAATATTCTGATAATTTAGGATACTGAGATTCTTCTTCTTTCTCCGTTGGCGCTCCTTTTTGTTGCACCGCTCCTGTGTAAGGTTTATTCTTGCTAGGTCGAAACACTGGGGTTTCTGACCTACGATTCGGAGGATCATATGACGTGGGCATTTCCATTCGTTTCCTCATCAATTCGTCTTCTTCTAGTCTAATAAATCTCAGAGCATGATTTCTTGCTTCATCTAGGGATCTGCATGGTGTCATAACAAGATTCTGATAAAACAGGGAATCCTTGCTCAGCCCCATTTTTAAGGCTTGAACTCCAGTGGTCATATCTAATTTTGGGATTTCTAACGATTCTTTTGTGAACCTGTTAAGATATTCCTTTAAAGATTCATTAGTTCCCTGGGTGACTTGGTAAAGATTACCCGTTATTTTCTCGAAACCTACTACATGAAAATTGTAAATTAAATTGATTAACAAGTTGAGCAAAAGAGAATATAGAACCAGTCGGTAAGTTGAGTAGCCACTTCAAGGCTGCTCCTGATAGGGTAGCCCCAAACCCTTTGCATAGGCATGCTTCTCTTAAATCGGATGGGATCGGGGCTGTCTCCATTTTTTCCAAATATTGAGCCACATGTTCCTGTGGATATGTTGTTCCATCATATGTTTTCATATGAGGTGCTGAAAACTTATTTGGAATTTCCACATTGGCTATCAAAGGTGCAAATCTGGAAATACGATATGAAGATGGATCTGCTTCTGGAATTGGTTGGCAAAATCCCGGAACTGTCGAAATCAGTTCCTTGATTTTTTGCAACTCTCTCGCTATGTACGCGTTCACTGTATTATCCTGCATTTGATTAGCAAAATTCTCATGGTTTAAGGAAGATGGAGTGTAACCTGGAGCCCCAGATGATGATGGTAGGACTGGTTCTTTGTCCTTTGAGTTATTTCCGGCCTGAAAGAAGGAACTAGATCCCGATTTTGGGGGAGTAGAGAATGTATGACCCATTGACTGCGTCTCCGGTGCTCCCATCCCGCTAAAATTGAGATTCCTGCTATTCAGAGGGGAATTTTCTGGTCTGCCAGGGTCTTGATTTCTGTTTTCTTGACTCCTAGTTTTCTGACTCCTGCTTTCCATTATTTTCAATTCTAGACTTTGGAATCTAGACAAGTTGTCTTTTTGTGCCTCCTTCATTTGTTCTTGAAGAACCTTGAACATGGAGAAAACATCTGTGTTAGCACTAGATCCAGAATATTCAAATCTTACCTGTGAATCCAAAGATGGATCTGGATATGGTCGTGGTGCTTGAGGCATCGGGCGATTTGCGTCATATCCTGCTGATGCATATTCGACACTCTTTCCAGTATTCAGAGGACGGTTATTATTATTTTTTGGAGGTTTATTAATCAGATTCTTCAGAGTTACAGAACCAGAAGCAGCAGAAGAGGTATTTTGAGAGGTAGACATTTTTGACGATGTAAATTAACAAGAGAAACTTTTTGAAACTGAGTTTTCTTCAGAATAGTAATAAAATTTCAAAAACACCTTTTTGCCCCACGGTGGGCGCCAAATTGTTTTGGACAAAAATTACCTAAGATAATTTTATAGAAGGATTCGAGATAATTTTCTGACCAAAGATTTGTAAGTGAGGTCAGGTGTTTAGGATCTTAAAGTAAGTAAGATAATTGCTAATGAAAATGATGCGAATAAAAGATTTTAAATAAATAAACTTTGTAAAAGTCTTTAAGACAGAATTGTAGAAATTAAAGATAAAAACCGTTGAAGATAAAGATAATAAAGACTCAAGATCAGCGCTGTGATCCTGAATTAAGGATAAATAAATGAAATGCGAAAAGAATAACGACACCAGAATTTTGTTGACGGGGAAAAACCCTTGATCCTATTATGGAATCTTAGGTAAAAAACCCGGGAGGAAACAATCGTTCCTACCTGTGTTCTTTTATTATTATTTGTTTAAGATTACAATACAAGGATTAAGGAGTGATTTGATCGAATAACTAAGTGATTATCGCAAATGAAATAAGAGAGCAGTGAATAAGTGTGTGCAAGTACAAGTGAGAGCAGATTGTGTGTGTCCTTAATTCGATCCAATGCACCATATTTATAAGTGAAACTAATAACTAATATTCCGAAATATCTGGGGTCTTCCGTGTTGCATTCTTCAACGTGCTTGGACTGATTAAGTGAACGTTGAGTCCTTCTTGACGCGTTGATCCTTCATTCAGTTCCGATTTCCAAGGAAGACCTAGTAAAGAATACGCTTGATTTTCCTTGATAAGCTGAACAAATTTTTGAATGTGTTTGTATTCCAATTCTATCCGTCGAAGCTTCTTTAATATCTTGAATTGTAGCCGTTACAATAATCTTGAAATCAGGATCCTGCAAACTGTGAATACATTCGAGAAGAACAAAGTACTTGCAAGTATTTGTTAGATATCTTTGATCAGGATCCTAGATGTAAAATCTGACCCCAAACATTAAGTACCTGCAAAACATAAATAATAAACCGACATATAAAACATATATAAAGATCCCAATATGATCACAACATATGTAAAGGTAATTTCATTAACAGACGGTAATTTCTAATATAAATTACAAAACTTGAACACAAAATACATATCACATCTAGAATGCTTTTGTCACCGAAAGACGTGCACCAACAAGCTTTAATTATGTTTGTATTATTATTTTGTGTTTTTATTTCATACTTATGATCATTTAGAATTTATATAATTTCTTAATATCTTTGAAATTATACTGTCAATTTTCTTTAATTTATAATAGTTTATTCATTAAAAGATCAATATCAACTCAGTTTTTTGAACTATATAATGTTTTGATAACATTTTATAAATTTTACATCGTAGGAAACACAATAAATATAATGTCTCCCGGGGCAACGCCCGGGTGACATATCTCGTTAGAATTAACAAAGTACTTGCAAGTATTTGTTAGATATCTTTGATCAGGATCCTAGATGTAAAATCTGACCCCAAACATTAAGTACCTGCAAAACATAAATAATAAACCGACATATAAAACATATATAAAGATCCCAATATGATCACAACATATGTAAAGGTAATTTCATTAACAGACGGTAATTTCTAATATAAATTACAAAACTTGAACACAAAATACATATCACATCTAGAATGCTTTTGTCACCGAAAGACGTGCACCAACAAGCTTTAATTATGTTTGTATTATTATTTTGTGTTTTTATTTCATACTTATGATCATTTAGAATTTATATAATTTCTTAATATCTTTGAAATTATACTGTCAATTTTCTTTAATTTATAATAGTTTATTCATTAAAAGATCAATATCAACTCAGTTTTTTTGAACTATATAATGTTTCTGAAAACATGTTATAAATTTTACATCGTACGAACACAATAAATATAATGTCTCCCGGGGCAACGCCCGGGTGACGTATCTCGTTAAGTTAAAAAGTATTTGTTAGATATCTTTGATCAGGATCCTAGATGTAAAATCTGACCCCAAACATTAAGTACCTGCAAAACATAAATAATAAACCGACATATAAAACATATATAAAGATCCCAATATGATCACAACATATGTAAAGGTAATTTCATTAACAGACGGTAATTTCTAATATAAATTACAAAACTTGAACACAAAATACATATCACATCTAGAATGCTTTTGTCACCGAAAGACGTGCACCAACAAGCTTTAATTATGTTTGTATTATTATTTTGTGTTTTTATTTCATACTTATGATCATTTAGAATTTATATAATTTCTTAATATCTTTGAAATTATACTGTCAATTTTTTTAATTTATAATAGTTTATTCATTAAAAGATCAATATCAACTCAGTTTTTCGAACTATATAATGTTTCTGAAAACATATTATAAATTTTACATCGTACGAACACAATAAATATAATGTCTCCCGGGGCAACGCCCGGGATGACATATCTCGTTAGAAGAACAAAGTACTTGCAAGTATTTGTTAGATATCTTTGATCAGGATCCTAGATGTAAAATCTGACCCCAAACATTAAGTACCTGCAAAACATAAATAATAAACCGACATATAAAACATATATAAAGATCCCAATATGATCACAACATATGTAAAGGTAATTTCATTAACAGACGGTAATTTCTAATATAAATTACAAAACTTGAACACAAAATACATATCACATCTAGAATGCTTTTGTCACCGAAAGACGTGCACCAACAAGCTTTAATTATGTTTGTATTATTATTTTGTGTTTTTATTTCATACTTATGATCATTTAGAATTTATATAATTTCTTAATATCTTTGAAATTATACTGTCAATTTTCTTTAATTTATAATAGTTTATTCATTAAAAGATCAATATCAACTCAGTTTTTTATTCTCACATATTTCTCGTTATCCAAATGATGTTTAATGCTGTTACTTTTTGGCTTCACATTTAATTTAACAAAGAAATTCCAAATCTTAAATGATTTCACTATGATTTTCACTAAAAAGTCTTCAACAAAAGTATTTTTTTTTTAACAAAGAGTTGTTTACCTCACTTAATTTGCAAACAATATGTACAAATCTATGTGTGATTTTTTAAGACTCTTTATTACTTCTGTATATTGATGTCATTATCACGTACCATTAAGAAGATATTTTCCATGAAGATTAATAGGGCTGACGATACTTACCCATAAGATCTTTGTATATTCAGACTAGATCTACAACCTTGAGACCTGGCTTTATCAATCGCTAAATTTTGTGAGATAATTTTCTTGTCCCTTTAAACATATCAAATTATACGTAATTTTACATATTTTAACTATTTGTTTGTTTTTATATTAATCTTTACATAAATTTTTGACAAATTGTTGTTGTTTTCATATAAACTTTTATGACTTTTCACATATAAGTCAATTTAAAATGGGTGTGATCTATGACATAACTTAAAGTTCCTAGTTCTTGAAAAAAATGGTTTTGTAACAAGGTAAAACTATATAAATAAATGGATGCGTTGATTTTTTGTTGGTTACAATGGGGTTCTAACAAGTCTTTTATTAGATTTCTCGTTATTTATAATCCCCATCAAGAAAGTCCTCCATCTTTGCTAGTTTTATGTTCAGTTATGTGTTTATAATTTCACAAGATTTCGATGGTCAAGTTATGGGTAGTAACAATCTAACACTGTTATACTTATATATTTGACGTGTATTTCTGTGTATGTAGCAATTCATATCACTATATATATGAAGTCATCCCTCATGGCTTTAGTTCTTCGTATATGTCAAAGTTTTTTTTTTTTTGGAATGGCAATTGATATCTAATTGTAGTAGAGACGAATTAAGGGTAAAACCAAAAGAGGGTATATAAATTCATTATTATTTTTATTTTTTAAAGGATTTTTAATGTTTAATATTGATTAAAATTGACATTTGGGTATTTTTGATATTATTTATGTTTTATAATGGTATTTTTGATATTTTAAAATTTAATTGGAAAAATATGATATTTGTAACATCTCCAATGACATATATGAGGTGGACTTTGTTTTTGGGAAAATTTCATAATTGAAGATGTTACAAATATCATATTTGCGCAATTAATTTTTAAATTATCAAAAATACCATTATTAAATAAATAATATCAAAATACCCAAATGTAAATTTTATATATTAAACATTAAATTCTTAAAAAATAAAAATAATAATGAATTTACACTTATATCCTCTTTTGGTTTTAGCCTAATTCCACTCTATACTCAATTAGATATCAATTGTCATTCCAAAAAAGAATAGATACTTCAGACATATACATGAGAACTAAAGCCATTCGAGGGATGACTTTCTATATATATTGATATGAATTGCTACATAAACAGAAATACACGTCAAATATATAAGTATAACAGTGTTAGATTGTTACTACCCATAACTTGACCATCGAAGTCTTGTGAAATTATAAACATAACTGAACATAAAACTAGCAAAGATGGAAACTTTCTTCATGGGGATAAAAAAGACGAGAAATTCAATAAAAGACCTGTTCAAACTCCATTGTAACCAACAAAAAAGCAAGGCATCCTATAACATCCGCCGTTTGGGCCGGTCAATATTACAGGACTGGTAAATTTGAAACGAGTCAAACTGAGATAAAGTAAACTTTTGTAAGGAAAATGACGGAGCCCTACCTCCGTATGTAAATATGCTATTACGAAGGCTGCTTCAGAATATCTCCTTCAGAAATACGGAACTCACCTCAGCTAGAACGGAGCTCACCTCAGTCAGAACGAAGCTCCCCCAAATATCGAAGAAATCCCACATATCTTCCTCCCAAGGAAAAGGGATCTTTCCAAATCCCTTCCTAACAATTAGGGAATCCACCTAAAACCCTAGCTTATCCCCCAAGATAAGCTACTCTTATAAATAGAGGTCTTCCCCATGATTGAAGGCATGCTATCTCCACCCTCGAGACACATAGCCTCATTCTCCCAAAACACCTAAGGTGGCCGGCTTCTCTACTATGGAGAAGTCCCCGCCGCCAACACAAACACTTTCGATTTCATGGCGTTAAGCTTCTCAAAGCTTTATACCGGTAGGGAATCGCCAATAAATAGGTTAAAACAACCCTATTGTTCCCTATCAAGTATCCGTGCGATTATTTGATCAAACAAATTGGAGCCATACGTGAGACCATATACTATACGTTCCCACCTCTACCGCAGGCTAGATCCCCAACCATTGATTATCACAAAATTGTGAAAAATCACTTTTATTTCTCTTCGGATCTCGTTAAAAAAAAAAATTATGGAAAAGAGTTGAAGCTACAAAAGACTCGTCACTTTTCATTGGTCTAATATCCATTCAAGATTAGTTGGATCTAGAAAAAAGTTTTTGATTTTTTCAGACCAACCATATGCAAGTAATTTAAATGCGGCACACACACCTTTTACAAAAAAGAATCACTTAAAACCCTCCACCTTAACCCTCTCGTGCTGAAAGATTTACGTGATAAATTCAACGCAAGAGTTTTGACGATGTACTCCTCCGATCCATTATCCGAAGCCCGCATAACACGAAGCATTCCCACGAAGGGCTTAAGCCCGGAGGTGTTTCGAGTTAATTAAAATGGTTAGAGATCAATACAAATCTCTTCCTAAACAATAACAAATCATATCCTATTAATTAAGGGATATAGATAGCAACTAAATCAAGATATACATGGCAAGTGTATATCGAATCCAAGAAGGAAGGGAAAACCCTAACCTTCTCCTCCAAGAAACCTTCCCCTATAAAAGGAGAAGGATTTCTCCCTCATTGGCACGATCATTCAATCGGCCGAAAACCCTAACACACACATAATTGGCGTAAAGTGGCATTGCCCTACCTTCGGGGAATCGCCAATAAAACCTAAAACCCATTTAATCCGTCTCTAAATCATCTTCTTTATTTACAAAGCACCCGACGCGGTTTGGTGCACAATCATTTGGCGCCATCCGTGGGACCACCACCTCACATAGAAAACCCACCATTATACCACGACACCGATTCACTAAACCATGTCTAACGCTGGTCCAGAAACCCCGCTCAGTGTAGCACCACCTAAACACATGTCTCTATGTCCGGCGTATCATCCCCCTCATTCAACACGCCAACTAATGGAATCCAAAGTCAACCTGAGTTCGCAGTGATCTCTCAATCACCACTCAATTTGAACCACACCTTCCGCCCAAGTCCCTCCAAACTGTATCAAAGAAGGAACAATAGGGGAGAATCCTCAAGGCAAGCAGAACTGATCAACGAAGAGCACCTCTTGGGGAACAGAGCTCTACTTGAGGAGGCCCTAAGGTTCATCAATAGACAAAGGGCGGCGGAGAGAGTTGGAAGAGTACTTAACTTTGAAGACGAGACTCATGAAGAATGGGAGGTAGAAAACCAAGATGGACAACCAACAGGGAACAATGCACGCAACATCCGGAGCCCAGAGACTACTCCCTTATCTCAACAAAGGGCACCAGAAGCAGCAGATGATGCAAATTTTACCTTCCCAAGTCTGGCACGTACTCCTTGACCTCGAGCGAGGGCTACCGCTATCCACGAAGCTCCTATCATTACAGATGCCACTGTAACTACTCCGCAGGGTACTCACCATCCGCATGACTATTATTCATATTGGGGAATGCCACCACCACCACCTCCGAGGTACGGCCCAAGACCCCCGGGGTATCCACAAGGATATTCCATGGCTCAGGCTCAGACCTCCGGATCTCAACCCTCGTATGCTATGGCCGGAACAACACCTCACTTGTATCCCCCACCATGGTATTTCCACTATGGAGGATTCCCTTGGGGAGCCAATGCCACCCCGAAAGCCGCAACTAACGTAGGAGGAATTGACGTGGGTCATGAGCAGCCCTTTCCCCTCGAAGATGAATCTAATGCCTCGCCTCTGTCTGAGTGGATACAGAAGTACTCGCTACCCAAAAACATGAAGTGCGTCCCACTTGGGGACCTACGAAGGGAAGAATGACCCTGATGATTTCCTGCAGATATTCAGAGGAGCAGCTGCGATGCAACAATGGAATGACCTAGTAGCATGTAGAGCCTTCGGCTGGGTACTGAAGAGCGATGCCAGAGAATGGTTTAACAATCTCCCGAAGGGCTCGATCACTGGCTTTTCAGATCTGAAAGAAAAATTCCGAGCGCACTTCAGTCAGCAAAAGAAGCACCAGAAGACCCACATCGCGGGCCATAACATCAAACAGGGAAAAACCGAAGGGACCAGGGCCTTTATAAATAGGTATACTAATGAAACTTAGGAGATACCCACCCTGTCGGAATCTCAAAGAATATCCAGCCTCATTCATGGATGCCAAAGCCGGGCCCTAATTGAACATCTGGTCGAAAAACTCCCTGAAACGTACAAGGACGCAAAGGCCAAAGCATATGCATTGCTGGATGCTAAACAGCTGCCAACAGCATAGGAGGACCAACACAAGAAGGAGAACCCTCCGGGAATAAAAGGAAACATAACTCATTCAACAATAAGGATAGCCGAGTGAGATATTCCCCCTAAATTTCCATAAACCTGTAAACCGCTAAAAACGGCTGTTATCTACAAAACAGTAACTGGTAGTGACTATTAATGGCCGTTCTCATGTCAAGAAGGTCTAAGCTGGGACGATTAAGGATATAGTGACACCCATTACTTCTGATTTTAATCAAGAAGAAGAGGTGGAATCCGATTACATCAAAAACCCACCAAAAGCAAAGATCTATATAGCGGAAGAATTCACGCAGTAACCACCAAGCCTTACGATGGTGGACTCAAACCACGAAGAGATGCATATGAGGTCGAAGATGGAGAATTGCTCAAGATTGATAAAGAAACTGATGGAAAAAAAAACAATTTGGAAGCCGAAGCAAAAAAAAGAAGGGGAAACACGTTAAGAAGACCCGAAAAGTTTTTTCTCGTCATGACTGTCGCAAACCATGATTTAAATGCCACCTGTAGTTGCTATCAAGTTGAATCTGACCCAAAAAGGGTTGGAAAGATTGCTAACGAAGATCAGGAGTCATATTAAGGAAGCCTTGGTTGACGACAGTCCAAGAGAAACGACGAAAAAGCCAAAAACCCCGCTTCAAGTGACCTGTCGCCGCTTAACCAGCATCGGCCACCACCAGACCATTTGTTGGTCACCAAGAAGACCTAGGAATCATGAAGAGTTGCTGGAAGAAGACTAAAAGATAAGTCAGCATACATGGCCCTGAATTTTCGCCAGGAAAAATATGAGAGGATATTATAGCAAAAAACTCGCTAAAAATTTCCTTTTAAAATTGCTGTCGTACAACCATCGTTGAGGACCACCGGACCACCAACAACACTCGGATGAGTCAACTAAGACTATAAAAGGGCCACAGGTGCTGAACGATCTTCGAAAAAAAAAGAGAGCGAGAAACGTTTAAAAAAACTTCCGACCAAAAGTCGTTTCCAACTACAATCTTCCACTACCATCAAGAGACTTCGAGGGGTGTGGCTAAAAAGGTAGTAATCTCCGTTGGTTCAAAAGTTCTCCTGAAAGAAGACCTATCGATATTTCATGAACAAGATGGTAGAAAACCGCAAACACGACGATACCACTGTACAACCACCGAGCCCACTGCGGCCGATGCTGAAATTGCTGGATACATACAACACTCCAACATACGACATATCAGGGCCTACTGCTTGAAGACGAGCTTAATAAGTTGCGCAAATTAAAGTGACGATGTAGGCTCGAATAAATTCATGTGTTGAAATCAACCGATATAATGGGAGCCTATTTTTGTTGCACGTGATCTGTAAGTGCACATCTATGTCAATAGCAGTCTAGATTGTTTGGTCTTATATTGTAATATGTCTTTGTAAAGTGATTGTCATTAATGAACTTCATATTATGCATAGAATACTAGATTAAGTTTAAGTATTGGATGTGTAAAATCCGCTAAGTGTGAAATGCGACCTCGCAATTCATAGAGACAATTACGACCTCGTAATTGGAGGCTCAATTACGAGGCTAGGACAAGAATGCGACCTCGCATTTATGTCGAGCTGGGCTGGATTTGCGAGGCTACATCGCTGAAGCACAAGTCGTGTTGCTCTCTATATATACCGAACCCTGACAGAGATTAGGGTTGAACATTTGTCGAAATATTAAGCATATTTGTAGGTTAAGTCGTCAGGTATTGTTCCATACGGCCTAGAGAAGATCTGCGAGGCACAGATAATCTGAAGGCTTGTTTCTTATTGTTGTGAATCACCAAGTTATAGTGAGGGATTTCGCACCTCAAGATAACTAGAGCAAACTATTAACGATCCAGTTCAAGGGGACTTACAAGTGGTATCAGAGCCTCTTGGTTTCATACCGGAAGGTTATAGTTTGTTTATGATAGACAACATCGGTTTAGGGTCGTTTATACGTGATTCTTTCACGAGTTTACGACCGAAAACCTTTTTGGGTGACCTCTACTGGTGTTTGCAGTGCTTTCGGAAGTGTTTTTGGGTATTAGGGATTCGAATTCAAGAGGATCGAAGATTACAGCATCGTTTACGACCTTGCCATCTCGTATTACCTCATCCAGTTCGATTTACGACATGGGTAGCTAATTACGACCTCACCAGTTCAATTGTGACCTCGTATTTCGTTTGTGACCTCGTGAGCTCTTTAAGACCTCGCCAGTTCAATTACGACCTCGAGTTCTAATTACGACCTCACCAGTTCAATTGTGACCTCGTATTTCGTTTGTGACCTCGTGAGCTCTTTAAGACCTCGCCAGTTCAATTACGACCTCGAGTTCTAATTGCGACCTCGTATTTCGTTTGTGACCTCGTGAGCTCTTTAAGACCTCGCCAGTTCAATTACGACCTCGAGTTCGAGTTCTAATTGCGACCTGGTAATTCTTTACGACCTCGTTTATTTTTGAACAGTTCGTATTATTTTGCTAGCTCGTAGAAAATGATGTCTCAATTACCCGCAAATTATCAAGCCTTGCTGAATCAGTTGATCTTGATGGATCATGAAACCGGAAAGGCCAATTCACCGCCCAAGTTGATAAGCCTAGACAGATATTTCAATTGGAAGGGCAGATTCGAGTCATATTGAAGACTTATGGATGTCAGGATGTGGATTTGTATTGTTAATGGATATGTTCATCCTACTGTGGCAAATGACAAAGATACTAGTTCGAGTGGTAGGAAAGTAGCTACTTATGAGCAGATGAATGTCGATCAAAAGAAGGACTACGAAGCTGAAAGTAAGGCTTTAGGATCACTCCGAATGGCTCTCCAAGGGGAATTCTTGCACTTGTTTGAAAAATATGAAAGTGCAAAGGGCTTATAGGATGCACTCAAGGAGCATTGTGAAGGTGATGAAGATCTCAAGAAGAGGAGGAAGGACTTGCTGAAGAAACAGTACTATGTTTTCACAAGCTTCAAGGATGAATCTCTTGATGAGACTTTGATTCGTTACAGTCATTTGCTAGTTGAGTTGGCATATTTTAGGTACAAGCCTGAACCAGAGGAAGTGATTGAGAAGTTGTTGGATTCTCTTCCAGCTAAGTGGGAAGGGTTTGTTACTTCAATCCAGCAAAATCCCGAATTCAGTACTTGGACTCTGGATCAGATTATCCGAATGCTGAGAGGTCAAGATATGAAGCGTAAGTCGAAAGAAGCAGGTATCAGTGATTTTGTTCAACGTCCGGAACTCTATCATAGCAAGCTAAGTGTTGCTTCGGGAAAATCTTCAAGTGGAGGGATTACTGCCTTCTACAGTGGAGATGATGAAAAATTGAAGATGACGATGGATTCTGAAAACAACTTGATGTATGTAACTTATCCGGAATCAGCTATGGTTGTTCATAATGGGAATCAGAAAGGTAGTTCTCCAAGCTCGGGTTTATCAGGAATGCCGATGAGCATAAGATCTGCTGAGGGACATTTGGGCATGCTGGCTTCGTTTGTGTCTGCTCATGAGAAGTTAATTAGAGGAAAACTGACTGATCCTGATCTGGTTAGGGAGGATTACAAGCAAGTTGATCCAGATGATCTGGAAGAAATGGATCTGAACTGGCAATTAGCAATGCTAACTTTTAGAGTTCAACGATTCACTGATAGAACTGGAAGGAAGGTTTTAGATGGCAAAGTGGGATTTGATAAGACTAAGGTGAAGTGTTTCAACTGTGATGGTTTTGGACATTTTGCTAGAGAATGTCAGAGGCCAAGACGGGACAACAATTCAACTACAGGCCGTCAGAACTTCAATCAGAGTGATTCTATTGCAAGTCAGAATTCAGGTCGTCAATATGCTAGTACTGGTAACCGAAACTCAGGAGAAACGGACAACTCGAGAGCTTTGGTTGTTCAAAATGATGGTACATATAATTGGGGTTCGATTAGTGTCGATGATCAGAATCATGCATTTATGGCAGAAATTCAAGACTTTGATGGAGGGATGAACGATCTTGTTGATAATTCATTCGACTATACACTGTATGCCAGCACAAATGATCATGATAGTTTTCATCAGAGGGTAGAAGAGGAACCTGAACCGTCCGAACCAGTAAGAGCAGAAAATGAAGAAGTTTCCACTGAAGCTGAGACAAGTTTTATGGCACATCTAGAAGTCTTAGAACAAAAGGAGCCACTAAGGAAAACTACAGGGTTATGGTTTATCAATAGTGGATGTTCGAGACATATGACAGGTGACAAGAGACTATTAACTGAGTTTACTCCTGTTAAAGGGTCTTATGTCATCTTGGCTGGTCACAAGGGCGGAAGTATTTCTGGTATTGGAAAAGTCGTCAATGGGAAGATTAAAATGGATAATGTAAACTTTGTTGAGCAGCTGGAACATAATATGATGAGTGTATCTCAAATTTGTGACAAAGGGAATCCAGTTCATTTTACAGAAAGGGAAGCCCTGATCTTGAAACCAGGTTATGTTATTCCAGAGGAATGGATTTTGCTTAAAGCTCCAAGAAAGAAAGATATCTATGGTCTGGAATTAGGTGTCTTTGATTCAGTGGAGCCGATTTGTTTGCTAACTAAAGCTTCAGAAGATGAGTCTCTGCTATGGCATAGAAGGATGGGTCATATCCATTTCAGAAAAATGAATTATATTACAAGTAATGGATTAGTTCTCGGTGTTCCAAGTAAGAGATTTATGGTGGAAGATAAATGTGTGTCGTGCCTAAAGGGAAAACAGACTAAGAAGCCACATAAGCCGAAGACTCAAAATTCTATTGCCGCTCCATTTCAGTTGCTTCACATGGATTTATTCGGCCCAGTGAATGTTCGGAGCATAGGGTTTATGTACTACTGTCTAGTAGTCACTGATGATTATTCTAGATTCTCGTGGGTATTTTTCTTGAAGACCAAGGATGAGACTGCTCAGATCCTAATGAAGTTCTTTGAAAAGGTTGAAAATCAATACAACACAAGAGTGCAGAAAATCAGAAGTGATAACGGGACAGAGTTTGATGTGTAAAATCTAGTCTTAAAATTAAAAACAAGAAATACCGATTAACTGACTACTACACACTCTCGGGTAGTGGACCCGTTCGTATATAGTTTAAAGATAAGTCCAGGTCGAATCCACAGAGACTGATTAAAAGCAAGCGAGTTTAATGTAGTTTAGAAAAGTTTTGGATTTTAAGGACTCCCGTCACGTTGGATTTGAAAGTAGTTAGTTGAATTATAAAAATTAGTAATTCCGGAGAATTAAAAGAAAAGAGATTGATTTAATATCAAGATTAATTAAAGATCATCTACCTTGACTCCATGACACATTTCATTTTGGTTGCATTAAAGTTAACACCAATTCAAATACGTTGATTTTAATAACTAAGTCTAGACAAAGAACTCACTAGTTGTACACCTAGCTTATTACCCCATCCGAACCCATTAACCAATTGATTCAATCCTAAAGATCCGGTTACCACCTTCTCTATCAAGATCTATCTAATCGACTAATTTGTTTTGTTATTGTTAAACAATTTCATCTATCGACTTTACCAAATCGTTAACACGTTGAATCCTATTATCTATTGTTGTTTATCAACTCGTTACCACGAATTAACACCTATCGATTGTACCCAATCAACTAGAACAATGCACTCCTAAACTTAGATACCTCTAAATCATTCATGCATCATCAACAAGCAATAGAATAAATAACAAGAACTCAATATATTAAGATCACAATGAAACGTTTAACTATCAACTTGAATTCAAAATAATATGCAACCAATATTCATTGTGTCACTTCATCTTAGTAGATGATAAAAGATTTAGCTAGACATGACAAAACTAATAAAACTAACAATTATCAAATAAATAAAATTCATAATAATAATCGTATAGTAATACAGTCTTGCAATTAAACAATTAAAAGTAATAATAAAAGATAAAAGAGTCAAACGAGAATTTGCTTGCAGTTGTGGTGATGATTCGAAAACTAAGAATGTGGCTGCTGCTTTCACGAACGGAAAATAAAACCAAGAAAAGGCAAAAGCTTTTTTGTCTTTTTGCAGCTCCTAACCAATCACCACAAATCTTTTGCCGACTTCCCTCACGAACCGACCTATCGTCCAATCCCTCCTTTGGCGGCTACTTCACGCCCAAATACCAACCTCAATTAGCTGCTCAAAGTTCATTCCCCTCATATATGTCTTCCAATTTATATTATATAATATAATATATGGTCGGTATGTTGTGAACCGACTCCACCACCTCTCACGTACACAATGGGCTAAGCCCTATTCGGCTTGTCTTTTCTTTAGTCCAGCCCAACCAACATATATTAAAATTATTACAGGAGAATAGCTCGTTGGTTTTGGACTAAGAAACATTCAAGTAACATTTCTATCAAAAATCACCACTTTAGCTCTTATGTTACCATTGCCCTTCAAATGAACCTACAATTCAATAACACACAAATTAAGTACCAAAGTTCATCAAATAATCATAATTTAAACACAAAAAGAGATGATATCGCGTAAAATAAATATGTATAAACTAGGCGATATCCGAGTTTAAGAATCAGATCATGGAAGTTTACTGTCTGAGCAGAGGAATTGAGCTTCAATTCAGTGCACCCTATGAACCTCAACAGGATGGAGTAGCAGAAAAGATGAACAGGACATTGATAGAGACCGCCAGGACAATGCTTGCTGATTCAAGGCTTCCTACTATGTTTTAATTGTTAAAAGATTTAATAAGACACCTTATGAACCTTTAAATAATAGAAAACCGAATTTAACTGGCTTAGAGCCTTTTGGAGTCCCATGTACGTTTTTAAAAGTTCGTGACCAACCCAAATTTGCCGAGAAGGCTGAAGAGGGAATTTTTCTTGGTTACATTCCGGGATCTCCAAATAGGAGGGTGTACAATATTAAGGCTGAAATAGTTGATGTTGGTTACAATGTCGTAATTTCTAGCTATAATCCCCCTGTACACCAAGGGTCTGCTATCTTGTTTAATTATGATGATGTTTTTACTTCCTTTAATGGTCCTATTTCTTTTGGTGCAGGTATTTCAGAGGTAGATGATGTTGTGATGCTCCGTAATGAAGATATTGGTGCTAGCCCAGCTGCAACTTCAGAATCTTCTACTGCTACAACATCAAAGGACAATGAGAAGAATAGAAAGGATGACAGTGACGTGAATAAGTCACCAGAGCTTATGTCTGATGCAAGTAATAATGGTGCAGATGGTTCACAAAAGGATAATGAAGATACTGATGCACAGGAATCGGAACCAGTTACTCCACCACCTCAAAGTTCAACCAGTGAGGGAGAAATAGGTTCAAATTTGGGTGTTAATCTTCAAGTTGACAAAGTGACACAACACAAAGTTAACAAGTATCATCCTATTGAGGATATCATTGGTGAACCAAGTGCAAGGGTTAAGACAAGAGCTTAGATTAACAGACTTACAGGTTTATTTGCAGAGATGAAAGAAATCAGTATAGTTGATGAGTGTAAGTTCAAGCTGTTTTGTCTCTCAAGAAGAGCCAAATAATATTCAAATGGCTTTAAAAGATCCATCTTGGGTTGAAGCAATGCAGCAGGAACTTCTTCAGTTTGATAAACTCCAGGTTTGGGAGTTAGTAGATCTACCTTTGGGAGATTATCCTTTCGGCACCAGATGGGTTTTTAGGTGCAAAAAGGATGAAAAGGGCATTGTGACACGAAATAAAGCTCGGTTAGTTGTTCAAGGTTTTGCTCAACAGGAAGGGTTGGACTACACTGAGGTGTTTGCACCGGTTGCTAGGCTAGAAGCTATAAGGTTGTTTCTTGCCTTTGCTGCCTTCAAGGACATTAAGGTATATCAGTTGGATGTCAAGAGCGCATTCTTATACGATATTGTCCAGGAATTGGTGTATGTTACTCAACCGCCAGGGTTTGAAGATCCAGATTATCCTGATAGAGTCTATTGACTAAATAAGGCATTATATGGATTACATCAAGCACCCAAGGCATGGTACGACAAGCTGTCGAAGCATCTTCTGGAAAATGGATTTGAAAGAGGATTGATCGATAGTACGTTGTTTACAAAATGGAAAGGAGAGGATTTCCTAATTGTACAAGTTTACGTGGATGACATCATTTTTGGGTCATAAGACGAAAAGATGTGCAAGGAGTTTGAGCAGATTATGAAAGGGACATTTGAAATGAGTGCTATGGGAGAGATGGACTTCTTTTTGGGTTTACAGGTTGAACATAAAAAGGACGGATTCTTCATTCATCAGACGAAGTACGTTCAGGATATTCTAAAGCGATTTGGGATGGAAGATACTTCACCGATGGATACTCCTATACAAAAGAACCATCAACTTGAGATGTTTTCTCTTAATGATCCAGAAGTTGATCCTACTCGTTACAGGGCCATGATAGGTTCTCTGATGTACCTTACATCATCAAGACCAGATATCATGTTTGCGGTGTGTTTGTGTGCTCGTTATCAGTCATGTCCCAGGGAAAGCCATATGAAAGCTGTCAAGCGGATTCTTCGTTACCTCAAAGGGCAACCAGTGTTGGGTCTATGGTATTCGATTGGGGGAGACTTTGAGTTCGTGGCTTATACAGATGCGGATTATGGCGGCTGCAACTTTGATAGGAAATCGACTTCAGGTGGATGTCAGTTCTTAGGGGGGAGATTGGTGTCATGGCAATGTAAGAAGCAGACATCCGTTGCGATTTCGTCTTGCGAGGCGGAATACATGGCAGCTGGTGGATGTTGTTCACAGGTTCTATGGATTCAGCAACAACTGTGTGATTACGGTCAGAATTTCCTTTGTACTCCCATAAAGATAGACAATGAGTCCACTATTTCCATTACCAATAATCCTGTTAAGCACAGTAGGACTAAGCACATAGACATAATGTTTCATTTTTATTCGTGATTGTGCTGAAAAGAAATTAATAGTCCTAGAAAAGGTGTCGAGTGACTTTAATTTAGCTGATCTGTTCACTAAGGCTTTCGACCGAACTCGTTTCGAGTTGCTAGTCCAATTGATTGGAATGAGAAATCTATAGTGACAGTGTCTCTCAAAAAGAACTTTGTAAAATGTGTCAGTGTTTGTGTCGTTATGTATGTGTGTCATATAGTGTTAGAAAAACAAAATAAAAATCAGAAAAAGAAAGAAAAAGAAAATAATAAATAGAGTAAGGTCACTGCGTTAAGACGATTAGACGTGACGATACTTTAGCTTTTAAGCCTACTTAATTGTACTTTAAAATGCTCAGTTCAGTGAGATCATCATACGATGTATCGGTAGGCACAAAGTACCAAGGTTTCCTTAAATCTGAACTTAATGTATACAATGTTCTTATGGGAAACATATTCAGATATATGGCTGAGAATGCCCGATCTTAAATGAGACCAGTCCTTAAATCTTACGAAAGATCTAGCATTGTAATTTTGTATATTTGGTCTTTATATAGAAGGTATCGGGTACATATATGTGTATGTATTTCTTTTCGGATGTATATTTGTGACAAGATATCTAATATCTTATTAATCTTTTGAAAATTATGGAGCTAATGTGGCCTTTGAGATTCGGACAAGTAAGTCCTTGGGGTGTCTTTGTATACCTAGCCTACCTAAAGCTTCCAACTTGGGATAGGTTGTCAGAAAGTTCACTACACGGGTCTCATCGAAAGTCACGAGTTTTCATAAGCGCTTTAAATGATGTCACAAATATGCAAGTACTTAGCATTATGCAATGTTGGGTATATTTCCGTACGTGAGTCAAGTTAAGTCGCTTTGCGTGTGAGGAATCACCGACCTGTCACCACTGACTTGATTCTTAAAGGCTTTCTTCCTATACTCACCAAATGTCTTAATCTTAGTGCTTGTGTCGATTGTGAAAGTATATCTGAATGTGGGTCACTTAAGTTCGCAAACTTGATTAAGTGGCATATTAGGCTACTCGGGTTACATGGTGACTGTCCTTGGCCAGGGTATGCTGAAAGTGTTACAACTAAAAGGAAACTGAAAGTACCGAGTGTTTAAGAGGACAAACATATTGGTAATCGTTGATGGATCACTGTTCATAACTAATAATAAGAGAATTATTTCTCACTTGTGGGCTTATGTAACATGCTAAGCTGATCTAATCTGCAGTAACTTTAGCTCTTGTAACTATGTTCAGTGTATGTGTGTGTGTGTTATGTTTTTCGTGAAATGTTTAATTTTTATTTTTATTGTATTGTTTAAATAAAAGTTCTTATTGCACGAGAGACAGAGTCAGAATAGAATCTAGTTTCCAAGAGGACTCAACTACGTTCTATAAGGAACATTGAATAAACGAGTAGGGTAGTTAAGCAATAGTGTGATGATTAAAAGCTAAAAGAAAGTGTGTCAAATTAACAGAATATGAGTTTATGGAAAAGAACACAGAGTTGTTGATTTCAGTAAACAGATATTGAGTTATGCTTATTTTTATTGATCTTTAGAAAGAAGATTTTCATTAGAATGAATACAGAGTTGTTCATAGTTTGAATTTGATCTTTAAAAGATTTTTGCTTAAATCAAAAAGATTTGGAACAAAGATTCCAAATGATTTTGCTTATGTTTGAAAGTGCTTACAGTGAATTATTTGACCTTGAAGTGACTTAGGTTTATAATAGACTGTTAAGTATATTCATTTTATCTTGCAAATTTATTAAATTCTTCAGATTGTATGTTATTACTTTGAGAAGATTTGATGTGTTTGTTAAGATGTGCTGATTGACAGGACGACGAACAGATTATTGTTTTTGTAGGTTGTCCGGAGGGAAGTTACAAGGAAGACGAATGCGGATAGTATAGGTCATTCTGAAGTTGATTGAGATGTATACTAGTTTGATGAGGCAATCATATGAGTATTTACATCTGGTATCATAAAGCAACAAAAACGTTAGGTTTAGGTCGTTCATAGAACAAAGAGACAGAGATCTCAAGGTTTTATTATGTTTATGTAGTTCTAGACTAAGATGATGTCAATATGACTCATTAATAGTGAAGAATAACATTATATTATCTCAATTCTGTAATATCATGTGGATTTTATCTCAAATTTATTAAATTCTTCAGATTGTATGTTATTACTTTGACAAGATTTGATGTGTTTGTTAAGATGTGCTGATTGACAGGACGACGAACAGATTATTGTTTTTGTAGGTTGTCCGGAGGGAAGTTACAAGGAAGACGAATGCGGATAGTATAGGTCATTCTGAAGTTGATTGAGATGTATACTAGTTTGATGAGGCAATCATATGAGTATTTACATCTGGTATCATAAAGCAACAAAAACGTTAGGTTTAGGTCGTTCATAGAACAAAGAGACAGAGATCTCAAGGTTTTATTATGTTTATGTAGTTCTAGACTAAGATGATGTCAATATGACTCATTAATAGTGAAGAATAACATTATATTATCTCAATTCTGTAATTTCATGTGGGTTTTATCTCAGAATTCTATTATGAGCTTGTGTGTGCAGGTATAGGCACAAGAAGCTGTAAATTATATGTTTGATCTGAAGTTCTTGATAGTGTAGCAAGTAGATAAGACATTCTATGTTGTAGAATCAAGAAGTTATCAGAAGAAACATTCATAATAGGAGATATTCATTTCAGAGTATTTGCAGAGAAGTCAATCTAAAAGAAGGATTTTTGAGCAAAAGTCTGAATTTTTCAAGAAGAGGCTAAGATCATCAGGTTATTATAGTATTACTTATACAGTATAACAAGATGATGATAGCTAGGTTTTGTTAGTTGAAGATCTTTGACATAGAAATGTTAAATTGAATGTAAAATGTCATCAACTTCGTATTTATATAACCTTAGACATAGACGTAATGTGAATGTGAAAGGTTATCGATTATGTAAAGCCTTAGACATAGATATATCATTTTAATATGAAAGGTTGTCAAGTATATGTTTTTGAAGCCTTAGATATAGAAACGAATTTATGAATGTGAAAGGCTTGTATAATAAAATGTTGATTTTTTAGATCATATAGTTATGAAATTGTTTTCATAAGAATATGAAGTTTTGTAAGTCCCAACTCAATAGATGGTACTACCTGAAGACACCTCAATGTCGATGGTGGAGTTACTTTGCAATATAAACGCTGAACTGGAGATGACCAGTTACAGAGAGTGTATACCAAGTTCTAGATAGATTACTTATTTAAGTGACAATAAGTAAAGAACAATGCAATAATATAAAATACTTGTAAAGTAAATTGGTGAGACAATATGTAATTTTCAAGTGTAATTTATTTATCAACTTTAAATAAATTACAAGGTTGTTGCGGAACCAAGATAATACAAGTATGTAAATATCCTAACAACCTATGAACTACAATTGATCTACACTTGGAATTTCTCTGAACAATCGAAACACTTAAAGTTGTGAAATGTTCCTTTTTACGATTGAGAGAATATTGCACAAGTTCACCAAGAATATTGCAGGTATGCAAAGTGTGAAGTGTTCTCACTTGTTATTCTTGTTGTGCAATGACTTGTATTTATAAGCAAAGTTAACATTGGGATGTTAACTTTGGCCGTACAAATATGGTTGAGAACATTTAAGGAATAACATTTAATTCCTTAAAATGCAGTGTAAAGTTGCAGTATAAAGCAACTTTACTCAACCAGCTTTATGTACCTTTTTGTACTTAAATAATAAGATAAATCTTATTATCCGGGTAAAAGCACATAAAGCATAAAAGTCAATTCCTCGTAATCAGTGTAAAGCTTTGTAAGAGCTTTCCACTGAAGGTCTCCAGTTTGTAACTGACTAGAATGTCAACTGGGCTTCGCTGCCATTGTCATTCTCTATCTTCCACTTGTTGTCTTCGACTCCAACTGGAAGGGTTCTTCAACTGGTCAGTTCTCAACTGGAGGAAGTCTTCAGTTGCGTTAACTGTACGATGCAACTGGACTTCAATATATTTCTGGAAAAATCTTCTTGGTCTCCAGGTGCAACTGGAGACTGGTCAGTTTCACTGAAACTGGTCCTAACAAGTTTTAATCAATTTTGTGATTTGTTTGAAATTCTTATGACATAAAATGTTTAGAAGAATTTCTGAATATTTTTGTAACATTCGTGAAATTTGACTAGATTTGACTCATAAATTTAATGTAAATGATTTTCGAGAAAATATATGAATAGTAACCATATTTGTAAATAGTACCCGTATACGTGAATAGTAACCGTATTGTGAATAGTACCGTATATGTGAATAGTACGTATTTGTGAATAGTACCATTACAGAGAGTGTATACCAAGTTCTAGATAGATTACTTATTTAAGTGACAATAAGTAAAGAACAATGCAATAATATAAAATACTTGTAAAGTAAATTGGTGAGACAATATGTAATTTTCAAGTGTAATTTATTTATCAACTTTAAATAAATTACAAGGTTGTTGCGGAACCAAGATAATACAAGTATGTAAATATCCTAACAACCTATGAACTACAATTGATCTACACTTGGAATTTCTCTGAACAATCGAAACACTTAAAGTTGTGAAATGTTCCTTTTTACGATTGAGAGAATATTGCACAAGTTCACCAAGAATATTGCAGGTATGCAAAGTGTGAAGTGTTCTCACTTGTTATTCTTGTTGTGCAATGACTTGTATTTATAGCAAAGTTAACATTGGGATGTTAACTTTGGCCGTACAAATATGGTTGAGAACATTTAAGGAATAACATTTAATTCCTTAAAATGCAGTGTAAAGTTGCAGTATAAAGCAACTTTACTCAACCAGCTTTATGTACCTTTTTGTACTTAAATAATAAGATAAATCTTATTATCCGGGTAAAAGCACATAAAGCATAAAAGTCAATTCCTCGTAATCAGTGTAAAGCTTTGTAAGAGCTTTCCACTGAAGGTCTCCAGTTTGTAACTGACTAGAATGTCAACTGGGCTTCGCTGCCATTGTCATTCTCTATCTTCCACTTGTTGTCTTCGACTCCAACTGGAAGGGTTCTTCAACTGGTCAGTTCTCAACTGGAGGAAGTCTTCAGTTGCGTTAACTGTACGATGCAACTGGACTTCAATATATTTCTGGAAAAATCTTCTTGGTCTCCAGGTGCAACTGGAGACTGGTCAGTTTCACTGAAACTGGTCCTAACAAGTTTTAATCAATTTTGTGATTTGTTTGAAATTCTTATGACATAAAATGTTTAGAAGAATTTCTGAATATTTTTGTAACATTCGTGAAATTTGACTAGATTTGACTCATAAATTTAATGTAAATGATTTTCGAGAAAATATATGAATAGTAACCGTATTTGTGAATAGTACCCGTATATGTGAATAGTAACCGTATTGTGAATAGTAACCGTATTGTGAATAGTACCGTATATGTGAATAGTACGTATTTGTGAATAGTACCATATATTGTGAATAGTAACCGTATTCATGAATAGTAATTAAGAATAGTAATCACGAATAGTAACGGTAAATAGTAAAGGTAAAAAGTAAATTGTAAATAGTAAAGGTAAAAAACATATTCTAAAGCATATTCTAAGGCATATTCCAAAGCATATGCTAAAGCATATTCTAAGGCATATTCCAAAGCATATGCTAAAGCATATTCTAAAATTATTTTATATAAATAGCCACCTTAGTTTAACCATAAAACTCACACCATTATATATTCACTTCTAAAAATCTCTCTTTCTCTCTAATAAAGAAATTAACTTATAACAATAATCATCTTCAAAGAATCAAGAATTCAAGGTTTTAATTGGTTCAAAGTGTTCATCCTCTCTATTTACTCCAAATTCGAATTTATGCATCAAAAGACTTTTGGTAAGTTAAACTCATTCCATAATCATCATTTATGTTCATTAACTTGTTTCTAGTTGATTTCAAGTATATTCGGGTCACGAATCGGGTCAAAATGCAATTAAAGTCTTAGAAATGGGTCAAATGATTTGAGCATGATTTTGATATTTTAAGATAAAACTAGTTGATGGGTTATGTTTATGTGGTGAATTCATATCTAGTATAAGTTCAAACATAAGTATTTTAGCTTCCTTAATCGATTTCTAGGCTAAAAATGAGTTTTGGAGGGTGTTTGGTTCGTATTTGGGTTGATGAATTATGCAGAACTGAAAACTGAAGTGTAACGGCCGTTACTATATGTAACGCCCGTTACTTTTGTAATGCCCGTTAGGGACTGATTTTGACAACATTTTCAAACGTCAATAACTTTTGACCCGTAAGTCCGTTTTCGATGATTCAAGCGGCCACGAAAGCGTAATTGAGTCTATTTTCCAATGGTAGAGGCCTCTGAGTCCAGAACATAGTTCTAATGTTTCAAAAGTTTTGATAAAGCAACAGTGGTCAAGTTTCGACTAGTCATTGTGAAACAAAATGTAATGATTTCACTTCGGTTGGATCAAAGCCTTATAAAATGGACATAATAAAGCTTTTATAGTAAGATTAGGTCAATATTCATAGGACCTTACCTCTTGAGATGCTTTAGGATTAATGTAATACGTGTATGATTAGGTTTTGGCTATCGTGGACATCGGTTCTACTTTCTTTCGACTTGGGATTTTATTGCTCATTTCAGGTGAGTTTCGTAAACCCTCCCTACTCAATTGAGATTCGGGCTGAAAAGTGTACATGTTTGTTTAACTGTTGATTGTTGATTTGATTGATTGTATGATTGAATTGTTGATATGGACATGTTAGCGCATTATTCATTATATAAGTCGCACCGTTAGCGCATTGTTTACGATGTAAGTCGCACCGTTAGCGCATTGTTTACGATGTAAGTCGCACCGTTAGCGCATTGTTTACGATGTAAGTCGCACCGTTAGCGCATTATTCATTATATAAGTCGCACCGTTAGAGCATTGTTAATTATTAACTATGTAAGCCGCATCGTTGTTGATCGTTATTGATTGTTATGGAACGTTATATGGAATCGTTATTATTGAATGTTGACTTGTACTGAATTGTGATAATGTGAAACCTTATAGGTTATCCTTGGATGTGATTAGTTCTCCTAATCCTCACTTATTGTTAACGGTTATTATCCGACACGGTTATTCCTTGTTACTTGTCCCTACGAACTCACCAACTTTATGTTGACGCTCTTTAGTACACTTTTCAGGTAATCAAGTTAATCAGAGATAAAATGGATGATTGCATGCTTACTTGCTAGGATTGGACTAGCTTTGGACTTTCTGGATCCATGATCCTTACTTCCCTTTATGGGTTACTTTTAGGATCAACTACTATCGATTGAATTGCCTTTTATTATTGATTGAACATGTATTTCGATGAATGTTTAATGATTGTATACGTTTGTACAAGTTTAAGGATTGTTTCAATCCTATGTTTTCATATAGTTTGACTCTACATAATTTCCATGTTGTGCTGTGCTTTTCTAAGTGATACCCATGATTCCGCCATGTTGGGGTGTTACAGAATGGTATCAGAGCCGTGGTTGTAGAGAATTAGGTGGATTGACTTAGTCTATAGCCATTGCACCCACATTTCATATTAGCATGCATGATAGGAAATTTTGTGTGCAACGTGAACTGTATGATGCATAAAAATGGTTTAAACGGAGTTCGTAGGTTACTTATGATTTGATGACTTGATTGTTATATGACAACTTGATGGACGTATATGATAGTGTCGGGATACACCGTGAATTGTGGAATTGTTGTGATAAATGTTGATGTGTGTGGAATCTTGGATGCATTTATTATTTGTCCCCCAGCAAAATGAAATGATGGCATTAATGGAGTATAACATTCGATAACCCTAGAGGCGCCTGATCAACAAATCTATGGTTATCCTATGTCATATAAAGTTAATGATCTCATGGATTGCGCCTCGTGGATAAAGTATAGTAGTTAACCCGATATGTTTAATGAGTGTTGGTTAGGTGGAGGGTTAGCCGCTGGTACACCCTGTATACATACCCGACCAATACTTAGAGAACATATCGGTACCGAGTTTTGACATCCATTCAATATATTAACGGTGTGGAAGGTTAGCCGATGGTACACCCTGTATACAAACACTTTTAATGTGTCGAATGTTGAAGTTAAAAATTCGGACTATGCTTTACCCACCTTGTTATGACTTGACCCTTTTATTTATATAGTGTTGAATGTTTTCGTGATTGTATTGTTGATTGTAAATTGTACGATTGCTGAAGCCTTAGATTATTGCCATGATAATATCCCTGTAGAGATAACTATATTCATGCAATGATTTATAAGGACTTGATGTGAAAATTGTGTATTACTTGAAGGTCAATTTTGATATTCAAGTGTGAATTGTGTGGACTTGAATTTTATGTTAATAATGGTAGTACATGCATAGGGTATTTTGAACGGGTTGGTAATGAGATGGGCTGGCCAATGGTATGCCTTATATTATAAGCATTACCGGATGGCCCATGTCTAAGCTATATTACTTATAATTGTCTACAATTATCAGTCATTGTTGGAATAACAATATGAGAATAAGATCTAGAATACATGCTTATTAAGGTCTTAGATACTTATAATCTATAATTGTAGACCAATGATTTATTATGAACTATAGACTAAGTTCAAACTTATAGTTACGATTGACTGATAGAATGAGCTAAGATTTTGGAGACTATAATGTTCAATTAAAGTGAGATACTATGAAATATTAGGAGACCTAGTGTGTTAAAAGGCATTTTTACGAACATGAAGTTTGAGTTGGTAATTTAATGAATGTGTTCAAAAAATGACTAGAATAAGAGCAAACAGGATGATCGTAGAAGGTTATAACTATAAGCACGAATAAAGTTATGTAGATTTCATTCTTAAATGATCTTGTACTTTAAGGTGAGAATACATGATTTTACTGTGAGGTACTATTCGCTTATATAACGTAAGCAATGATGTCAGATGACAATAATTGTCGAAATGGCCGACAAGGAATAACTCCTCGCCAATAAAGCCAATAATGTAGCGTTATTATATCTATATCTAGAATTGAATGAAATAAAGTTGAATAACTTTATCAGAATAATTTAACGAGACCAATAATAGGGTACTGATTATGAACAGGAGTAGAGCGGGTAATTGGAATGCGATAACTTTGGTATGAATATATATTACACAATCTATATATATAACTCGCAATAGTAATTGGATGCAATAAAGAAATAAAAATAAAAATGGTGAAATCGGCCGTCCCCGGGATCGAACCTGGGTCTAGGCCACACCCTTTCGTGCATTTAGCCAACCGCGCTAAATGCCTAGTATTGTGAAAGTTCTCTTATGATTAAATATAAGCATATGTACAACAAATTCCTTAATTCACGCATATATTGTAAATTCATATGAATTTTCTTTCCTAAACAAAATTTCTCGAGGAAGGGAAAACAAATGAGAAGATTTAACTACAAGCTGTTTAAGTAATTAAACTTGGAGAAGTTGAACGGAAGAGATGTAGGAGTGTTCTCTAAAATAGAGAATATTGAAGCAGTCATTTCCACTAATGAGCATGAAGTCGATTATTAAGTTAAAAATGTTGCTAGAACTTTTAACTGGGGAATAGTTTGAGTAAGTGTCGTGGGAGAATCGTCGTGCATATGAAAAAAAAAATGTTATAATTTATAAAATTGAATAAAATATAAACTTGAACAAAAGTAGGAATTTTATTTGATCGAACATAGCAAGCCAATATTACAAACATTAATAATACATTCGTTCTCAATTGGAACATACACTGGACTAAGTGGCTCGGTGTGGCTTGGCTAACTCTTGCTCAATCTGCCTTAAGAAGTTGGTATTACTGGGATCCTTGGAACAAATCTTCCAAATGTTTGTTAAGAAATGAGTAGAAGCCTTATCGATCTCGCTTAAACAAAAGAACTTCTCATCCCCATCCTCTGAAGTATAGAAGATCCCAGCAGGCCTACTTAAGACCCTTCCTTCCATAAACACTATGCCCTTTGGAAGCTGAAGATTTAACAAGGCATCATCGTCAGCTGGTGGAAGCATATCGGGAGTGGATGATGAGGCGCCAACAGTTCTTAGTCTTTTCATGGGTCTTTGAGAAAGTAGAGGAGTGCTACTTTCGTCGCCTCTAAGAGTAGTGTCTTCTTCTCCCATAGTTTCCTGTAGATACTTCCTTAGACTTACTTCACCTTTAGTCATTTTGGCATACCACTCAGCTTCTCTTTTACTAGCAAGTTCTAATATGTTGACATGTTGACTTGCTGGTGTTTGCACCTCAAAACCTGTTTCTCCTGCTTCTGCAAGCAGTAGTTCCTTAGCTAACTTCAGAGAAGCCTCTTCCTCCATCGCTTGTATTTTTTGACGTTCTATAATCTCTTTGAGGATCATGTCTTGAGAACTACTTCGGAGTGTTTCAAAATTTTCATGAAATATAGCAGGAGAAGGTGATGACATAGGTCCCTTTCCCTTGAAAACAGTTGAGTCAACTGTTGCTTCAACTTCTTCAGATTGTGAGAAATCAGCAAGTTGATACAACAACCCTTTAATTTCTCTAATTTCTGCTTCAAGTTTTGTTTGTTTATCGATAGACTTTCTCAATAGTGCTCTATCAGCTACTAGGAGAAAAGGAGTGCTATAGTGTATTTGGTCAATTTGGGAAGTAAGAGACTTAAACGAGGTGGTTTGTTCAGTAGCAAGTGATACTATAGTACTGTTAAGTTGTTCAATTTGCGTTGACAAAAGCTCGATTGAATGTTCAAGTGCAATAAATGTGTGAGTGGCCATGGCTTAGTTGAGAAAGAACGATGGTTGATTTGGATGTGTGGAAATATAGTTTCACACAAAGGAAAATATAAAAGAGAGAAGGAAATTTCAGAATGCCTATTATCTTTAAAAGTGCCTTTCTTATATAAAGAATGAAAGACGAAGTGTGACCTTGGAAAACGGACAGGTGTCCATAAACTACAGAAATTTTAATCATTGCTACTGTAATTAGTAACTACCGAATTATATATATATATTTTTTTTAAGATAAAATTTCTAAACTTTATCATCCCTTTAACCAAGGTTGAAAGGAGCTGAACAGTTTACTCAAAAGCGTATGCTATGTCGAGAAATCCTCAACTAAATTAATAGCTTAATGAATAGACCGTCTTCCACACATCACTATTTTTCTTCACTACTTCTTTTTCGAGAACCATATCAATTGCTAATTCATCTTTTTGAACCCTAGATGAATTTTTGATCTAAACTATTGTTTCAGGAGTGATCTAGGTAATATTTGTTTCTTTGACCCATGGATCGCCTTTAATGATTGAATTTAAGAAAATGAGACAAATGTTATCAACAAAAATATGTCGACTTTTCCAACTGAATAACAGTAGTGTCTTGGTAAAAGAACTTCAAATTTGAAAATAAGAATTATTTGAAAGGCTAAAATTATGATGGGCGATCAACGATTAAAATAGACAAATGAACTTGGTATAAAAATCTATCAAGACAAATATGGGAAATTCTTTTAACTGGGGAATTTCCCTAATCGACAACAATCCCCAAAAGAGAGCGAAGAAAGTTGTATTTCATTATTCGTACAATACAAGTGAAACTTGTTACATTATTTAAGCGGAAATACAACAATTAGGGATACAACATATTTAAAAACCATACAAAGAAACCCACGTGGCTACAAACAGTAACGGAACCACGCCAAGAACGAACGCGACTAACCACTGAATAGTCTCATCCAATGGAAGTTGAGCCACAGTAATTAACCACACTATGATAATAATGTAGATTACGATTAGGAAAGGATTCAACATTTTCGATATTAGGTTTTGGGTTTTGGTTAGATTCTGAAGGAAGGAAAATGTTAAGTTGATATGGCATGGAGAAAAGTATGCTAAGGTATTATTATATAGTCTAAAAGGAGCCGTTTCTAACGGTCAAATATGGAAGATAAAGTGAATTTGAATTTTGTATAGTGTTTTAATCAGACTTACCTGTGTCTAGACAAATCATCTATGCTATACTATAGGAATACAAGTTGTTGGTTATTAAGTATGTACAAATTATAGAATGTTTATATATGCTATCTCTAAATGTTAATCCGGTGGAGGATTGTGTGTAAGTTCATCCTACTCTGTTGAGAGTAGAAGATTCTGTTTAGAATCATATGAGTTCATCCTACTCTGTTGAGAGTAGAAGGCATCAATTAGGGATACGCCTTGTATCTTTCTGTTAATTATGTGTGATTGTTTAATGTAGAACAGATACTTAGATGTTATCTCTTCTAATATCGATTAATTGTCACTAAGACAAAATATAAATCAAGTAAAGTATATCTTTATTTGATGCAATCTAGATTTCGAGGACGAAATCCTTTTAACTGGGGAATAATGTAACATTCGTGAAATTTGACTAGATTTGACTCATAAATTTAATGTAAATGATTTTCGAGAAAATATATGAATAGTAACCGTATTTGTGAATAGTACCGTATACATGAATAGTAACCGTATTGTGAATAGTACCGTATACGTGAATAGTAACGTATTGTGAATAGTAATGTATTGTGAATAGTACCGTATATGTGAATAGTACCGTATTCATGAATAGTGATTAAGAATAGTAATCACGAATAGTAACGGTAAATAGTAAAGGTAAAAAGTAAATTGTAAATAGTAAAGGTAAAAAGCATATTCTAAAGCATATTCTAAGGCATATTCCAAAGCATATTCTAAGGCATATTCCAAAGCATATGCTAAAGCATATTCTAAAATTATTTTATATAAATAGTCACCTTAGTTTAACCATAAAACTCACACCATTATATATTCACTTCTAAAAATCTCTCTTTCTCTCTAATAAAGAAATTAACTTATAACAATAATCATCTTCAAAGAATCAAGAATTCAAGGTTTTAATTGGTTCAAAGTGTTCATCCTCTCTATTTACTCCAAATTCGAATTTATGCATCAAAAGACTTTTGGTAGTTAAACTCATTCCATAATCATCATTTTATGTTCATTAACTTGTTTCTAGTTGATTTCAAGTATATTCGGGTCACGAATCGGGTCAAAATGCAATTAAAGTCTTAGAAATGGGTCAAATGATTTGAGCATGATTTTGATGTTTTAAGATAAAACTAGTTGATGGGTTATGTTTATGTGGTGAATTCATATCTAGTATAAGTTCAAACATAAGTATTTTAGCTTCCTTAATCGATTTCTAGGCTAAAAATGAGTTTTGGAGGGTGTTTGGTTCGTATTTGGGTTGATGAATTATGCAGAACTGAAAACTGAAGTGTAACGGCCGTTACTATATGTAACGCCCGTTACTTTTGTAATGCCCGTTAGGGACTGATTTTGACAACATTTTCAAACGTCAATAACTTTTGACCCGTAAGTCCGTTTTCGATGATTCAAGCGGCCACGGAAGCGTAATTGAGTCTATTTTCCAATGGTAGGGGCCTCTGAGTCCAGAACATAGTTCTAATGTTTCAAAAGTTTTGATAAAGCAACAGTGGTCAAGTTTCGACTAGTCATTGTGAAACAAAATGTAATGATTTCACTTCGGTTGGATCAAAGCCTTATAAAATGGACATAATAAAGCTTTTATAGTAAGATTAGGTCAATATTCATAGGACCTTACCTCTTGAGATGCTTTAGGATTAATGTAATACGTGTATGATTAGGTTTTGGCTATCGTGGACATCGGTTCTACTTCTTTCGACTTGGGATTTTATTGCTCATTTCAGGTGAGTTTCGTAAACCCTCCCTACTCAATTGAGATTCGGGCTGAAAAGTGTACATGTTTGTTTAACTGTTGATTGTTGATTTGATTGATTGTATGATTGAATTGTTGATATGGACATGTTAGCGCATTATTCATTATATAAGTCGCACCGTTAGCGCATTGTTTACGATGTAAGTCGCACCGTTAGCGCATTGTTTACGATGTAAGTCGCACCGTTAGCGCATTATTCATTATATAAGTCGCACCGTTAGCGCATTGTTAATTATTAACTATGTAAGCCGCATCGTTGTTGATCGTTATTGATTGTTATGGAACGTTATATGGAATCGTTATTATTGAATGTTGACTTGTACTGAATTGTGATAATGTGAAACCTTATAGCTTATCCTTGGATGTGATTAGTTCTCCTAATCCTCACTTATTGTTAACGGTTGTTATCCGACACGGTTATTCCTTGTTACTTGTCCCTACGAACTCACCAATTTTATGTTGACGCTCTTTAGTACACTTTTCAGGTAATCAAGTTAATCAGAGATAAAATGGATGATTGCATGCTTACTTGCTAGGATTGGACTAGCTTTGGACTTTCTGGATCCATGATCCTTACTTCCCTTTTATGGGTTACTTTTAGGATCAACTACTATCGATTGAATTGCCTTTTATTATTGATTGAACATGTATTTCGATGAATGTTAATGATTGTATACGTTTGTACAAGTTTAAGGATTGTTTCAATCCTATGTTTTCATATAGTTTGACTCTACATAATTTCCATGTTGTGCTGTACTTTTCTAAGTGATACCCCATGATTCCGCCATGTTGGGGTGTTACAATTTTTGCTTAATCATTGTTATGTATCTCAGTCATAAATTGAGAGGGAGTACATAAGAATGATTGTTTTATTTTGATTAGTCATAGTTATGCATCCTAGTCATAAATTGAGGGGGAGTGCATAAGAATGATGAATCTATTTATCACTTTGTTAAGTGTTTACAGATCGGGAAAGCTCGTTTCGAGATTGTTTTGGAAAGATTGATCATGGAAAAGTTAAAGATATTTTGTAAGTTTATTAACTTTTCAGGTTTAAGACGAAGATCGAGGAAAAGATGAAAGTTTGACGTCTGTTAGGTCCAGATTTACTGGACCCATTCCAGACTTGAAGACTGGAGTGTTACTGAAGATTTGTCCAGAAATAATAGAAGACCAGTGAGCTGTTTACTTGTACAGGAATCTGGATTCCACCAGATTAGCTCACTCGACTTCACTCCAGTCAAGATCGTTTCTATTGAAGACATTCTCACTGAAGTCAAAGACTGAAGTTTGAAGAAAGAAGACTGACAAGCAGTGAGCCCACTGACAGTCTTACCAAATCTCCTGACTGGAGCTTTGTCAGTGTTCTAGACCTTACAAGTCTGAACACTGATTACGAGGAATTGACTTTTGCCTTTACACACTTTTACACGGACAATCCACTTGTCTATTGATAAAAGTACAATACGTGTGTAAAGGTGGTTGGTTAAAAGGATGACAAGTCACATCAAAATGACTTTATCCTTGTACTTTAACCAATGCATTTAAGGAATTAAAGTTGTTTCCTTAAATGCATGCAACCATATTTGTACGGCATAATAAATTCACTGTTGAATTTATTTGCCTATAAATACCAAGTCACATACCTCGTCCAAATTACTTTTTGCAATTTGGTGAACTTGCTAAAATACTCTCGATCATAATAGTTATACTTCACAACTTTAAGTATATCGATCCAAGGAGATTATTTAGCAAGTATAGATCACTTGTAATTCAAAGATTGTTTAGATAGTTACATAATTGTAATATCTAGGTTCCGCAACAATCTTGTATTTTGTTTAACATCAATAAATAAAATACACTTGAAAATTACATTTGTGTTCCACCATTTATTTACTTGCTAAATTATTGCTTTAAGTCTTTATTACTTTATTTATATTCTTGCATTTATATTTAAAGTAATACTAGTCCAATCTAGTGCATACTTGACTTGTTATTTTACACTCGTGGGTTAAACCATCGTGTGAGGGACTTTACAATTGGTATCAGAGCAGAAGGCTAACAAACTTGCCTAGATCTGCATTCTTGATGGCCACCCCAGAAAATACACAAGGAGGTTTCACTCTTGGTCCTGATCCTATTCAAAATGATCAAAATGAAACACCTGTTATTAACAATAATCCCCCACCTCCTCCTACTCCTGCTTCTCCACATGTGCATGTGCACTACTCAAACAATCCTGTTCCTAAATTTAGTGGGAACAGTGATGAAATTGGGACGTGGAAAGATAGGATGATTTTACATGTTACTGGCATTGAGAGGAATATGATTAAAATTTTAAATGAAGGTCCTTATATTCCTAAATCTCCTCTCAACCCACTTCTTGATCCAACTGGATCTAGATCTGTAAGGGAAAAGAGGGAGGAACATTGGTCTGAAGAGGAGAGGAGACTGGTAAATCTTGATACCATCCTTAAAAACATGATCCTCGGGGCTGTTCCAGAAACCCTAATTCCCACACTAGTTCTCTATCCCAGTGCTAAATCCATGTGGGATGAACTGGTGAACCAGTATGAAGGAGGTGATGACACTGTTGTTACCAGAAAGGTCTCCCTAAACAAAAAGTATGAGTCATTTTTTGCTCTCCCCAATGAGTCTCTAACTGGTACTTACACCAGATTTATGAGCATTATAAACCAGTTAAGAGGACTGGGGGTTGAGAAAGACAAGGATATACTTTTGGAGAAATTTTGTGATATTCTTCCCACTAAATGGTCTCACATGATTCTGGTCTTGAGACAAGGTAAAACCTTGCACTCCCATACTCTGTCAACATTGTATGGAGCCTTCAGATTCACTGAAGAGAATCAAGCCCAGAGGATTGAGGCTGAAAAAGATGCTTTAAATCATGCTTCCAGTAGTTCCACATTGGTCAGTAATTCTGAACCACCTTGTGCTGCATTAATATCTTCCGAGAATGTATTTTATATGAAGAAGATGATGTCTGAACTAATGGATTCTGGAGTCACTAATGATATCTCTCCAGACTGTGATGAAACTGACAGTGATGACCTGGTTGCAATGATTGCTAAAACGTTTAATCGTTTTAAGGCAAGAGCAAATAGGCCCACTGGACAACATGCACCCAGTTCCTCTATTGACAAGACCAATCTGACATGCTTTAAGTGTGGCAGAAAAGGTCATTTCATGAAGGAGTACAAGTCCAGTCAGTTTGTCTCTCAGTCTGGTCCATCTGTTTCTTATAACAAGCCTGATGATAGCTATAAGTCCAAGTACAAAAAGCTTAAGGCTCAAATTGCTCTCATGTCTCAACAAATAGAAAATAATAAATGCATGATTGCAACCACTGAAGAAGCATGGGTTCCCTTAGATGATTCATTAGTTGATGAAGAAGAGGAAAGAGATTGTTGCTTTATGGCTCTGGCAGACCAAGAGCATTTGGTGAAGGAAGATGTCACATCTGGAAGATGGGTGGACATAGTGATAAAAAAGGTTAGTGAATATGATCTTGAGACTGACCAAGAATTAAAATTGGACATTGCTGAAGCTCTTAATGCTGATTTGATTTTTGTTGAAACTGTTAGATCTGACATGTCAAAAGGTTTTGAAACAGATTTCACTGAACTTTCAATTTTACAATCAAAATTAAAAAAGCTCCAGGATATTGAGCTAGCTTTTCAAGCACAAGTTTTGGTAAATGTACAACTGGTCCAGGAAAAACATGACCTTGAAATGATTTTCAAAAAGAAAAACAGGTCATTAAATCATGGCTAGAAACAAGAAAGCCATATGATGCTGGAATAAACCAATTTCCATCCCAAAAACGTGCTTATCTGGATGGAAATACTCATGTTGCAGCATTAATACCAGTTATTGACCGGTTACCAGAGGAGGTTAAACCAAGTACCATTTATGATGAACCCTCTACCCCAAAAACTTGTATTATACCAGCTCAACTTCCAGAGGTTAAGACTGGAGCATCACAGATGACTGCTCCAGTTAAAAAGGTCAATCAAAGGAAACCTTTGCCTCAGTCTGCTTCAAAGGAACCTTCAGTTCCTAAGAAAAAGAATGTCTCCCCTACTAAGCCTAAGGTCCAGTCATCTGGAAAGGCTCAGGTGTCATCTGAAGAAACAATTTTGTTAAGGTTGGAGAGCCAGTTTCAACTACTGGCTCGTCAGGTTCAAAGCTGTAATGCAAGATTAAACAACTTTGAGGGTACTTCATCTGGCCCTAAACAAAATTCTAAACCTTTTTCAAAGAAAGATAAAAATATAATTCCTGCTGAGAAAAAGAAAAAGGTTTCAAAACTGTCAACTCCAGTAGTATTTTCAACAAAAACTACTGTTGAAGAAAGTGAACTTAACCAGATACCCCAGGGATCCATAAGGGAGGATCCAGTGAACCCATCAGTCGATGGGTTCCCAAATCTAACTAATCAATCTGGTAGATGTGCAGGGTGATCGAAAGAAATATATTTGGTTTCTTGACAGTGCTGCTGGCAGGACAATGACCGGATGTAAGACCCTGCTGGAGGAGTTCATAATTTCTGATGGACCCTCCATTACTTTTGGAAATGATGGTTGTGGAAAGACTAAGGGGTATGGTGTTCTGAACAATGGACAAGTCAAATTCAGACGAGTTGCTTATGTGAATGGTTTGAAATATAACCTGATCAGTGTAAGTCAACTGTATGATGATGGCTACCAAGTATTGTTCAATATTGCTCAGGGCATTGTATTCAACAAGGACTGGAAGGTAGTATTGATTGCTCCCAGAAAAGGGAATGTGTATGTGATGGATATGGAAAGCTCTCCTTCAGAGCAGTGTTTCTATACTCAAGCTGATGAAGACACAAACTGGTTATGGCATAAAAGGTTATCCCATTTAAATTTCAAAAATATTAATAAGTTGTCTAGAAAACAACTGGCAGATGGGATACCTTCAGTTTCCTTCAAAAAGGAAAGGCCATGTCCAAGATGTGAGATGGGTAAGCAGAAAACGTGCCAGTTTCAAGACCAAGCAGAATTTTAGCATATCTGAACCACTTCATATGCTTCATATGGATCTTTTGGTCCAGTGAATGTTCAGACTCGTGCTGGTAAAAGATACACCCTGGTGTTAGTAGATGAATTCTCCAGATATTGTTGGGTGATCTTTCTCAGGTCTAAAAATGAAGCTGCTGCTGAAATCATCAGTCTTATCAAGCAAATTGAGCTCAAGTACAGGCGAAAAGTGTGTCAGTTAAGAAGTGACAATGGAACAGAATTCCAGAATGCAACTCTGGAGTCATTCTGTACTGACACTGGCATCTCCCAGAATTCTTCAGCACGAACTCCAGAGCAAAATGGAGTTGTAGAAAGGAAAAATCAAACGCTGATAGAAGCTGCCAGGAGTATGCTTGCTGAATCTGGTCTTCTACCAGTTTCTGGGCTGAAGCAATTGCTACTGCTTGCCACACTCAGAACCGGTCAGTGTACATCAAAAGGCACAAGAAGACAGCCTATGAAGTTTTAAGAAATAGAAAACCAAATATTGGTTATTTTCACGTTTTTGGATGTCCAGTTTACATCCTGAACGACTCCAGTCAGTAGGCAAATTTGATGCCAAAGCTGATGAAGGGTATTTCTTAGGCTATTCAGCCATTCGCAAGGCCTTCAGAGTCTACAACAAAAGACTGGAGAAGGTCCAAGAGTCCATACATGTCACATTTGATTAGTCAAATGCTGCAATCAATAAAAAGCCAACCCTTGATACTCCCCCAGTAACCCCAATTGTCTTCTGTGAATCTGATCCTATCAACTACAATAAAGATTCAGAAGACACAGTTTCCAGTCATCCTGATCTGGAACCTGTTCAGATTAAGAAACCCATTAGTAGTACTTTTTTCTATCCTTCAATAAGCTTCAAACTACCCTCTGAACTTATTATTGGATCAGATGTTCGTACTACTCCCCAGTATCAGATTCAGTTGAAACTGAACCAGTTCTCCAGGAAATGCCTTCAAATGAGGAATTTCATGATGCACATCGTGATCTTAATGACTCTGATGAAGATGTGGAGATAGTTTATGAAGAACCTTGGGTGCCAGTTGATAATGATTCAACTGGTGCACCCCAACTGAATTCTTGCACTGATATTGTTATACATAATAATCCTGGTCAATACTCTAGGTGGTCAAAAGCACATCCTATTGATCAAATCATAGGAGACTCCAGTAGAGAAGTTCAGACCAGAAGAGCCTCAATAGAATAATGTTTATATGTTAGCTTCTTATCACTGATAGAACCAAAGAAGATTGACGAGGCTATGGAAGATCCAAGCTGGGTGATAGCTATGCAAGAAGAGCTACACCAGTTTGAAAGGAATAAGGTTTGGAATCTGGTTCCTTTCCCAGTTGGCAAGAAAGAACCAATTGGAACCAGATGGGTCTTCAGGAACAAAGTAGATGTAGATGAAGATGGCCATGTTGTCAGAAACAAGGCCAGATTGGTTGCACAAGGATATTGCCAATCAGATGTTGATTTTGATGAATCATTTGCTCCAGTGGCTAGACTTGAAGCGATCAGAATATTCTTAGCATTTGCTGCTCATCATCAATTCAAGGTCTACCAGATGGATGTAAAGAGTGCTTTCTTGAATGGAAAGCTTGAAGAAGAAGTTTATGTCAGACAACCACCAGGTTTCGTTGATGAAAAACATCCCCACTGGGTATATCGTCTGGACAAAGCACTTTATGGTCTCAGACAAGCTCCACGTGCCTGGTATGATACTCTGACTAAACATTTATTGAAAAATGGTTTAAAAGAGGTGCAATTGACAATACCTTATTTATTCTTCATGGGAAAGGTAATCTGTTAATGGTACAAATTTATGTTGATGATATTATTTTTGGGTCTACTGATGAAAACATGTGCCAGGAATTTTCTAAAATCATGTCCACTGAATATGAAATGAGTTTGATGGGTGAATTAACATTTTTTCTAGGTCTTCAGATTAAACAAACCAGTGATGGTATTTTTATTAATCAAGAAAAATATGTTAGAGATCTATTAAAGAAATATGATATGAACTCTTCACCATCTAAACCCACTCCAATTTCTGCACCACTGACACTGGACTCTGATCAGATGGAAAACCAGTGAACCACTGTCTATAGAGGCATGATTGGTTCACTGATGTATTTAACTGCCAGTAGACCAGATATTATGTTTTCAACATGTTTATGTGCCAGATATCAGTCTAATCCAAAAGAATCTCATATGCTTGCTTGTAAAGCGCATACTGAAATACCTTAAGGGTGTCCCCAGTTTGGGCCTTTGGTATCCCAAAGGCTCAGGCATGGATCTAATGGGTTATTCAGATTCAGATCATGCAGGTTGTAAGATAGACAGGAAATCCATTACTGGTGGATGTCATTTCCTTGGTGGCAAACTGGTCAGCTGGACCAGTAAGAAGCAAACTTCAGTTTCATTGTCAACTGCTGAAGCTGAGTATGTATCTGCAGCCAGTTGTTGTGCTCGGATACTCTGGATGAAAAGCCAGTTGCTTGATTATGGTATTAAGTATTCAAAAACCCAAATCTTCTGTGATAATACCAGTGCCATTGCTATCTCAAACAATCCAGTCATGCACTCAAAGACAAAGCACATTGACATCAGGTATCATTTCATTCGTGATCATATTATGAAAAATGATATTCAAATCCATTTTATTCCCACTGACAAACAACTCGCTGAAATTTTTACTAAACCTTTGGATGTAAAAACTTTTGAACATCTTGTTGGTGAGTTGGGAATGTTGAACCCTTAATCTGGAACCTTGTTATGAACGCCTTTGTGACACTGGCAGGGGTTCTTTGATTTCCAGATTTATAAATCTATGCCAGCTTAGCTATCGAACGCCTTTGTGATACTATCTTTGCATTAATAGATTTATGGATCACCATTCCAGGGGGAAGACTCAGACCATATATTTTTGTCCTTAAATGTTTTTAATCTCAGGGGGAATTTATTTCCCACTGGAAGAAATTTTCTGGAAAATATCACTGGTACATTACTAGAAGTCCTCCAGTGTACCATCAGTGCATACCTTCACTGGCCTAATCCACCAGTGACACTGGAGTGTCCAGTCAACCTCCAGATACACT
>CM067168.1:84266040-84318020 GCA_034093135.1 Erigeron breviscapus
GTGAATTCAGACTCGTGCTGGTAAAAGATACACCCTGGTGATTATTGATGAATTTTCCAGATATTGTTGGGTTATCTTTCTCAGGTCTAAAAATGAAGCCGCTGCTGAAATCATCGCTCTTATTAAGCAAATTAAGCTCAAACATAAGCGAAAAGTGTGTCAGTTAAGAAGTGACAATGGAACGGAATTTCAGAACGCTACACTGGAGTCATTCTGTACTGACACTGGCATCTCCCATAATTTCTCTTCAGCACGAACTCCATAGCAAAATGGAGTTGTAGAAAGGAAAAATCAAACGCTGATAGAAGCTGCCAGGAGTATGCTTGCTGAATCTGGTCTTCTTACCAGTTTCTGGGCTGAAGCAATTGCTACTGCTTGCCACACTCAGAACCGGTCAGTGTACATCAAAAGGCACAAGAAGACAGCCTATGAAGTATTAAGAAATATAAAACCAAATATTGGTTATTTTCACGTTTTTGGATGTCCAGTTTACATCCTGAACGACTCCAGTCAGTTAGGCAAATTTGATGCCAAAGCTGATGAAGGATATTTCTTAGGCTATTCAGCCATTCGCAAGGCCTTCAGAGTCTATACAAGAGACTGGAGAAGGTCCATGAGTCCATACATGTCACATTTGATGAGTCAAATGCTGCAATCAATAAAAGGCCAACCCTTGATACTCCCCCAGTTACTCCAATTGTCTTCTGTGAATCTGATCCTATCAACTACAAAGATTCAAAAGACACAGTTTCCAGTCATCCTGATCTGGAACCTGTTCAGATTAAGAAACCCCCAGTAGTACTCCTTTCTATCCTTCAATAAGTTTCAAACTACCCTCTGAACTTATTATTGGATCAGATGTTCGTACTACTCCCCCAGTATCAGATTCAGTTGAAACTGAACCAGTTCTCCAGGAAATGCCTACAAATGAGGAATTTCATGATGCAAATCGTGATCTGAATGACTCTGATGAAGATGTGGAGATAGTTTATGAAGAACCTTGGGTGCCAGTTGATAATGATTCAACTGGTGCACCCCAACTGAATTCTTGCACTGATATTGTTGTCAGTAACAATCCTGGTCAGTACTCCAGATGGACAAAAGCTCATCTTATTGATCAGATCATAGGTGACTCCAGTAGAGAAGTTCAGACCAGAAGAGCCTCCAGTAATCAATGCTTAAACGTCACCTTCTTATCACTAATTGAACCACAGAAGATTGACGAGGCTATGGAAGATCCAAGCTGGGTGAAGCTATGCAAGAAGAGCTACACCAGTTTGAAAGGAATAAGGTTTGGAACCTGGTTCCTTTCCCAGTTGGCAAGAAAGAACCAATTGGAACCATATGGGTCTTCAGGAACAAGGTAGATGAAGATGGCCATGTTGTCAGAAACAAGGCCAGATTGGTTGCACAGGGGTATTGCCAATCAGATGTTGATTTTGATGAATCATTTGCTTCAGTGGCTAGACTTGAAGCGATCAGAATATTCTTAGCATTTGCTGCTCATCATCAATTCAAGGTCTACCAGATGGACGTAAAGAGTGCATTTTTGAATGGAAAGCTTGAAGAAGAAGTTTATGTCAGACAACCTCCAGGTTTCGTTGATGACAAACATCCACATTGGGTATATCGTCTGGACAAAGCACTTTATGGTCTCAGACAAGCCCCACGTGCCTGGTATGATACTCTGACTAAACACTTATTGAAAAATGGTTTTAAAAGAGGTGCAATTGACAATACCTTATTCATTCTTCATGAGAAAGGTAATCTGTTAATGGTACAAATTTATGTTGATGATATAATTTTTGGGTCTACTGATGAAAACATGTGCAAGAAATTTTCTAAAATCATGTCTTCAGAATATGAAATGAGTTTAATGGGTGAATTAACATTTTTTTCTAGGTCTTCAGATTAAACAAACCAGTTATGGTATTTTTATTAATCAAGAAAAATATGTTAGAGATCTATTAAAGAAATATGATATGAACTCTTCACCATCTAAACCCACTCCAATTTCTGCACAACTCACTCTGGACTCGGATCCAGATGGAAAACCAGTGAACACCACTGTCTATAGAGGCATGGTTGGTTCACTGATGTATTTAACTGCCAGTAGACCAGATATAATGTTTCAACATGTTTATGTGCCAGATATCAGTCTAATCCAAAAGAATCTCATATGCTTGCTGTAAAGCGCATACTGAAATACCTTAAGGGTGTCCCCAGTTTGGGCCTTTGGTATCCCAAAGGCTCAGGCATGGATCTAATGGGTTATTCAGATTCAGATCATGCAGGTTGTAAGATAGACAGGAAATCCACTACTGGTGGATGCATTTCCTTGGTGGCAAACTGGTCAGCTGGACCAGTAAGAAGCAAACTTCAGTTTCGTTGTCAACTGCTGAAGCTGAGTATGTATCTGCAGCCAGTTGTTGTGCTCAGATACTCTGGATGAAAAGCCAGTTGCTTGATTATGGTATTAAGTATTCAAAAACTCCAATCTTTTGTGATAATACCAGTGCCATTGCTATATCCAACAATCCAGTCATGCACTCAAAGACAAAGCACATCGACCTCAGGTATCATTTTATTCGTGATCATATTATGAAAAATGATATTGAAATCCATTTTATTCCCACTGACAAACAACTCGCTGACATTTTTACTAAACCTTTGGATGTAAAAACTTTTGAACATCTTGTTGGTGAGTTGGGAATGTTGAACCCTTAAATCTGGAACCTTGTTATGAACGCCTTTGTGACACTGGCAGGGTTCTTTGATTTCCAGATTTATAAATCTATGCCAGCTTAGCTATCGAACGCCTTTGTGATACTATCTTTGCATTAATAGATTTATGGATCACCATTCCAGGGGGAAGACTCAGACCATATATTTTTGTCCTTAAAATGTTTTTAATCTCAGGGGGAATTTATTTCCCACTGGAAGAAATTTTCTGGAAAATATCACTGGTACATTACTGGAAGTCCTCCAGTGTACCATCAGTGCATACCTTCACTGGCCTAATCCACCAGTGACACTGGAGTGTCCAGTCAACCTCCAGATACACTGAAATGAGTCATGGTGTGTCAGTCATAATATTTTAATACTTGGTCCTTGTGCGTGCCACGTAAGCAAACCTTTGAATGGACAGTTACTGTTTATCCTACGTGGCATGTCATTTTTCAAACTTAATGATGGATATTTTACCTTGGGAAGATAAAAAGTGCAAGTTGGTTATTTTTGTGGGCTGTCAAACTTTCATACATTTATGTGTGATGGGATGAATTAAATGCGGATGTCAAAACCGATCAAAATTGTTTTGAATAAATTCAAATTAACCGTTTTGAATTCCATTTTCTCTCTCCTCTAAAAATACCCTTATTTACTTTCACTTTTACTTCATCTCGAAAATCATTTACTCCCAAATCTTCAAAATTCCTTCATTTACTTTCTTCTTCATTCAATTCCAATCATCACTCTCTTTTATCATAAATCGTTCATAAAATTCCTAAAAAGCTTTAAAACATCATATTTTCTTTCTTTTCTAGTTATTTGTTTTAATCAAATGGCTCCCAGACAATCTAATTCTGCCAAAAATCTTCTATCTGCCACTTATGCTCCCCGGCCGCCGTAAAAAGAGCACCTCATATTAATCTAGAAGCATCAGCCATCAGAATCAATATGAATAATTGGATGGCTAAACTCTCCAGTACCACTCATGAACCCACTTCCCTCATTGGACGCTTAACTGCTTTCTTTCTAAGCTGTCCATTATATGGTGCTCTTACCCTAAATCCAGGGAATATGTACCATGAGTATTTGTGTGAATTTTGGTACACAGCTAGATATATTGAAAAAGATGAAGCAATTCGCTTTACACTGAAACAAGGCACCAGGACCTTCTTTCTCACTGCTGATTCTCTTAGAGATGCTCTTCGATTAAACTACCTGGCTGAGAATGAAATGGCCATAACACTTCCCTCTGGAATCAATTTGAGGGATGTGTGTAGGCAGATGGGCCATACTGATATTTTGGATGAGCATGGCCAGTTATCAAGAAAAGGCACCATCTACATGAACAAGCTTACAGACTCATGGAGATACTTCTTCACTCATCTTGTCGAGTGTTTGGGAGGCAGTTCTGGAGGGCTGGACCAGATAAATCAAACACAGCTCCAAATTGCATATTGTCTCTGGTTCGGGTACAAGGTTGATTTTGCTCAGATCTTCTTCGATGATCTTGTTGAGCGGATTAAGGTGAAAGGTAGAAAGGCTCATGTTCCATTTATTCGTTTCCTTTCACTTATTTTTAAAAGGGCTCTTCGTAATGATTATGATTATGAGTCAGATTATTTTTCTGTGTGTGAATATATGAGGGATTTGACTTCTTTAAAATCTTCTCCTGGTGAGGTTGATATCCCTCAAAATATGCTTAACCATTTTAGAAATGATTCAACCGAAGCATCATCACTAGATGACTTGGAAGAGGCTCCAGGTGGGCTTCAAAATAATGAAGGACCCGCTGGAGTCCTCAATGCTGAAATGGTGCCACCAGAAACCCAGGTGGCTCCTGCCCAACAGCAGAATGTGAATGTTTTACCTGAAAACCCCTCCAGACGACCACGATCTGATAAACCTCGTCGTCTTAGGAAAGTTGGAGATGTGGTCGCTCCAGATAGTGCCAATACTAGCCATCCAGATTCCTCCCAACAGGAGTCTGGAGATGTCTTAAGGGAAAACATACAAGCAGCCACTCCCAATGTTCTTGTAGGGGGCAGTGGTGAAGAAAATAGAGGGTCAACCCAACCCTCAGTAGAGTCCGTGTCAGCACAAACTATTTTACATAGCCATATTTCTGACACAACTCTTGCACAGACTGGGGTTACTGGAGCCTCACCTCTAGTGATTCCAGTCTCACATTCTTCGGCTGGTAACATAATGAATGCAGATGGGTCGTTGATTATTGAAAATGAGAATGTTGAGCAGTAACAAAATGTTGAGCAGGATGCTCAGTTGGATTTGAATAGGGAGGCTGGTGATCAGATAGTTGGTGAAATTCATGTTTGGGTTGAAGCTGAGTCACCAATGTATGATGGTAATAATTTTGATGCTAATATGGATTTCCTGGGTGATGATGTTACAATGGAAGTGGAACAGTCATCAGATATGCCACCACCTCCAGAATCACTAAATGTTCCACCACCACCACCAGAATCAGATATGCCACCACCACCAGAATCATTAAATGTACCACCACCACCACCACCTTCAATTCCGCAACACACTTCTTATTTCAACCCAAGTTCACTCCAGATTTCACCAAATCAACCTCCACCTCTTGAAGCACCACTGGAATTTCTTCGTGTGCTGGACTCAACTGTTATTACATCTGCAGCATCAACTGAAGGAGTCCAGACACAAGTTCCTTTGGCAACCAGAATGGCTTCAGATCTTCTCCTCCAGGTGGTCTCTCCACTTCTTCTTCTACCGAGGTCCAAGGCCTTTTGAATAAGGTGGCGGACCTGGAGAGATCACTCCAGTCTTCTACTCAGGTTGTTTCTGAATTTAAATCTCTATTATCAAATAATCTTGCTTCAGAAATGAACCTTTTTGCTGGTAATGAGAAGCTGGTGTTTGAGAAGATGAATGAACTGGTACTGGCCACAAATAAAAATTCTGAAAATATCAAAGTGGCAGTCCAGGGATTAGAGGAAACTGGTGAATTCTGTTCAGACTGCAGTGAAAGCTGAAGTTGCTCAACCACTGGCAGGTCTGACAGAAGAGGTTCAGAAGTTGACCACCAGGATTAGCAATGTTGAAAGCAGGCCAACCCTTGACCAGAATTCTGTTATCAGCAACATCAGTGATGCTTGTGCCAAAAAATTTAGAGCTGATATGCTGAAGGAAATAACTGCAGAAATTTCTGGGTCAATCCTTCGAAGTATTCAAGATGGGTTGTTGCCTCAGGTGGTCAATATGATTAATACTGAGATGCCAAAGCACTTGCCTCAAGAAATCGAAATTATCAAGAAGGAAGTGACTGAGCTCAGAAAGACTGAATATCACCACTCCAGTAGCAGGCAGAACGTTTGGGTCTTCAGACAGACATATGCTTGAACAGTTGTGGAAAGATCTCCAGTCAAGAACTGGTGATCATTCCAAGGGGGGAAAATCTGAGAAGGTTGCTGCTACTGAAATGGTTGAAAAGAAGAAGGATTTGGCTGCTGCTATTGAGAAAGCCTTTGCAATTGAGAAAGTGACTGGTACTGATGCCAGTGCACAGAAGCACATAAAGCACTTGGTACTGATGCCATTGTGCAAGTTGAAGAGGCTGCTGGTACTGATGCCAGTGAGCCCCAGTTTGAAGCATTCCCAGATATCACAACTACTCTGAAGTCAGTGAAAAGAAAGCAACATGTGATATCTGGAGGAGAGATTGAAACCACTGAGAGTTCCTCAGAGTTTCCTACTGTTGATGAAGATACTTCTAAGAGACTGGAGCAGGAGAGCATTATGATTGAAATTTACAAGAGAATGCAAAAAGATGAACTATTTAAACACAAAAATGAAATGGCAAAAATGGGGACCCTTGATTCTTACAATACTGGCAGGTTGGGTGTGCACGTTGATGTGTATAAAAGAATGAAGGAAGACCCCATAGTTCATCAATGTTTGGATGCTATGGATGATGTTTATGTTCGCTCCAGGTACTCTCTAGAAGAACAAACATATGATGCAGTGACTTATGGTGTTAGTGTGGTTGAGCTGATCAGACAAAGAAAGGAGGAACTGGTGAACCTCCAGAAGAAGGTCAGACAGAATGCTGCAGCTCTGGAAAACGAGTATAGAAAGAAGTTAACGGGCTTGCCCAAACTTCCAGCCAGACAGACCAAGGCTGCCAGAGATGCAGACCTCAGTACTTTCATTCCCTTGGACACTTCAAAGAAAATAAATCGTGAAGAAGTCCAGTCTGCCATGGAGCAAGTAAGAGTGTCCAAGGAAACTGAGGAAATGATCCAGGTTGCCAGAACTAGATCAAAATATGATGAACTGATGAAGTTCAGGGCAAACTCCAGAAAGATCATTGGTGCTGAAATCAAACTTGCCCAAAATCATGAGAAATTTACCAAGTTTGAAGTAAAGCTGACCAGAGAGGATGGGTTTGTGGATGAAAGGAAGTGTACTTCAGTTCAAGCTTTTGGGTGGACTGAACTGAAGGAAATTGGTTTGACGTTTAAAGGGAAACCAGATGCAACTCCTGATGAGAAGGCCTTCATGAAAAGAATTCAATGGGTTCATCAGAAAAAGACTGACATGGAAGTTGCACTGGGACTTAGCTCAGCAAGTACTGCCCCTTCACCAAAGAGAAAGGCCACTGAAGATGCACCAGGACAAGCTTCAAAGAGAAGGGCCTGACTCTTTTATCATCTTACTTGTCTTTGTATTTATTTTAAATCAAAGCTGTAACTTTTTATATATTGATGTCTGTAAATAAATTTGCAAGCTTTTGATTCACAAGTAAGTGATCAGATTAAGTCTAAGTTATAACCAAAAGATTAAAACTGGAACACTGATGATCTATAAAGTGTTCTCCAGTAACTTAAATTTTTAGACTTAGTCAAAATCAAGTGTTTTTCAAGCATACAATTGTATAGATAGAAGCTTGAAAAACCTTGCATTATTTCTGAACAAATAGGGGGAATTTGTTAGGTCCAGATTTACTGGACCCACTCCAGACTTGAAGACTGGAGCGTCACTGAAGATTTTTCCAGAAATAATAGAAGACCAGTGAGCTGTTTACTTGTACAGGAATCTGGATTCCACCAGATTAGCTCACTGGACTTCACTCCAGTCAAGATCGTTTCTACTGAAGACATTCTCACTGAAGTCAAAGACTGAAGTTTCAAGAAAGAAGACTGACAAGCAGTGGAACCCACTGACAGTCTTACCAGATCTCCTGACTGGAGCTTTGTCAGTGTTCTAGACCTTACAAGTCTGAACACTGATTACGAGGAATTGACTTTTGCCTTTACACACTTTTACACGGACAATCCACTTGTCTATTGATAAAAGTACAATACGTGTGTAAAGGTGGTTGGTTAAAGGATGACAAGTCACATCAACATGACTTTATCCTTGTACTTTAACCAATGCATTTAAGGAATTAAAGTTGTTTCCTTAAATGCATGCAACCATATTTGTACGGCATAATAAATTCACTGTTGAATTTATTTGCCTATAAATACCAAGTCACATACCTCGTCCAAATTACTTTTTGCAATTTGGTGAACTTGCTAAAATACTATCGATCATAATAGTTATACTTCACAACTTTAAGTATATCGATCCAAGGAGATTATTTAGCAAGTATAGATCACTTGTAATTGAAAGATTGTTTAGATAGTTACATACTTGTAATATCTAGGTTCCGCAACAATCTTGTATTTTGTTTAACATCAATAAATAAAATACACTTGAAAATTACATTTGTGTTCCACCATTTATTTACTTGCTAAATTATTGCTTTAAGTCTTTATTACTTTATTTATATTCTTGCATTTATATTTAAAGTAATACTAGTCCAATCTAGTGCATACTTGACTTGTTATTTTACACTCGTGGGTTAAAACATCGTGTGAGGGACTTTACAATGTCTACATGTTTATTCATTTAATTTTTCATGTTTCCAAGAAGTTCGTGATAATCGTTGATCATTTTTTATTTTAAAGTGTGCAGGAGGAATTTCGACCTCGTAATTGATAGATGGCAGAATACGACCTCACAATTGGTCGATTGGGTCAAGTACAATTACGACCTCATAATTGGGCTGTTTGACCCAAAGCCAATTCGGGTCAAGTGGGTATATAAACCCAATTAACCCTAATACGACCTCACATATTAAAAATCAAAATTAGAGCATTACGACCCCGAAAAAGAACTTTGCTACCCCGATTTAGATTTGATTTGTACACTTAGATCCAGAGTTTTTGATTGATATTTTTGTGTTCATCTCGAAATACTGAATCTAGGTATACTATCTGATCGTAATATAGTTAACCATGCAACAAGAAAATCAAGAAAATAGGATTCGAAATTTTCGAATTAGGTTTTTCTATTTTTCAGCGATTTTGATGTTTTTGGTTAAAAATAAGGGTTGGGGTATGTTTGTTGTTTGAATACGAGTGTATAGAAACAACTTTTATAAATTTTGGTTGGGTAAATCGTGAAATCGGGATGAAGAAGATGAACAATGCGTCGACCTCGTATTTGGGGTTTTGCTAGCCCAGATTTACGAACTCGCATTTGTCAATTTATTTTGACTTTGTTGACTTCTAGATTGCGATGTGGATTTACGACCTGGACCAAATACGTGGCCAAATTGGAAAATACGACCTCGTATTTTAGAATTTGGTTGACCTAATTTTGACTTTGATTTACGACCCCGTACAGGGATACGACCTCGTAAAAGACTTAACTGATTTTCAAAAAATTATTTTTAATAAAAGTTTGAAATTTAGTTAATTTTGGTTAATTTTGTGTATGAATTTTTATGTCATGTTGAGTAATTAATTATTTGTTATTGATTACAGAAATGGCAAGAAATTTCATTGTTGGCCATAATTACTTGATGAACTTCGATGATAATCAGGAAGGAACAACGTATTATCACGAGATATTCGCTTTCTTCAGAAGATCAAGGATTCATCATGTTTTGACTCACTCACCAGTCATCTATTTAGATTATTTGAGGGATTTTTGGAATAATGCTGACTGTGTGAAGGCAGGGAATGTTAATATTTTCATATCATTGTTGCTGGGCAGCAGATACAGTTCACAGATGCAGATCTGATTGGAATACTTTGTTTAGGCACAGTTGAACAGGAAGGTGGTGCTACTGGTCTCACCAAGTTCCGACATGAGGTTATTCACAGTGCTTTCAGATGAATGGGGTTTGCTGCTGATCTGACAAGTAAAACTCTGTTCAAGAAGGGTTTTTATGGCAGGTGGAGGTATCTAGCTCATGTGTTGCTAGTTGGTTTGAGCAACAAGAAGTCTGGTTATGATACGTTTAACCAGGAAGCCCAAGCACAAATGGTCGGCTTAGTTTTTAACAAGCCATACATTTTCTCTAAGTTTTTCTTTGATGAGATGAGGAAACAGATCAGAGTTGCGGGTACTAAGAGATTTTTGATGTATCCTACGATTGTGATGATGATAATCAATGCTCGTCTCCCGAATTTGCCTGTTGTGGGAGAAGCGGAGTAAGTGAGCTCGATCATCAGACGTGACTATGATGAGTTTCGTCATAGGTATCCGAATGATCCAAATGCTCAAGATGTAGCATTATTTGGTGCGATTTTGAATGCCAACTACGTGGCACCTGCTGATGGGGTCATATCAGCTTATGAAGGACCTCAACCAGAAGATGGTGAAGCTGTTGAGGATGAATTTGATCCAGAGCAGCTTCATGATGTTGTAGTTGAAGGCGATGCACCAAATGAGCCTGAAAATGTTGTACAGGTTGCAGATGATGTAATTAATCAGCCTGATGCCAATCCTGAACTTGTTAAGGAAATTTTAGAGGAAATGGCCGATCCAGATGGTGATATTGCACAAGTGCAATGCTACAATCCCAATGCTGAAGATCCAGAGAATGCTGATCTAGACCGGGATATAGATGATTATGTAGCTGGAGCTGCGGTTGGTTCTGAAGCAGCTAGAGCTAGTGGGTCAGGAGCGGGTCAGGCTAGTAGGTCAGGTGTGGATGCAGGAGATAGAGGAAAGGTTGTTGCTGACATTGAGCAAGATAGAGAGCCTTCAGTACATTCTGATGATGATTCCAGCAGTGATGGTGATGATGATCCTTATAGATCACATGCATTTGTCAGAGTTGGATCCAGAATGGTTCCTAGATCTACTGTTGCCACTCAAGGAAGAAGAAGAGTGAGAGAAACTGATGCTGATTGGGTGCCAGAGCAGCATGTACCTAAGAGAACGAGACTTGTCAGGGCACAAGAAACTTCTGCTGCTGCTGGTGGATCAGAAAGAGTGCCAGTAACTGTTGTACAAGAGAGTGCACAACCACAGACACCAGAAGAAGCTACTCAAGACATTGCTGACCTGCAGAGACAACTGTCTGAGTAGAGAGAACAGCATGAAAGAGATATGAATGAGATGAGAAACTTAATCAATGGTTTGTCTGCGAACTTCAAGGAAGAAGCTGCCAAGAACAAAGCACTTACTGATAAGCTGAACAAGGCAGAGGTTGTTGTGTCTAGCATGTTCAAGAAGTATTTGGCTCTAGATTAAAAAGTTGTCAGGATGGCAGATGCATTGAAAAAGGGAGTCAAGATTCCTGATGAGAAGATGCATGAGCTGATTGACAATTATATGAAGTTGAGAGTTGAGAGAGATAGCTCAGGCTGCAAGGGTGATGAGTTAGCTAAGGCAAGGCATGATGATGATCATAATGAAGATCCAGATGCTGCCAGAGCTACAGAAGAGCTAGGAGGTAGTTCTGTGTTGAGAACAGAGACTCAAGGGGAGTCTAGCCAGACTGGTGTTGCTGGCAAGGCAACTTTAGAAGCTCCACAGGCTCAAGAACAGATGTCTACAGAGATAAACATGGTAGTTGAGTCTGACACACCACAAACCAAACCCGTTACAAAAGATGTTGACATTGATCGATTAGAAAAGAGTGAGGGTTTGGTAGAGCAGTCTGTTGCTATTGCTCTAGCAGCTGAAAATGCTAGTGCTCAGAATAGTGAGTCTACCGAAACCAACTCTACCTCAGATACTTCTACAGAGTCACAATTACATCCTGAATTGTTAAGAGACTGCAGAAGCGTGAGGGTTATGATCCAGGAGCTCATGAACAATTGAGAGCAGAGATGGGGGGTGTTTTTGACCCAGATCTATGAGGGATCAAGAGAATAAAAGGTTTATTATCACTCATACTCCTTCAGAGTCAGAGTCAGAGTCTGATATGAGACTGAGGAGAAAAAGAGCAAGACCACGAAGAAAAAGCAGAAGAAGTAGATTGATGACGAAGACTAGACGAAGACATATTTTATTTTAACGTCTAGAAGCTATTGCCAAGGGGGAGTCTGTAAGTACACGTCTATGTCAATAGCAGTCTAGATTGTTTGGTCTTATATTGTAATATGTCTTTGTAAAGTGATTGTCATTAATGAACTTCATATTATGCATAGAATACTAGATTAAGTTTAAGTATTGGATGTGTAAAATCTGCTAAGTGTGAATTGCGACCTCGCAATTCATAGAGACAATTACGACCTCGTAATTGGAGGCTCAATTACGAGGCTAGGACAAGAATGCGACCTCGCATTTATGTCGAGCTGGGCTGGATTTGCGAGGCTACAACGCTGAAGCCCAAGTCGTGTTGTTCTCTATATATACCGAACCCTAACAGAGATTAGGGTTGAGCATTTGTGAAATATCAAGCATATTTGCAAGTTAAGTCGCCAGGTATTGTTCCATATGGCCTAGAGAAGATCTACGAGGCAACAGATAATCTGAAGGCTTGTTTCTTATTGTTGTGAATCACCAAGTTATAGTGAGGGATTCCGCACCTCAAGATAACTAGAGCAAACTATTAACGATCCAGTTCAAGGGGACTTACATGATCATAATGCATGAAACCAGACAATATGATAGCAATTGAACAGTTTGGAGAATTGTTCCTCCCTCATGAAGATCACGTTTCAAAAAGGAGGAGCAAAATCCATTTTGAGGTTATCATCACTTAGCTCTAATATTACGTAACTTCATCAAAGAAAACTTGGAATCAACAAATATGAAACTTAATCTTAGCCGCGACAGAAGCCGATTCAAAGTAACTGATCATGTCCAATGAGCACCTCTTAATCTTAGTCGATCCAAATCGACAACTCTTAGAAACTTTGTAAAAAACTTTTAGGAAAAATTCGTAATGGGTATATGCGAAGCTGTTGAGGTGTGAAAAGCAAAAGATGGAGAGCCATTTGAACAAAAATACAAGGCCATGCTGAAACCTTCTAGCACGACATTTATTACAAAGTAGTTGTAGAGAGATAGAGCATGTGAGCCATATATTTACTCTTCAAAGGAATAGTTTTAAAGCCTTCCCGTAGGTTGAACGGCAAGCATTAAAGACTCCAACGGACGAAGACGATTTCAGTTCAGTTTTTAAATATCGACACGTGACGCAAAGAATTGAAGAATCTGAAGGGCCCAAGCTTATCTTTGCATCCTACGCCAACAGGACAAGGCTCTCCAAGCATTCAAGAATTTCCAGACCAACCTATGGCCTTGGACAATAGTCAGATTACACAGTCCACACACGACGGAAATACGAAGGCAGAACAAGAAATATGCACAAGCAGTTTTATTGTGCATCGATATGATCCGATAGAGATAACAGTGGAGAACACACATATTTTCGAGGACGGTTCAACATCGATATGTTGTCTAACACATTTTCTGTGAAGGGGAACGCAGTTACAAGAAGCTCACGACCATTAAGAGCAATACTACCTTCAGCAACAAGAGCCCGGATCAACCCTGCCTCAGGTCCCACCCTGCTAGCGTCACACAAGCCAGAGATCTTCGCAAAAATCCTAAATAGTGTGCAACTCAAGAACCGATTATCCATCCAGTCCACTGAAGACTTCCTCCAATAAGTCACCAACAGCATAGCAGAAGCTATTACTACATCACAATATCACTGACCCGCCATCATAGCCTTCCCAAGAAAAAGTGACGCAACTAAGATAAAAAATTGAGTCCACATTTGAGAATAAGTTGAAAAGCTTCTTCATCACCTACGGATATGGCATACACGAACATCAGACACTTGGCCAACATAAAGAAGCATTCCTATTTGGTCCCAACGAGTTACAAATAAAATAGCTTTACAGCCGGCTCAGACCCATTATAAGGGAAATAAGTTTGGAAATAGCTATAAAGTACACAAGGGATACACAGATTTTAAAGTGACCTAGCAAGCTCCGGGAGAAGTACGGTAAAAGGAACCTCAGAGTATCACGAGTTTCGGACACACTACAAATACCTACGAAGCAAGCCGACGATGACATACACCAACTCCGATAGACATGGCAACCTCATCTACAGATCATCATGCCTATAGAAGTTTCCGCTAAAACATGCCAACAGTCCAGCCGTGACATTCGTGTGTAATTTCCCTTAATCTTTACAGAGGAAAAAGCCAGATAATCAATGTTTGAATGACCAAAGGACACTAAGAATAAGGCAATTGGTAATGAAGGAAGACTAAACGGTTAAATTGAAAACCGTCAGTTCATCCCCCAAAATGTTCAAGTTGTTGATACCTTAAGGACCAGACGAACGACATCAAATCGAGGAGATTAGAGAACTTATCCGAATCCATAGCCAGTTTATATCTCCTTCTATGCTTTCTTGGAGTCTAATACGATAGCCTCTTGCGAGTCTCTCTCATTAGACTGGGGGGCTTGATGATATACCCTATACGAAGCACTACCTCCATATGTAAATATGCTATTACGAAGGCTGCTTCAGAATATCTCCTGTCAGAAATACGAAGCTCACCTCAGTTAGAACGGAGCTCACCTCCGTCAGAATAGAGCACCCCGTCATAACGGAGCTCCCCCAAATATGGAAGAAATCCTACTTATCTTCCTCCCAAAGAAAATGGATCTGCCCAAATCCCTTCCTAACAATTATGGAATCTCCCTAAAACCCTAGCTTATCCCCCAAGATAAGCTCCTCTTTTAAATAGAGGTCTTCCCCATGATTGAAGGCATGCTCTCTCCACCCTCAAGACACATAGTCTCATTCTCCCAAAACACCTAAGGTGGCCGGCTTCTCTACTATGGAAAAGTCCCCACCGCCAACACAAACACTTCCGATTCCATGGCGTTATGCTTCACGAATCTTTATACCGGTAAGGAATCGCCAATAAATCAGTTAAAACAACCCCATTATTCCCGATCAAGTATCCGTGCGATTATTTGATCAAACAGAAAAGGTAGACTTGTGGATAATTGTTGGAAACGTAATTTCGAAATAAATAAGAATATGTCAACGAAGTATTTGAATGAGTCTCGGGTTAAAAGTTTTAACTAAACGAATCATTGCTCGGGAGAATCCGGAAATGGATGCGAGAGTGTAGTCCCTTCCGTCCTTTCCTCCTCTCATTTTCTTTCACTCTCTCTCTCTCTACCTTATCTGTATCTCTCTTCTCTTTCTTTTCTCTCTAACAAACCAAGAACATCATCTTAATCTTTGTCCTTCAAGGGTTTCGAATTTAAGGGTTGTGATAGAATCAAAATTGTTAATAATAATCTCATTCAAAACTTCAAGATCTTTGGGTTTAATCAAGTGTCCATCCATTTTAAAGCCTTCAAAACCGGATTTGGAGTTGTGGGTCGTTTTGGTAAGTACAATCTAACTCAAAATCATGTTTTTGGTTAATTAGAGGTTAGGGTTGGATTTGCTTAGATTTGGTCTTGGATTTGTGAAATGGAATGAGTTTTGATCATGAGTTATGTCCAAGTTAGGTTAGTATCAAGTTTTCTAGCTTCAAAATGGTTCCAAAATGGTCAAAAACGAGTTTGGGGTCGATTTAGGAGTGTTTGGGTGTTGCTGGTCGAGTTTGGTCTGTACTCGGCGTAAATTACGCCCATAGGGCCGTAACTCCTCTGCATTTGCTTTACGCCCTGAAGCTGTGCTTTACGCCTACGTTACGCCAAAACAAATCTTTTCGTTTAACGATAGTAACTTTTGAAACGTAAGTCCGTTTTTGACAATTCAAGAGGCCACAGAAGCGTAAATGAGTCTACTTTCTAATGGTATAGGCCTCTGAGTCCAAAACATAATTTGAACAAATCAAAAGTTTAGATGAAGGAACAGTGGTCAAGTCCCGGCGAGTCATTGTAAAACAAAGCGTAATGATTTCACTTGGGTTGTATCAAATCTTTATAAAATTGACATAATAAAGAATTATTAGTAAGATTTGGTCAATATTCATAAGACCTTACCTTTTGAGATGCTTTAGGATTAATGTGATACGTGTATGATAGGTTTCGGCTATTGTGGACGTCGGTTCTACTTTCTAACGTCTTGGGATTGTATTACGCGCGCCAAGTGAGTTCGTTAAGGCCTCTGAGTCCAAAACATAATTTGAACAAATCGAAAGTTTAGATGAAGGAACAGTGGTCAAGTCCCGGCGAGTCATTGTAAAACAAAGCGTAATGATTTCACTTGGGTTGTATCAAATCTTTATAAAATTGACATAATAAAGAATTATTAGTAAGATTTGGTCAATATTCATAAGACCTTACCTTTTGAGATGCTTTAGGATTAATGTGATACGTGTATGATAGGTTTCGGCTATTGTGGACGTCGGTTCTACTTTCTAACGTCTTGGGATTGTATTACGCGCGCCAAGTGAGTTCGTTAAGGCCTCTGAGTCCAAAACATAATTTGAACAAATCGAAAGTTTAGATGAAGGAACAGTGGTCAAGTCCCGGCGAGTCATTGTAAAACAAAGCGTAATGATTTCACTTGGGTTGTATCAAATCTTTATAAAATTGACATAATAAAGAATTATTAGTAAGATTTGGTCAATATTCATAAGACCTTACCTTTTGAGATGCTTTAGGATTAATGTGATACGTGTATGATAGGTTTCGGCTATTGTGGACGTCGGTTCTACTTTCTAACGTCTTGGGATTGTATTACGCGCGCCAAGTGAGTTCGTTAAGGCCTCTGAGTCCAAAACATAATTTGAACAAATCGAAAGTTTAGATGAAGGAACAGTGGTCAAGTCCCGGCGAGTCATTGTAAAACAAAGCGTAATGATTTCACTTGGGTTGTATCAAATCTTTATAAAATTGACATAATAAAGAATTATTAGTAAGATTTGGTCAATATTCATAAGACCTTACCTTTTGAGATGCTTTAGGATTAATGTGATACGTGTATGATAGGTTTCGGCTATTGTGGACGTCGGTTCTACTTTCTAACGTCTTGGGATTGTATTACGCGCGCCAAGTGAGTTCGTTAAGGCCTCTGAGTCCAAAACATAATTTGAACAAATCGAAAGTTTAGATGAAGGAACAGTGGTCAAGTCCCGGCGAGTCATTGTAAAACAAAGCGTAATGATTTCACTTGGGTTGTATCAAATCTTTATAAAATTGACATAATAAAGAATTATTAGTAAGATTTGGTCAATATTCATAAGACCTTACCTTTTGAGATGCTTTAGGATTAATGTGATACGTGTATGATAGGTTTCGGCTATTGTGGACGTCGGTTCTACTTTCTAACGTCTTGGGATTGTATTACGCGCGCCAGGTGAGTTCGTAGCACCTAATATTTGCATGCTTTAGGGGTGGAAAGATACTCGTTATGTGTTTATGTGCTATGCCGTAGAGTAAGCTTATCTTAATTTTACGTGCATATGTTTTTGTGCTAGTGCATGTCATATGTAGACATGTATCGTGATTTGGTAATGGTGTGGATGTAGATGAACGTATAAGATTGTTGTAGCCTATACTTGGGTGATCTCCTGATTTGGTATACGATATTTGGTGTGTTTATATGATTAGAGATTGGTAGGTTTTGGGTATGCTTAATGGGTGTTGGTCGGGCGGAGGGAAAGCCGATGGTATCACATGTATACATACGCTGCCCACACCTAAAGGGCATATCAAAACCTAGGTCCGTTTGGTAATTTATTTAAGTGGAATGGATGTTATAATACTTGTTGTAAACGTTTGTCGGTAGATTGGTTATGATATGGAATGAGACATAGGAACTTTGCATGATAGTTTCCCCTAGCGTATCGTTAAATAATGTGTAAGTTATTTGTATGCCTATCGTTAAGTCCACGTTTGTGGCATATCGTTAAGTCCACGTTTGTGGCATATCGTTAAGTCCACGTTTGTGGCATATCGTTAAGTCCACGTTTGTGGCATATCGTTAAGTCCACGTTTGTGGCCTATCATTAAGTCCACTTTTGTGGCCTCTCGTTATTTATAAATGAATGATTATGGGTTGTTAAGCCCCTAATGTTGTTACTCGCATCTATTGTGTGAATCGTTATTATTTATCGTTGAACGTATGATATGTTATGTGATCCTACGAACTCACCAACCTAGTGTTGACGTTTTTGAGTATCTTTTCAGGTATATGAGAAATCGCTTGCAAGCTAGGAGTTGATGCCTATAGATGGACCTAAGGATCGTTTGATTGCATTCTAGATCTTTAGACTCGGGCACGATGCCTCGGTTTGTATTTTCCCCTCATGGGATTTGTATGTTGTATTTTGACTCGTGTATGACAACTTGTTGTGTTAAATGGACATCATATAGCTTCTCTGTGTAATATCCATTTGCAAGCTCATTTCAGTTGCATCTCACATTTCTACTGGTGGGGTGTTACACTTCCATTTATTTAAGTTCATTGTTTAATCAATTGAACCAACAAAATATGTTAAAGAAAGTAGAACAATTTAGAGTGGCACTAGCTATGATAATTAGGACTAATTTCATGTTCATCTAACTATCTATATTGAAGTAAGAAAAAGGCAAGAGCGGGAAGTATAGATCTACCGTATATTGTCGATGTTTGTAGAAAAGGATATAATTATAAATTGAAAATATTATGTGTGATTTTAAAGGATTTTAATACTAAATTGAAGCATTTGGGTACTTTTGATATTTATCATATTTAATAATGGCGTTTTTGATATTTTAAAATTTAATTGGGCAAATATGATATTTTCAAGCTCTCCAATGACATATATGAAATTTTCCCCTTATTGGGCATTCCATTCGAGCAGTGCAAAAGAATATTCGACACGGGCGAAATTCCCGGGTAGACTCACTTCCCCATTGTAGGCAATCCATATCATATTTCTTTTCAACTCTAGAAATACTTTAATATCCATGCCTCATTTTTTTCCGAACATTCAATCGGTATACGACATCGTAGAAACCTCACCGTATAAAGGTGAAGCCTTGCACATACCCTAGACTGACCATGAGCCGTTACAAGTATTCAAAGGGAAAAACCCAAGTTCGACATACCTCATTCCAACCACCTATTAAAACCCTTCCACAGTTCCTTTGCACATGAACCTTATTAAATATTGTCACCCTAGTTGTTCAAAGATAAAGGAGTGTTTATTGATATCCCCGTAAGGAAACTAAATATCTTTATATGAGAATATGGTCTCGAAGACTTCACGCAGACGGAAATTTAAGATAGATAATCGTACATGTTGATTCAAGAGAATGCCAGGAACAATTCTTCTAATATTCGTTGATTCAAAAGAATACCGAAAATTAGGGTTAATTCAAACTATCACACACAATGATAGAGAGAAAAATCGATTTGTGTAATATCATAAAAACTGATTGTGTTCATTTACAGGAACATAAATAATGCAGCAAAATTTGAACGGGCCTAAACAAACAAATGGGCCGAAAGTTATAACAAAAAAAATCCAAATAAACCCGAAAAACATAGAAAAAGGTCTATAACTCATAGAAAATGGCGTTTTTGGGCCCGAAGACTGACCCAACGGTCATTTTGACTTGTCGCACGTTAAAAACGGAGCCCTGTAGCAAAAGTTATGCCCCTTTTAGTGAATCACCTTTAGAAGCTCTATCTTTGGCCTCTAAATATAACAAAGCCTTCTCTTCAACACTTGGGCCACGAATTCATAACAAGATCATCATCAGAAGAATCACCATGATAAGGCAACAAATGTTTCACATTAAACACATTAGAACAACGAATATGGCTAGGCAGCTTGAGACGATATGCATTAGAATTTATTTTCTGCACAATTTCAACAAGACCAATCTTTTTGGTTGATAGCTTATTATACTCTCCAACTAGAAAACGATCTTTAGTCAAAACAGCCCAAACAAAGTCACCTTTTTCAAAATCAACTTTCCTACGCTTTTGATCAGCAGCTTTCTTGTAATTTGCATTGGATTAAACCAAATTATCATGAATAACTTTATGAACTTCATGTAACCCTTCCACAAAATCTTGAACTTTCTTTGGAACAAAGTCAGAAACAGGAAGTGACATAAGATCAAGTGGTCCCCTATTCTGAGACGAATAGACAACCTGAAATGGACTAAATCCAGTGCTCCGATTAACAACATGATTATGAGCAAACTCAACATGGCACAACTTCTGATCCCATGCTTTGACATGATCTCCAACCAAACACCTCATCAAATTACCAATTGATCGATTAACAACCTTAGTTTGCCCATCAGTTTGGGGATGACAAGCACTACTGAAACTAAGCTGGGTATTCACCATCCTCCATAGACTACGCCAAAAATGACTCAGAAACCGAGTATCCCGATCAGACACAATAGAAGTAGGCAAACCATGCAACCGATACACATCACGAAAGAAAAGTTGTGCGACATTAACAACATTAGTTGTCTTTTTGCAGGGAATAAAATGGACCATCTTAGAAAACCGATCAACAACAATAAAGATAGAATCATTACCTCTCTGAGTACGAGGCAATCTGTAACACCCGTCGTTTAAAAATATGGATTTCCAAAAAATTTTGCCTAACGGCGTCAAAGAAAGCGGAAGTAAACTTTAAAAGACCAAACCAACAAAATCTGTTTGGTTCATTTATTAACTGGTGTTACTAGCTATATCATCAAAACAAGTTCAAATGGAAACCCATCGGTTGCCCAACATTAAACAACCGACAACATAGTAAACGCAAATCATAAATGTCTAATCATAAAGCAATCATCTAAAGAGCAGCCACTATGGGTAACTATAGCCATCCTCATTGCAATCTACCCATGCCTCGCACTTCTCACATCTATCTGCTCTCTAATGTTGGACCTGAGGGCACACACGTTTAAAAAGAACAAGTGTTAGCTAACGAATTAGCTAAGTAAGATAACACATCATTAATAAAACATTTGTCCATTTAAACATTATGGAAAAGTCATTTGAATCGTTAAGGCACAAATCACATCATACATTACATCTCACATAACAAATCATCACATCAAACATCTTCATATAGGATGGGTCATCCTAAATGTGCCTAGTCATCTTTTGCATCTTCACATATAACATCTAACATCTTTGTATTTGTGACATAATTCACGCATCTCATATAACATATACATCTTTGTAAGGGTGACATAAGTCACACCCAACTAGATGGACAAACCTTACGGCTGTACATCAATGTCGTTAAGGAATGGTAAGCCAATCCCGGAGTAATCCGTATGTTCAAGACAAATGGGGCGGGTCAGACCTCCCGTATTACTCTTCACATCTTTGACCATGTTGCAAGGAGCCACCCGAGCAACCACATCTATGCACCCGCCGGGCAAGGGCAAGTACGGGTTAAGCTTATGATGTGTGAAATCGAATAGTAAAATTTATAAACACGAAACTACCATAAGACTGACTACAACACACTCACAGGCAGTGAACCTGATCGTATGCAGTATAGTAAACTGGTAAATCCGAGGTCGATCACAAGGACTAAGTAAGCAATTGTTGAAATAAAGTAGTTCAAGTAAAGAGGGGGTTTTGTGACCGAATTGTCACTTTGCAAAAAGTAAAAGTAAATAAATTAAATCCGGTATGACCGGGGCAGGGTTCGTCGGAAGACGAAAGTAAAAATAATTTGTATGACAATAATTTAAAAGGCATCCATCTTGATTTCGCTCAACAATACGCTCAGATTGCACATAAATGAAGTTCAAATCCAAATTAAGTTGATTAAATAACCGAGACTCAAACAAAGCACCAACCCCGTACCCGTCAAGTTAATGACATCATTTGACTCTCTTGCTTAAACTAGTTTCATTACAAAGACCGGTACCCCAAGACATCTTTTATAACTTCCCTAATCAAACAATTGATTTGGCTATTAAAATAACAATTATACCTATCGATTGTACCCAACCGTTAACACATTTCTCCCTATTATCATTGAATGATTATCTACCGTACCCGTCATAGATCCAATCATTTGTACCCAAACAATCAAAATGATATATGTGTAAGCAATAATTACCATTAAAGACTCACATAAATCACCAATCAATTCAAGATAAATTAAAAGGAAGAAATACGCTAAGATCACGATATAACGTTAAATGAAATCAACATTGAATTAATAAAATTGTGCAATCTTTACATATTTTCTTACTCCATCAAGATGGATGATAAAAAGATTAGCTACTCATGGAAAGACAGATAAAATTAACAATAATCAAATAGATGGAATCCATAATGATAATTGTATTATAAGATAGTCTCACAATTACGCAACTAATAATAATAATAAAGTGTGAATTAAATAAAGAGATCGAACTATGTTGGAGACTGTGATGATGATCGAATTAATGTTGCTGCTCGCGAGAAACAAGAGGAGATTAAAACCTTTCGTCTTTTGTCTGCTTGCGGCTCTCTACCACCACCCTTTCTGCCAATTTAATAATAAATATATATAGTGTATGTAGGTAACTTTTGGCAGCCAACCGACTTCATTCCTTTCTGTCTCAATTCATTTGGGCTTAGTGCAATCTTCAACATAGATGGGTTAGTTTCTTTATCAAATGGGCTGTCACATTTATTTCTTTTACTTTTGCCGAGCGCACATGTGCACCATCACGTCCCAACAAAATATCAAATGGAAGTATGAAACATAAATTATGGCCGTGAAATCAGCCACAAATCCACAATCACCTTCAAGTTCATTCCAAAGCTTAATTAATATCAATTTGGTCTTGATCTTCGTCTAAATTGCAAAGTGTAGAGTGATAAACAATTTCTTGACAACATATACTTCTTGTAATCTTTCTCCAAATGAATGCTTTTCAACCCATATTCATCATGATTTATTATAGACCTTCCGTAAGCACTCATTTCACTTTAAAATGTCATTTTCTCCAGAATTATGCTCAAGTACATGTTAATATCCTGAAACACTAACAAATACCATAAACGCACCAAATGTATACAAAACGACTCGAAAAGCACTTAAAAACAATTAAATACGATGTGGGAAATGGTATAAAATAAGGCATATCAAATCCCCCCACACTTAAGCTTTGCTTGTCCTCAAGCAATTCCAAACTTCAAAACTTAAATTACCTTGGTACATACATGGGAATGACATGTCAGTAATCAAAAAGAAGCTAAACCATACATGAAAATGAAAAGAGATGGTTAAGCAGTTTTAATCTTAAATGAAAACTGGAATGTTTGACAATACTTGATTGATACACAAGCCTCAATAACACGACCAAGCACTTAACAATCGAGTCAATGATATATCCTCTATCCTACTCCAACTAACTTACTATTGGGGTTGAATATTTGAATAATCACTCAAGGCCTAGTCGTGATGCATAATTTTTACCATAGGCTTGTACTAGAATCGTTCCTCACCGCCATGGCGCAAGCACCATAACGTCTATCAGAAGAGGTCTTTCAAGGGTTATAATGAACTCTGGAGGCTAAACAAGGTATTTAAAAGGGAATGGAAATTTGGAATAACAAATGGTGTTAAAAAGAAAATAACACAACATTTAACAAAGTTTTCACAAAATAGTCTAATCCATTAAATCCCATGTCATTAGTTGCCAACGGTCCAATACCCGAGAAGCTTTCCCGACAATACCCCCAATAGAACGATAGAAACCGACACCATTGTGGTGTATGACAATCAAACAACTCATCAACCAAGACTAACCAATGTTGACTTAAACAAACTTGCCAACCCAATTATGATACTGAAAAATATAACATTATAATCCTTTGTTGGTTATAAAGATGTACCAACTCAACTCGATAAATTGAAATAACAATGAAGCTTTTGTTGGTGTAATTGATGAACCAACTAATAAAAATGATTTGACCAAAAGTGAGAAATACCAACTGACAGCCCAAGCTCTTTTTTCATTTTTCTATTTTTTTTTTCTTTTTCTGTTTTTCAATTCTTTTATTCTTTTTTTTTTTTTGTGAGCTACTTTTACTCTGACTAATTGGTTTTTTATTTTGAACAACATTTATATTAATGATTCCGGCAAGTCACCGGAATAAAGGTACAAGAAGTATTACAACATAAAGCTAGGACTCTGACTAATTGGTATTCTCTTAATAATATTGAAACAGTGACAAATCATTTACTAATATGCTCAAATGAACGATCCAGACTTTATCCAAACAAACATGACGAAATCAATCTATTCTCAGTAACCGAGAATATCCCAACCCGACATAAAGGACAACCCCAACCATCCACTAGCATAGGCAACCAATGACCCACCAGGACTTCGACTATCGGTATGGCTAGGAAAGGTGTATATTTAAGGTGGATTTAATAACAAAGAACAGGCTAATGACAACATGTTTTCTATTGTTTCTTGCACTAAAAGTGAGTGCAACATAAGGGTTTAAACAGGTAGTTCACTAACCAGTGTAGTTAGCTACTAAGCACATTAACAAAACATGCACATAACAAATTTTTACGAAACAAGGGGTGAATATAAAAAGAACAAAGGTTTTTATCCTAAATTTGCCTCTTCTGATAAATAACACGGAACGATCAACCAGGACAAGTTCTAGAATCAACGCAATCACCGGCATACTCATAGCAAATGAAAATAATCCGGAAATGGAAAAACCAACCTCAAACTTGCACATCATAGTTCAGAGTTCTAAGTAGAACCCTTACTCTTGAATAAATCCAAAAGCCTACGAGAGGGACAAATTTACAAGGCTAATAAATCCAAACCCGTAAACACCTAGCATAACTAGAAGTGAATCAATAATCTCACAAATTTGGTGTTTTGGTGCTATAAGCGTGCTAGTCATATTATTAATCCAGAAGGGATTGCCTAATTAATCAATCAAGACACATTCCACCAATTAAATTTTGTACCAAGGGTGTAGTTAAATTGCTCATTAATATCTATAATTAGGTGACAAAAGCAATTAACTACAAGGACAAGCATGCAAAAGTTTAAAAATTCCTCTAAAATACCCGACTTTTTCCTATTTACCACCCCCCCACACTTGAGTTGGACAATGCCCTCAATGTCCAATGAACTAAGGCAAACTATGGGAAATAGGGGAAAGTAAACAAAAAACAAAATTAAGAACAAGAAAAACTTGCCGGGTATGACGGGTGTTCCATGCTTGAATGATGCCAACAAGAATATGGCGCTGAACTTACTGCCAGCATATGCATATGACAAACTTGCTATTCAACATGAACAGACGATTAACGCATAACAGGAATACCAATCAAATAGCATAACCCCAACCATCATCAAGAGTTTATTCAAAAACACACACAAAAAGAAAAATGCAAAATTAAAATATAAATAACAAAATAGAAGACACGGGTTGCCTCCCGAGAAGCGCTTAATTTATTTACGAGTCGTTAGCTAGACTCCTACCCCGATAATTACCATGGTGGGGTCTCTGACGCCCCCACACTTAAAGTGTTGGGAGGTCTACCCTTAAATGGTGAAAAACAATTACCTTTCACCTTTTTCAGAATCCAATCATTTGCTCGCCCAGCAGTATCAACAACCATCATCAACTCCTCTTTCTCATTTGATGATAAATTCGAGCACAACTCTTCAGACAACTTTACATTACCATGAGAAACAGCAGACTTCAACCGACTGTATAGTTTACGGATCTTAGCACACGGGCCATCCGTTGGTTTAGAAACAGGCACTGCTGTTGACTTCAACTCAACCTCTTTTTTCTCTAGCTTCTTGTCCAACCATTCATCAATCTGTAAATCCAAAGAACTAACACAAGCAGTTTCAACAGAGTTAGCAACATTAGGTAAAGAAATAGAACAAGTATTCGAGAATGTCACTGACTCATTCCCTGCTCTCAATGTAAGCTTGCCACGACCAACCTCAAGTTTAGCATCGGCCGTAGCAAGGAACGGTCTTCCTAGAATAAGGGGCACATTCAATGCCTCATCTGCTTCAATAATTACAAAGTCTACAGGAAAAACCAAACCACCCACCTTGACTAACACATCTTCTAAGATCCCCACAGGTTTTATTTCAGATTTATCAGCCAAATGGATTTTCATGTTAATCTGTTTCGGTTCTCCTAAGTTCAGCTTAGAATAAATAGATGAAGGCATTAGGTTAATACTTGCACCCGAATCTGATAATGAACGTTTTACAGATAAATTACCAATTTTACAAGGGATAGTAAAACTACCTGGATCCTTACGTTTTTCGGGTAACTTACCTGTCACTGCTGCTGAACAAACATCCTCAAGTACTGTAGTTGCTACCCCAGCCAGATTTTTCTTGTTCATCAAAATTTGTCTCAAACACTTCGCATAACCTGGCATCTGCACAATTGCATCTAAAAACGGTATATTAATATGCAACTTACTTAGATGACTTACAAATTTCTCCATCTGCTCCTTCATCTTATCTTTCACCAATCGCTGAGGAAATGGGATCTTAGGCTTGTAAGGCCTCACTTCCGGTTTCTCAGCTGGTTTGGATGGAACGGCCGGAGTCTGCACGGCTGGGTTCGGCTCCATCTCTATCTCATCATCAACCAACTCCTCGTCTTCATGTACCTGCACAACTGGAGTAACATCATCATCAGGTACAGGATTAGCTGAGTTATAAGTATTACCTGCTCGAGTTGTGATGGCATTAACATGCTCATTTCTAACATTAGGAGGGGTATATTTCTGCCCTTGCCCTTGGTTGTTCGATTGAGGCCTTGGGTTCTGTTGAGTGTTGCTCGGTAGAGTACCGGGTGGTCTATTAGAGTTCCCGAGCCTTTCAATCCTTCCTTCCAAGTCCTTTATTGTAGCTTGATTATTCTTCAATCCTTGATCCAACTTGTGTCCGATTCCATCCAATCGAGTAGTCAAAGCATCCAACACCGAACTCACCTTCTTGGACTCTTCTGCAACGTGCTCATTAGTTGCTCTTTGGGCACTAATGAAATCCTTCACTAACTCTCTTAGTTCTGAATCCGAGCCTTGTTGATTGTTGAACCTACTAAACCTGTTACCACCAAAACCAGAACTGTTAGTATTATAAGAAGAAGATGAGGGATAAGAATTACCTGACTGCCGGTTTTGATAACCGGTGTTTTGGTTAAAATTTCCCTGTTGTTGGTTCTGAACATAGTTAACATCTTGAACTGGTTTATCCGGGAAATCCTCGGTGTAATGCAAATCTCCGCAGGTATCACATCCGTCAGCCATAACCTTCACATCCCTTTCAAGGCTCTTGAACCTGCTTTCTTGGCCATCAACCTCTCATCCATTCGCTTAGAGAGAGCCTTAACTTCAGCAACAAGCTTCGAATCTTCGCTACTTTCTACCTTAGCGACAGTGTTTCTACTGGATCTCTTGGTTTAGTCCTCATCTCGGGTCGAATTCTCCTTGGCCATATCTTCAAGAATCTTGTAGCCTTCATTCGGGGAAATGTTGTTCAAACTACCCCCAAATGCATAACCGAGCTCCCTCTTAGACCTTCTATCCAGTCCATCGTAGAAAATCTCAAAAATCACTTCAGTACCCATATTATGTCCAGGGCAATTCCTTAGCATCTCCTTGAATCTCTTCCAAGCATCTACAACATCCTCACCACTATCTTGAGAAAAGGCCCTGATTTGATTCTCCAGCTGTCTTTGAGTTCTCACAGAATAAAACTCATCAATAAACCCTTCCCGGAGTTCAGCCCAAGTAGAGAATGAATTATCCGGTAACTCCTTAAACCATGCAGATGCCTCTCCAACAAGAGTCAAAGGAAAGAGCTCTAATTTCACAGCTTCAGCTTGCCCTTGCCCATACTGATATAATCGGCAAATCTTTTCAAATCTCTCAAGATGGGCATATGGATCACTTCTTCTAACCCCGTCGAATTTATCCTCCTCGACGCTCTTGAGATGATTACCCTTCAAAGAGAAGTCTACCAAAATCTGAGGAGGACGGATAGCTGTGCCTCGGTTGTCTGGGATAGTTCTTCTTCGTTCCCCGTAGGGAATGTTGTTCGGGTCTCTCGGTTGTTCATCACCCATTCCGTTTCTCCTCGGTTGTTGAATTTGAATTCTATTGATTTGAGGGAATACAATGTTATTCGGTTTAGGTGTTTGAACTTTGTCTTCGGTGTCCGAGTCTTCTCCTGTTCTAAAGATCCAAGCTGCGTCTTCCGAACTATTAACCACTTTATCTTTCAAGGCTTGGTCCGGTGGAACTTGATTTGCGGTTTCTGAATCTATTTTGACTGATGTGGATGGTTCCTGGTTGTCTCTTGACACAAGTCGACGTCTGACTTTCCCCGGATTAGATAATGGACTAAGCAAAGGTCGGCCAGAAGCTCTTGTGTTCATCAACTAGCAAGAACCTGCACAATCACCACAAGCAAACCGTAACCGCACCTGGTACAAATGAAATAGAAATGAAAATAAAATAAAATCTAATTAATAAAGCAATAACTTTCTCACAAATAATGTGAGAAAGGATCGAACTACAAAATTAAACAACTACTAAACAAAAGTCCCCGGCAGCGGCGCCAAAAACTTGATGTGTGAAATCGAGTAATAAAATTTATAAACACGAAACTACCAAAAGACTGACTACAACACACTCACAGGCAGTGAACCTGATCGTATGCAGTATAGTAAACTGGTAAATCCGAGGTCGATCACAAGGACTAAGTAAGCAATTGTTGAAATAAAGTAGTTCAAGTAAAGAGGGGGGTTTTGTGACCGGGGCAGGGTTCGTCGGAAGACAAAAGTAAAAATAATTTGTATGACAATAATTTAAAAGGCATCCATCTTGATTTCGCTCAACAATACGCTCAGATTGCACATAAATGAAGTTCAAATCCAAATTAAGTTGATTAAATAACCGAGACTCAAACAAAGCACCAACCCCGTACCCGTCAAGTTAATGACATCATTTGACTCTCTTGCTTAAACTAGTTTTATTACAAAGACCGGTACCCCAAGACATCTTTTATAACTTCCCTAATCAAACAATTGATTTGGCTATTAAAATAACAATTATACCTATCGATTGTACCCAACCGTTAACACATTTCCTCCTATTATCATTGAATGATTATCTACCATACCCGTCATAGATCCAATCATTTGTACCCAAACAATCAAAACGATATATGTGTAATCAATAATTACCATTAAAGACACACATAAATCACCAATCAATTCAAGATAAATTAAAAGGAAGAAATACGCTAAGATCACGATATAACGTTAAATGAAATCAACATTGAATTAATAAAATTGTGCAATCTTTACATATTGTCTCACTCCATCAAGATGGATGATAAAAGATTAGCTACTCATGGAAAGACAGATAAAATTAACAATAATCAAATAGATGGAATCCATAATGATAATTGTATTATAAGATAGTCTCACAATTACGCAACTAATAATAATAATAAAGTGTGAATTAAATAAAGAGATCGAACTATGTTGGAGACTGTGATGATGATCGAATTAATGTTGCTGCTCGCGAGAAACAAGAGGAGATTAAAACCTTTCGTCTTTTGTCTGCTTGCGGCTCTCTACCACCACCCTTTCTGCCAATTTAATTATAGTGTATGTAGGTAACTTTTGGCAGCCAACCGACTTCATTCCTTTCTGTCTCAATTCATTTGGACTTAGTGCAATCTTCAACATAGATGGGTTAGTTTCTTTATCAAATGGGTTGTCACATTTATTTCTTTTACTTTTGCCGAGCGCACATGTGCACCATCACGTCCCAACAAAATATCAAATGGAAGTATGAAACATAAATTATGGCCGTGAAATCAGCCACAAATCCACAATCACCTTCAAGTTCATTCCAAAGCTTAATTAATATCAATTTGGTCTTGATCTTCGTCTAAATTGCAAAGTGTAGTGCAAACTTGAGTGATAAACAATTTCTTGACAACATATACTTCTTGTAATCTTTCTCCAAATGAATGCTTTTCAACCCATCTTCATCATGATTTATTATAGACCTTCCGTAAGCACTCATTTCACTTTAAAAAGTCGTTTTCTCCAGAATTATGCTCAAGTACATGTTAATATCCTGAAACACTAACAAATACCATAAACGCACTAAATGTATACAAAACGACTCGAAAAGCACTTAAAAACAATTAAATACGATGTGGGAAATGGATATAAAATAAGGCATATCAGCTTAACACTTTCATCTAAATTACGAGCTCGATTTCACATCTCATATAGTTTAGGTGTTCATATTACCTAAACATTATCACATATACATCTTAACGTTTGGGCCCTTAAACGTGCACGTGTCATGGCAACTTAATAAGTCTAGTGGACTAGATGAACAAGCCATACAATCATGCACATTTCACATATCACCAACATATCATCACATTTCAATTCATCTCAAGACATTACATAGCATTTCATAGCATATCATTACATCTCATATCATTGCATAACATTTCATAGCATATCATTACATTTCATATCATAGGGACTGCATTTCAGGCCTCAACAGTCATTTACATAGCCCATATCACCTCCCGTGTAACCCCGAATACCCATAAGCAATCAAGATATCAATTGGGAAGTTATTATATGAAAACCATGTTTTTGTTGAACCCTCAGCATGTCAAAGTAGTGTATCTTACCTCGTAGAAGCGCACAAAATGATAACGTAAGTTACCGAGCTTTGCAAGTATTCCCGACTACCTATAATCATTAAACGACATAATGAGCTAAACAAATACCTACTTACTTATGTTCATGACTCAAGTCTAGATACCTATAAACATGACCCATGACAAGGCTTGATGCATCGGACATTTGATTAATACTTTAGAGCTTACATAACTCGACGGAACTCGGCATTTACTCACTAAATTAACCTTTCTGGAAACTTGACATCATAATCATCTTTTAAAAGCATTACCATTAGAAAGTAGACTCTCTCACGATTCCATGGATAGCTTATTTGTCAAAAACGGAGTTACGGTTCAAAAGTTATGGCCTTTTGAAAATTCTGTCGCTATTGCGTCGCAACTTAAGTCACTGCATTTTTGTTGCGCCTCAACTAAGGAGTTGCGCCGCAACTAGCCCCGATTCTGCACAAACCTCATTGTTTAACCTCCAAAACTTAACCAAACACACCCAAACGACCCCAAACCTTATGAACGACTTTTGTACCTCAAAATTCATCATTTTAAGATCATAATGATGCAATGAAATCATTGATTAACTGTAAGTCCCTACCGTTGAATGGATCTTAAATAAGATGTGATTCGTTATGTCAAGAGTGTGGAATCCTCTTGAGATAACTAGATTGCTACTGCCTTTCGTCAATTAATCAGTAATTAATCAACCTAAGGTCACACACGAAGTGCTAGTTCGTGTAGGAGAACACACGAGCAACAATTCGACTTTCAAGTATTTAATTCGTTCCTAATTGCGTAAATTAGCATGTATTTATACTAGTAGGGTTTTAGTTCATGTGGGCTTAGGCCTTAATCGAAGCCCATAAGCCTAATTAATCAATAACCAACCGGTCTCGTGCTGACGTCAGCACGAGGGCAATCCTGCATGCTGATGACGTCAGCACGAGGTTCGTCCCTTTGGTCCTTTTTGACTTGTACATAACGTCCAGCCATCGTTTAAGTGTTCTCTGACACTTATAAACCTTGGCTCTACATTCTTGTACCTGCAATTATATAACACACAAACATAACAATAACCATAACTTGATTTCACATTGAAGTTCAAACGTAATCATTAAATACAAACGTAAGTCCTAGCGACTTATTATTTAAACGATTACACAGATATTCCTAAGAACAAAAACGTTAATCAAATCTATGTTGCTACTGTCACACAAATCTGCATCTACAGACTCCCCCTTGACATTAGCGACTAGATTTCTTTAACGAGTTCTTTAATCTTGAACTTCAAACTCGACCATCAAACAAAAGTCTTATGCTATTTGCATGAATCTTCTCGACCAAACAAAAACCAAGAATATTCTGATAGCGTCTAACTTCTGTTCTCCAAAATCTTACTGCTGTACAAGGTGTCTCAATCAATCTTCTTTGATCACCTCTTGATAAATTGACAACTTGCATTGGATCATACATGCGCAGCAACATCTGTTTCTTTGAGTCATCAACAAACATCTGTGCTTCGCCTGACTTGATATCTATCTGCCAATAAGTCATGTTTGTCAGCAAATCTTGATCCCATTTGATAGCAGGAACTTCTTTAACACATTCAATCTTTCTTTGAACAAAATGAACTGTGCCATCTGGTTTTGTAATCTTCTTCATTGGCCTAGGTTTAATCAACCTATCTTCAGGTTTCAAACCTCTTTCACTAAAATGCCAAATTCTTTCTCTTTGGAATCTCTGCCAATAATAATCAGCATTTCCATTCTTCTGAAGATTAACGAACCATCTTCTTCCTAAATCTATCAAATCAGATTCACTAAGACTTTGGAAATGTCTTGCACTGATTGACATATACTGGCAACCTTCTTTTCTCTTGATAACAAATAGCTTAATTCTATGATCATAGAACCAACTCTGTATCACTGAGAAATAAGTAGGTGCGTCCTTGTCTGAGATGAACTCCCAAAACATCGACGGCTTATCAAATCCACCCATTGGCATACCAGTACGTCCTCTATAAACTGGAACCCATCTATTTATACAAAACTGAGGGTCTTGCTCCGCCGGAGGTATATTAAAATTTCTAATATTAAACTCTCGCGTAGCATTTATCTTCCAGCCTAAATCAACAATATATTCATGTTCTTCATGCACTAACTTTGCAAACACTTTGAATCTTAACTTTGCAGCATTTCTTGGATCATTTGGACTTTCTCTGATCGGATTAAGTCTGAAATGTTCCTCTTCAGCTATTGGTTCAACCAGAACGTCTCTATCTTCATTAAAGACACGATTGAAATCATAAGGTTCTTCCATCAACCTTTGTCTATCAGCTTCAGAAACAAATTCTCCTTCTTCCAGATCTTCATCAATGATACTATCTAAGTCATCATCAACATGATCAATATCGTCCAATGCACCTATTTGGATCTCATCTGCAATTTAAAAAATTCAAACACACAAAGATAAAAGAACATAAAATATATAAGTCAAGACATAAAAACAAGTATAAATACATAAAACAGGATAAAATAAATAATATTATACCATAAATATAATGTAACTATTACATCAATATTTATCTTATAATCTTTATCTATTTAACTAACAAAAATTAATAACATTAAGGTTGATAATCTGAGTCTTCAGGATCATCAGAACTAGAACCAGAGACAAACGGTAAACGATTTACAATCATTAATCGTTTTCTCTCTTTCTTATGACGATCTGTATCTGACCATTGATCACTATCAAGATCAATATTGGCCTGATCAACCTCAAAGTTATGACTTTCCCATACTTTAGCTTCTGCCTCAACTCGAATATGAGGATCATTCCCAAATTTCTCTGCAATCTCCCATTCTATTCTATCTTCTTCTGATCTCACACTCCGTGGATTATGATAATCAGGATTTTTACTAGAATTTGAGTTACCTGAATTGGAATCTTCATCATCTTCTGAGTTATCTGGATCATCAGGATCTGCATCTGGAGCAGCAGCCATCACAGCTTTTCCTTTCTGAGTCCCAGATGTACTAGCACCAGATGTACCAGCAATCTCTGACTCTCTTTGTCTTGGCGACTCCCCCTGAACATCTGCAGTCTCTGAATTAATCACATTAACAGCATCACCATCAGTATCTTGACCTTGATCTTGATTCTCTGGCTCAACAATGTCTCTGGTTGGTGGATCTTGAGTTGGATCTTGATCATCTTGATCATCATCTCTTCGCTTCTTTGCTAGCTCACCATCCTTACAACCATCTTTATCTCCCCCTTGAGACAAGAATCGGTCAAGTCTATCTGCAAGAGAATGAACAAGAGCATTCATAATGTCCATCTCTTCTTGATGTTTTGCAGCTTGGAGGTTCAACTGTTTCTCCAACGCTGTGACTCGCATCTCTAACAACTTCTTCTCCGAAACAATACGACTCAGCTGAACTTGTACTGGCAAAGCTGAATCTGAAGTAGAAGCAATGTGCGATGTAGAAGCAGGCGGTGGCATCGTAGTCTCAAATGAAGGCATACGAACATGAAAAGTTCCCGATGGAGGCATCTGCGGTCTTTGTAATGGCAACAACAGATGATCTATAACTGTAGCAACAGGAACTAACGCCTGAGTAGGAGTAGAACGAGGTCTAGGAGCAGGAACTGTCGCCTCTGGCTCCTGACGAACTGACGACTCTGGAGCTCTAGTAGTCGTAACAGTTGTAGCCTCAGTGACAATTCTAGCATGAGAACCATCTAAACGAATCGTGAACTTGGTTCTCGGCCTTTTCTCTCCAACAGAAGTACCAACTGAAGTAGTAGACACCAAAACTGGAACTTCAGTAACAGAAGCTCTCAAGGCAGCAACTGATGGTGTATCAACTGATCCGGGTGTATGAGACATCTCCATAGCAGTATGATACTCAGCAAACTCCCTATCAATCTCTGACTGAGGTCGCTGAAGGGCTTGAATCTTCTCAACAGCATCAATCCCTTTTCCTTGTCTTCTTCTTCTCTTCAGTGGCCTATCTTCATTATCATTTTCATTTTCTGAACCATCATCAGCATTAACAGCAACAACATGTGGTTCAGAAGGACCAACAACATCTACTGGAGCAGAGGTAGAAGTAGCAACCCCAGTAGTTGGCATCACAAGATTTGCCGGATCATCAATATCCTCCTCTAGAGCATCCATCTCCGAATCATCTTCCGGAACATCAGTAAATAAAGGAACTTCATTCAATCCCTCAAACTGATTAGCTCTCTCTACTTGAGGATCATCTTGATCTTGAGCATCATCAGCAGCAGCAGCAACAGGTTCATCATCTTCCCAACCTTGTCTTGGAGCAACATAGTCTGGATTAATCAAATGTCCAAACAATGGTGGATTATCAACATTTGCTGGAACATTATTACCAGCAGAGTGTGACATCATGTCATTAAACACTCTGTGAGTAAGATGACCTAAATTAAACGTATCACCAACGAATGGTAAAATAGCTGCTTTATGTCTGATAATAATCATGACAAATCTCGGAAAAAGAAAGAATTTCTTTTCATTTCCATAACCTCTCAGTTGCTTAACAAAATTATCAAAAATGTACTGAGAAAATCTGTAAGGCTTGTTCAATACAAGAGCAACTAGCTGAGAAGCCGACTGCATATTCATCTGATCATAACCGGCACTACGATGACTAATAGATCTCAATAGGTAGTAGGCAAGCAATCTCCATTTGCCTCTCAAACTAGATTTGGGATAAGGATGCTTAATCAAACCAGCATATCCCATACGTCTTAGAGCACCGTCATAGAAACTTTCTTCATACTCTGTAGGACCTTGCTCTAACACATCATTACCAAGATCTAAAATCGTCCTTAACTCTCCAGCAAGAAAACTGAATATTACGTCCCTGAACAGTAGTGCGAATAACAGTATGAGCACCCATATGTACTTGTCTGGCTGAATTCCAGAACTGAGTAATATAGTCTCTGATCAATGGAGGGTTCTCGGTAAGAGCAAATTGAATACGCGAGCGTGCGAGAAAATGTAGAACATCGTGAAACTCTGCCGTGCATCCTTGCTGAGTAATGCTGATATCAATAGCAGCATTATGCTCCTTAACAAAGACACGAGCATTAGCACCTTGTCCTGACATCCCAATGTCAACTTTGCCTATAAATACAAGACATTGCACAACAAGAATAACACACAACATATACTTTGCAAACCTGCAATATTCTTGGTGAACTTGTGCAATATTCTCTCAATCGCTAAAAGGAACATTTCACAACTTTAAGTGTTTCGATTGTTTAGAGAATTTCCAAGTGTAGATCAATTGTAGTTCATAGGTTGTTAGGATACTTACATACTTTGTATTATCTTGGTTCTGCAACAACCTTGTAATTTATTTAAAGTTAATAAATAAATTACACTTGAAAATTACATATTGTCTCACCAATTTACTTTACAAGTATTTCATATTATTGCATGTAATCTATCCAAGAACTTGGTATATACTCACTGCAACTGGTCGTCTCCAGTTCAGTGCTTATATTGCAAAGTAACTCCACCATTGACATTGAGGTGTCTTCAGGTAGTACCATCTATTGAGTTGGGACTTACAAGTGGTATCAGAGCAGAAGGCTAAAATACTTGCCTAGATCTGCTTAGATGACTACTACTGAAGGTGGAGATGGTTCTGGTCAAGGTGAAAACCCTCTGAATACTAATTCACCACCTCTTCAAAATGTTAATACAAACCCTCCTCCTCCTACTGCCCCAAACCATGTCCATGTACATTATTCTAACACTCCTGTTCCAAAATTTGATGGAAACAGTGAGACCTTCGGTACATGGAAGGCCAGAATGCTTTTGCATTTTGGTGGGATAGAGAGATATATGCTGAAAATCCTTAAGGATGGACCGTATATAACCATGTCTCTTGGGGTAAGTCCTCTTCTTGATCCAACTGGAAGAAGAGGTTCCAGAGAAAAGCTCGAAGACCACTGGTCTGATGAGGATCGTAGACTTGTAGATCTGGACACCAGACTCAAGAACATGATCCTTGGAGCTGTCCCTGAAGACTTAATTCCAATACTTGTGTTGTTCCCCAGTGCCAAGTCAATGTGGGATGAATTAGTCATTCAGTTTGAAGGAGGTGATGACACCATTGTCACCAGAAAGGTTGCCCTAAACAAGAAGTATGAATCCTTCTTTGCTCTACCCAATGAAAGTCTAACTGGTACTTACACCAGGTTTTCTAGCCTCATTAATCAGTTGAGAGGCTTGGGTATAGAGAAGGATAAGGATATTCTTCTTGAGAAGTTTTGTGATATTCTTCCTTCCAAATGGGAAAATATGGTTCTTGTCTTAAGACAAGGTAAAACCCTGCACAGTCACACTCTTGCATTGCTCTATGGAGCCTTCAGATTCACTGAAGATAATAATGCAGCAAGACTGGTGGCTGAGCAGGATGCCATGAACCATGCCCAGAGTCCCAAGGTTGCTAGTGTAACTGAGCGACCTTGTACTGCTTTAATGTCTACAGAGAGTGTCCAGGCACACTCAATGAAGGAGATGTTAAACAGTTTCTTGAACTTGGTCTGACCACTGAAATCAGTGATGGTTGTGATGAAACTGACGATGATGATCTGGTAGCCATGATTTCTAAAACCTTTAACAGGTTTAAGCATAAATCTAAAAGATTTAATGGCCCAAACAATGCTTCCAGCTCCAGCTCTCTGGATAAAACCAATCTTACCTGCTATAAATGCGGTAAGAAAGGTCATTTTATGAAGGAATGCAGATCTAGTCAGTTGAACAACCAAACTGGTCCCCCTGTCCCTAATTTCAATCGGCCTGATGATAGCTACAAAGCTAAATATAAGAAGCTTAAGGCCCAGATTGCCCTCCTATCCATGGAAAAGAAAAGTGTTGATGCATGTTGATGTGACAACAGCAACTTAGATTTAATTAGTCTTTTAGATTAAGACATTATGTTACTTTATGTCTTATTTATATATGTGTAATTGATAGATTATGGACTTCATGTTTTAGTAATGATCGATTACATGTTTTGGTGTTATATATATGTTTATATATGATGTTTGTTATGTGTGTTATACAAGTACAAACAGAATATACGTTAGGTTCCTTGTACATGAAATACTTGGAAAATAACTAGGCATAGATGCTGATGGAAATTAGTACTAACGAAGATAATCTTCGTTAGGAACAAACGAAGATAATCTTCGTGATATGGGCTGGGCTGCTAAGTTCGTAAGAACAAAGCCCAGCAGGCCCAATATCAATCAGAAACATATATATATGAATGGAAATCCTAAATTGTAGAGTTCGTTCAACTCACATAGATCTCCAGCGACTAAGTTCGTTTCTAACATTTAGAAAACGAAGATAGGATACATACGGCTGATTATATACTTATAATTAGCAATATATTCGATAACTAATCAAACTAGTTATCTCGTGAGGATTCCGCACTCATGACATAACAATAGACGATCTCGAGAGCGATCTGTAGCTATCGAGGGATTCACAAGTGGTATCAGAGCCATTCGATATCTTATCGAAGGTTCGAGATCGTTTGTTTGATTGTTTTCCTCCCAAAAACCTCCCGAAAACCCTAACAGTCGCTAAGTTCGTTTTCCTTACGAACTTAGCAAAACGAAGATAGAAAACGAATTTATCTAATTTTCGTTTTGAATCTTCATCAAACGAATATAGCTTACGAACTTAAGCTATCTTCGTTCAGAACCTCACCTTACGAACTTAAGCTATCTTCGTTTCAACCCTCATTTTCGTTTAAACATTAACTTTCCAATATCTTTGTTCACTTATGGCTTCCTCATCTTCAACCAACAATGCTGTTGCCCAATACCTCAATTCTCTCGTTTATCATGATCATCTTGTAGGACGTACTAATTCTCCACCAAAGTTAGTTTCATTAGCTGACTTCTGGGCATGGAGAGGTCGATTTGAAGATTTTATTCAACGAGAAGACTTAAACATGTGGCTCATGATCACTGAAGGTTATGAGTGGCCCACTCTTACTGTGAATGGAGTTACTTCTACATACAAGGTGGGAGAATTAACAGGTGAAGAAAAGGCTAACTATGCTATTGAAGTAAAGACTCTTTCCACTCTTCGTATGTGCATTCCTCAAGAGTTGGTGTACCTGTTTCCTAAACAGGAATACAAGACTTCAAAGCAACTGTTCGATGCTATTGAAGCTCACTGTGAAGGTGATCCACTATTGAAGCAAAATAGAATTAAAATGCTCAAGAAACAATTTGACTGCTTCAATGCTACAAAGAATGAACAAGTTGAGGATCTTATACTGAGATATCAACATCTTCTTGCTGAATTAGCTTACTTTGACCTTAAATACACTCCTACTGAGATAGTGGATAAATTCGTTTTCCTTACGAACTTAGCAAAACGAAGATAGAAAACGAATTTATCTAATTTTCGTTTTGAATCTTCATCAAACGAATATAGCTTACGAACTTAAGCTATCTTCGTTCAGAACCTCACCTTACGAACTTAAGCTATCTTCGTTTCAACCCTCATTTTCGTTTAAACATTAACTTTCCAATATCTTTGTTCACTTATGGCTTCCTCATCTTCAACCAACAATGCTGTTGCCCAATACCTCAATTCTCTCGTTTATCATGATCATCTTGTAGGACGTACTAATTCTCCACCAAAGTTAGTTTCATTAGCTGACTTCTGGGCATGGAGAGGTCGATTTGAAGATTTTATTCAACGAGAAGACTTAAACATGTGGCTCATGATCACTGAAGGTTATGAGTGGCCCACTCTTACTGTGAATGGAGTTACTTCTACATACAAGGTGGGAGAATTAACAGGTGAAGAAAAGGCTAACTATGCTATTGAAGTAAAGACTCTTTCCACTCTTCGTATGTGCATTCCTCAAGAGTTGGTGTACCTGTTTCCTAAACAGGAATACAAGACTTCAAAGCAACTGTTCGATGCTATTGAAGCTCACTGTGAAGGTGATCCACTATTGAAGCAAAATAGAATTAAAATGCTCAAGAAACAATTTGACTGCTTCAATGCTACAAAGAATGAACAAGTTGAGGATCTTATACTGAGATATCAACATCTTCTTGCTGAATTAGCTTACTTTGACCTTAAATACACTCCTACTGAGATAGTGGATAAATTCCTGGATGGTTTGCCGAAAGCTTACAAAGAGTTTCGTCATGGTTTGCAAGAAAGAGCTGATTATGCATCTCTTCGTATAGATGGAGTAATATCCACTCTAAGAAACAGAGAAATGAAGGATAAGGCAAAGGATCTTCAAGACAACTTCACACAAGATCCATCTCTCTATCATGCCACTATGAAAAATCCAACAGCTGATGTTAATGCCTTCTTTTCTGGAGTTGGTAATACTGGTGAGACAGACAATCGTGGTCCACTGATGGATGGAGATGATTCTTCCGGATTCATGGCTACTGATGCTGGTAACAGGGGTAAAAGGCTAATGAAGGTGCAAAGACTGGAAATATGAAGTTCGGTAACATTACATCCTCTTCTGCTGGTTACAAGTCCATGCCAATAAATATGAAATCAGCTGAGGGTAGGATGAATGTATTTGCTGCCATGTGTGCTGCACATGAAGCTTTTGTTGCGGGTAGAATCACAGATCCAACACTTATTGATGAAGATTACGACCAGATAGATCCAGATGATGTTGAAGAAATGGATCTGAAATGGCAACTGGCCATGATCACCAGGAGAGTGCAAAAGTTTATGCAAGGAACAGGCAGACAGCTTACTGGAGGTACTCAGGGCTTTGACAAGTCAAAGGTGAAGTGCTATAACTGCGAAGGTTTTGGACATTTTGCCAGAGAGTGTCAACGGCCTAAGAGAGAGGCCAATGTTACCTCTACACGTCAAGATAGAGGTGGTAATCATCCGTTCAATCAAAATTCAACTAGAGCTCTTTTGTTGACTGATGATCCTACTGCAAATGTCAACGGCAATGACAAGGCTATAGTAGCTGTTCAACCCGATGGTTCTTATGTTTGGAATCTTCCACATGATGAGACCAATAACGCTTATTTGGCTGAAATCCTTGATGATATGGCTCAAATAGTTGATTCTCCTGATGACTTCTTGGACACCACAGTTTACCACAGTGAAGAGCAATTGTATGAAAATACTAAAAGTTCGAAATTGGAATCTGTTGCTACTGGTGTACATGATTCTGATTCTGAATCTGACGTTGAGTTAGAAAATGTCAAGAACCTTGATGAAGTGAAAGCTGCTGAGGTTAAAGAAGATTCTGCTACAGAAAAGGGTAAAAAGACAATTGAAGAGCAGATGCAAGAGTTCAAGATTTCCGGCTGGCATGACTGTGGATGACTTTGTTGCTTACATGGCAGATTGCAAAGAGGCAGACAACAGGTATCTTATTCTCTACATACTATTGTTCATGTTTGCAAAATTGTTAATCGAATGTTTGATGAAATTGAACAAAAGAATGAACAAATTAAGAAATTAGAATCTGCTGTCAATGCTGCTCATGATGAAAGAGATAAGTTAATTAAAAAGGGTCTAACTGTAAATGATAAAGAAAAATTCTTCAAGGAAAAAATTAGATCTTTAGAGTCTGACATTAGAGCTATGAAAGATAAAGTCAATCAGTCTGTGGTCGTAGAAAGAGTAGGTAGTGAAGCTTACTCCTTGTTAGCTAGAAAGTGTGCTACCATTGAAAAGAAACTTGCTGATGCTAGGATAGAAATCTTGGAATTAAATGCTAAATCTGATTCTGCTAGACATGCTGAGCTTTTAATGCATATGACAAAGTTTGAGGATTCTTCCTCTAAGAGTCTTGACACTGCTAAGATCTCTTATAAAGACGTGCCTCCTCCTTTCAATAATAACTATACTTCTGTTGAACCTAATATTCCTGAAATTCTACTTCAGCCTAGTGTTGTAGATGGTAATCCAAAAGACTCAATTCCTGAGGCAAAGATGCCTGAGGGATCAAAAGAGTCTAAAGACGTTTCTTCTCAACCTAACAAGGAAGAGAAATTGAAAGGTGTTGTCCTAAACCAGTCTACTCCTAATGGTCAGAAAGACAGTATTGTACACTTTACACTTCATAAGAGTAATAGGGTCTATACTGAGTTAGAATTCCCATTAGAATCTATTGACCCTAAGAGGATTGATAAAGTCTGGGATGTAGCTATTGAGGATATGAAGAAATTAAGTCAGCTGCGTCTCATTCCGTTACCTAAGCAGTCTAGGATTAGAAAATCTGAAGACGAATTAGCCATTAATGAAGAAGCAACTAAGGCTTTAAAGCACATCTTAATGCCTGCACTTAAGAAATCTCCAAGTAAAGGTAAACATGAGAAAGATGGTGCTAGAAAGTCTACAATATCACCAACTAAACGAGACCCTGAAAGAGAAGATCAAAGAAAAACAAGTAAGTCAGTGGACACTAGTGCTAACAATGAATCTGTAGGTACCAATAAAAAGGTAGATACAAACAAAAAGTTCAAGGTCCTCTCCTGCTTTGCTTGTCATGAAAAGGGTCATGTTTATAGTGTATGTCCAAATAGACCTCGAAGATCAGGTTCTCCTTCAAAGGTTTCTACCTCGGAAGGAAAAAGGGGGTTGGGTAATGATAAACAGGTTGATGAGGCTAAAGTTCAATCTTCTCCAAAACCGTTTACTATACCTCAACGGCGTGAATCTCCACTGAAAGGTTCATCAGGAAAGGTTCATGAGAATTCAAATCGTTTTCAAACACCTCCACGACCTGCTCGTTCTGCTCCTAGAAATCAAAATTCATATTATGACCAAATTCATTCAAGTGTTCGACCTTCTTATGGCCCTTATTCTCCTAGACCTTCTCCGACGAGAGGTCAGAAGTCTCCTCCAGTGAGAAGACGAGACGAGAATCATGTCCTACCCACGGCTTCGAGCAATGGATATTGGACTGAACTAATTCTCAGGGATGAGAAGGGTCGACCCAAACCTAAGAAGGTTTGGGTCCCCAATGAAAACTAATTTTTCTCATTTTATGTGCAGGGAGTTCCTAGGAAACCAATTCATTTATGGTACCTTGACAGTGGATGCTCCAGGCACATGACAGGGGACAGGAAGCTCTTGTCCAATTATACTGGTATAAATGGGTCGTACGTTAGTTTTGTTGGATCCAAGGGCGGAAACATCACCGGTCAAGGAGATGTCGTCAATGGACAACTTACTCTAGAAAGAGTAAACTATGTGGAACAACTTACTCATAATCTAATGAGTGTCTCACAGATCTGTGACAAGGGAAACAATGTTCATTTCACAGAAAAGGAGGCATTCATCTTGAAGCCGGGTTTCGTTATTCCAGCGGAATGGATAATGCTCAGAGCTCCTAGGAAGAGAGACATCTATGGCTTAGTTTTAGGTGTTGATAATCCAACGGAGCCCCTCTGTTTGTTGAGCAAAGCAAATGAGTCTGAATCTCTCCTCTGGCATCGTAGAATGGGACATATCAACTTTCGGAAGATGAATGAACTTATTAGTCTTGGATTAGTTGAAGGTGTTCCAGTTAAGAAGTTTGGGATGGAAGATAAATGTGTACCGTGTTTGAAAGGAAAGCAACATAAGAATCCTCATAAACCAAAGGTGCACAACACTATATTCAAACCATTCGAATTACTTCATATGGATCTCTTTGGTCCTGTGAACGTAAGAAGTATTGGGGGGATGTCCTACTGTTTAGTGATCACTGATGATTACTCAAGGTACTCATGGGTATTTTTCTTGAAGACAAAGGACGAGACCGCAAACCGGTTTATGGATTTTGTTAGACAAGTTGAGAATGTCCATGAAGTTAAAGTTAAGAGAATCAGGAGTGACAATGGCACTGAGTTCAAGAATAATACTATTACTGTTTTCTGCTTGACCAAGGGTATTCAACATCAATTCAGTGCACCGCATGAGCCACAGCAGAATGGAGTAGCTGAAAGGAAAAACAGGACATTGATAGAAACAGCTAGGATGATGCTTGCTGATTCAGGGCTTCCTGTTACTTTCTGGGGGGAGGCAGTGAATACAGCTTGTCACATTTTAAATCGGGTTTTAACAGTTAAACGGTTTAAGAAAACTTGTTATGAACTTTTGCACAACACAAAGCCCAATTTGCAAAATGTTGAGCCGTTTGGTGTTCCTTGTACTTTTCTTAAAGTTCTTCCTCAGGGAAAATTTGATCCTAAATCTGAGGAGGGTTTCTTTTTAGGTTATATACCTAGTACACCAATTCGGCGTGTGTATAATCAGAAAACTGGCAAAGTTAATTTTGGTACAAATGTGGTAATTGTCAGTCATAAACCTGCTGTACACATTGGTCCTGCTAATGACTTCGATTATGATGGTGTCTTCACCTCTTTTCATGGTCCTGTTTCTTTTACAGGTGTTCCGACTGTGGAGGATGTAGTTACTCTTCATGATCCACTTGATGGTGGGCCGGTTCCTGTTTCTTCTCCGGTTTCCTCACCATTCTATGAGCCTGCTTCCAAATCTGGAGAATCAAGTGGGACCAAAGAAGCAGATTCTACCTTAGAGACTGCTCCTAAAGATCCTAATGATCCTTTACATATACCTCTACCTAACACTCCCTTCTATGATACTGACGACACGGAAGGTGAAAATCAGGAGGAGCCTAAAACTCCAGAGCAACATGTGCAGACTAACTTGGGAAATGATCTTACAGTCGATACGGTTCCTCAAACAAGAGTCAACAAGGATCATCCAGTAGAGCAAATCATTGGTGATGCTTCTGCCTCTGTTCGCACGAGAAATCAGAATAGAAAAAATTTGTCAAGTATGTTTGCTGAAATTAAGGATACTGGGGCAATTACTTGGTACTTGTACTTTTGCTTCATCTCTCAGGTTGAGCCTAAAAATGTTGGAATGGCTCTTAAAGATCCGTCATGGGTTAAGGCGATGCAAGAAGAATTGGCTCAGTTTAGGAAGCTTGATGTATGGAAGTTAGTTGACTTACCTCAGGGTGAATCTCCTTTATCAACGCGATGGGTTTTTCGTTGTAAAAAGGATGACAAAGGTGTAGTCACTCGCAATAAGGCTCGGTTGGTGGTTAGAGGTTTTGAGCAACAAGAAGGCTTCGATTACGATGAGACATTTGCACCAGTAGCTAGACTTGAAGCTATTCGATTATTTCTGGCATATGCTAGTTATAAAGGTATAAAGGTGTATCAACTTGACGTAAAGAGTGCCTTTTTGTATGAGGAAATAAGAGAAGAAGTGTATGTAGATCAACCTCCCGGGTTTGAGGATCCAGACTTCCCTAATAGAGTATATCGTCTTGATAAGGCTCTATATGGTTTACATCAGGCTCCTCGATCATGGTATGAAAAACTGTCTACTCATCTGCATGAAAATGGTTTTACTAGAGGTTCTATTGACAGCACGTTATTTATCAAATGGAAAGGGAAGGACTACTTGCTTGTACAGGTTTACGTCGATGATATTATTTTTGGTTCATCTGATGAGAATATGTGCAAGGAATTTGAGCATAGCATGAAGGCTAAGTTCGAAATGAGTGCTATGGGGGAATTAACTTTCTTCCTTGGACTACAGGTGGATCAACTGAAGGATGGGTTCTTTATTCATCAGACCAAGTATGTTCAAGATCTTCTTACTAGGTTTCGAATGACCGATGCTAAAGATGCTATTACTCCCATTCAGACTAATCATGGGCTGTGTCCTGAAAAGACTAATGATCCAGACGTCGATGCAACTCAATATCGGGCTATCATTGGTTCCTTGATGTATCTGACGGCTTCACGTCCAGATATTACCTTTGCTGTTTGTATGTGTGCTAGATATCAGGCTAATCCGAAAGAGTCACATTTGAAAGCTGCGAAAAGGATTCTTCGTTATGTGAAGGCCAAGCCTCGTCTAGGGCTTTGGTATCCCATGCATGGTTCTTTTGAATTCAAAGCTTATACTGATTCAGATTATGGTGGCTGCAGTTCGGATAGGAAATCAACGTCGGGTGGATGTCAGCTTTTAGGGGGGAGAATTATATCGTGGCAGTGCAAGAAGCAGACATCTGTTGCACAGTCTACCTGTGAAGCAGAGTACATAGCTGCTAGTCAATGCTGTTCTCAGGTACTTTGGATACAGCAACAATTGCGCGACTATGGTATGGATATCTCAGACTCTCCTATTTGTATTGATAATAAGTCTGCCATAGATATTACTAAGAATCCGAAAAACTTTAAAGTCACTAAGCACATAGATATAAAGCATCACTTTTTACGTGACTGTTTTGAGAAAAAGCTTATTCATTTAGAAAAGGTTATTACTGATGATAACCTTGCTGATCTTTACACTAAAGCTTTTGATAGACCTCGTCATGAGTTGTTATATCAACTCAATGGTATGAAGAATGCCGAGTAGTTTCTCTCAAAGAACTTAAATTTTCTTTTCGAGTCTTAGTAGTTTAAGTCGTACATAGATAGAGTCATATAAAAAAAAAAAAAAAAAAAAAAAAAAAAAAATAGAAAATCCAAAAATATAATAAATAAAGTAAGGTTACTGCACTACATGATTAGACGTGACGATACTTTAGCTTTTAAGCCTACTTAATTGTACTTTAAAATGCTCAGTTCAGTGATACCATTATATGATGTATCGATAGACAAAGTACCAAGGTTTCCTTATAATCTGAACTTAAATGTATACAATGTTCTTATGGGAAACGTATTCAGATATATGGCTGAGAATGCTTGTTCTTAAAATAGACAAGTCCTTTAAATCTTATGAAAGATCTTGCATTGTAATTATGTATATTTGGTCTTTATAAAGAAGGTCTCGGATACATACATGTGTATGTATTGTTTTTTGGATGTATATTTGTGACAAAGATATGCAAATATCAAATAAATATGTTGAAAATATGAAGCTAATGTGGCCTTTGAGATTCGAACAAGTAAGTCCTTGGGGTGTCTTTGTATACCTAGCCTACCTAAAGCTTCCAACTTGGGATAGGTTGTCAAAAGTTCGCTACACGGGTCTCATCGAAAGTCACGGGTTTTCATAAGTGCTTTAAAAATAATGTCACAAATATGCAAGTACTTGGCATTATGCAATGTTGAGTATATTTCCGTACGTGAGTCAAGTTAAGTCGCTTTACGCGTGAGGAATCACCGACCTGTCACCGCTGACTTGATTCTTAAAGACTTTCTCACTTTACTCACCAAATGTCTTAATCTTAGTGCTTGTGTCGATTGTGAGAGTGTATCTGAATATGGGGCACATAAGTTCGCAAACTAAATTGTGGCATGAGTAACTTACTAGGTTACATGGTGACTGTCCTTGGCTCAAGTAATACGAAAGTGCCACAAAACCAAAGAGAAACTGGAAGTACCGAGTGTTTAAGAGGACAAACATATTGGTAATCGTTTTTGGATCACTGTTCATACCTAATAATAAGAGAATTCATTTCTCAAATTTCGGGCTTATGTAAATGCTAATCTGAACTGATCAGTAGTAACCAAGTAACATGTGAATAATGAATAAATTAAGTTAACTAGTTTATTATTCTGTAATTTTTATTCTGATTTATTTTCCATTTTATTGAGTCAAAATAGTATTTTCATAAGTTCTTATTGCACGAGAGATCCTACTTAAATTCTGATGAGTATATGTTTTGCTGAATTCATTCATGTGAATTCTTGATGAGGTTATGTGATTTGTACAAAAGAAGATTTTCTGATATGGACATTAATTTGTTTAAGTTTAGAAATGATCTTTTAAGTGTTATGTGAAAAGTCAAAGTTATTTGAAATCTCACAAGTTTAAGTTGTTACTAGTTACGAATTTAATTAATAACTTGGTGACATTTTAGGGTTTGACAATGGAATGACCTCCCTTGATCTTTTGTTAGAATCTTTGTTATTTCGTATCTGTTAACCCTAATTTTGTGTGTTTTTAGCTTGAATTTTCTGCATTATTATGCTTTTGCTCTTAATGCGTTATGAGTTTTTAGTAAGTGTGTAGTGTTCAGGTTAAGAAGATAAAGTTGGAGTGCTGATTTTTGCAAATACAGTGTTATTCATACGGATGATATTGTGGAGACAACATATTTGGTGTGAAGTGACAATATTGTGATGCAGATATGAGCACGTGAAGGAAGAATACATGAACTTGCTTTTGGAGTATTTATTTACTTTACAATTCATGTATTTAGTGAAAATAATCAGATTTGATACTTGTTTCTTTTGATTTTCGTACCTTGACTTATGACATGATTTCGGAAACCTTACAAAGTTCTTCATTGGATTTTTGGACTATTCATTGTTTGTTTGTTTGTTTTGTAGACGGCTTCTAATATGGGACTTAAGTGTTTCAAGATGGTTTGCTGTCAAGCATCTCAATGATTAGAGAAATGTTCTCCGTATCATGGTCATGATTGGTAACGCTGTTAATATGACAATTGATTATTTTCAGGTTTGTTGATGGTTGGTTTTACACTTTGGGGTTCTTTTTATTCAAGATTATAATGTTTGTCAAATACTTACATTATGATGATGATTTTGGTTGATGGAACTTCTTGGTACAAGGCATGAACAAGTTGCTTTTAACGAGTTTTTGCTATGTACAGGATTAGGTAAACAGTCACGTCGTGGAAAATTTCGTGATGGAAAATCTGGAAATTTCCTGAGCTTGAAATGATTTCTCACGAACTTAGCTGTATCTGGAAATTTCTAAGTCCTCTAACGAAGTTAGCAAATCTATTTTCGTTTTGTTCTGTTTTAACGAAGATAACTTCTATCTTCGTTCAGAAAGTTAGAATTTGTTTTGTTCCAGTTGTTCTTACGAAGGCTAACTTCGTTCGAACATATTTGTGACCGATTACCTAACCGACCTGTTTTAACCCGTTTTTACCAACTATATAAATACAAGGTTAATTTCGTTTTATCTTTTTACACTTTCATAATTATTCAAGAAAACGAATTTAATCCTCTTCTTCTGCAAAAACCCCTTCCCTATTATCACTCAAATCACTTGATTTCACTCGATCTTCTGCTTGTTGTTTCGATTAGTGTTGAAATTAGTGATTCAGGTATATTATCGAGTGTTTTCATTCACAAATCCCCAATTCTAATTGGTTATTTTGCCAATTTTTGCAAGAACTTAATCGGTTTTTATAAAAATTTAGATTTTTAGGGTTTAATTTCGTTTTGAGATTTTAACCCATTGAATCTTTAATTCGTCTGTAAAATCGAAGTGGGTTATGCTTCAATTACTTGATACAAAAGTTTTGTATTTTATTTCGGGCAATCGAATGTTAATCAATTGTTTTTCAAATCGAATGTTCGATTTTGAGATGGGCTGCTGTTCAGAGTGCTCTTACGAACTTATTCTTCGTTTAGTATCTACGAACTTAGGTTCTGAGCAATGCTTACGAAATTAGTCCCTATTTCCTACTTACGAACTTAGAAGTTATTGTTAACTAACGAACTTAGTTATGTTTTATTTTAGCATGCTATCTTCGTTTATTGTTAACTAACGAACTTAAGCCCTATTTTCGTACAGATTCTTTTTACGAACTTAAAGAGTAATGTCGTACAGTTTTAACTTACGAAATTTTTGATTAAGTTCATCCAAGTCTGCCACTCATTTATTGTGCTAATCTCGTAATTGTTTTTATATTGTGATTTGTTTTACAGAAATGGCTCTTGCTCCGCGTCAATTCATTAAGAAGCACAATCTTGCTCTAAATCTTGATCCAGATCAACATAATTGCGACCATTATCATGAGATGTTTGATTATATCGCTCGCTCAAGGCTTTCTTTTGCATTTTGTGATTCACCAAGACTCATTAGGCAGTATATCGATGCTTTCTGGAGGACTGCTCATGTGGTTATGGTTAATGGTCATAGTTTTGTTCGTGCTACTGTCGAAAGGAATCACATTTGATTTCAATGCTGCAATGCTTCGTGATATTCTGCATTTAGGTGAAGAACCAGACGAAGCAGTGGAATTGGCTTATGAGTTTGAACTTATTCGTCGATGTTTTCAGAGGATGGGCTATGTTGGTGAAATTAAACTTCCTTTTGACAAAAGTGGATTTCAAGGACGATGGAGATATCTTGCTTACGCCTTGTTGGTATGTCTGAGCAATCGTAAGGCTGGATTTGATCAGCTTTCTGCTCAGATTTCTTCGCAGATGGTTGCCTTGGTCTATAATCGACCTTATCCTTTTCCAGCTTACTTCTATCAAGAGTTTATTGATCAAATAAATGCCAAAGCGAAAAAGAGGTTTCTCTTATATCCTCGCTTTGTTATGGCAATCGTTAGACATTTTTGTCCGAACTTGGTATTTGATCAAGGTCCTCGCTATACACCACATGCTTGGCCTTTGCGTCTATTTGCTGATCTAGAAGCCAACACTCGAAACGTGGCTGGTCTTAATGATCCACCACTTTTTGGTCATTTGATTGATCCAAACTATCGATCCCGTCTTGAGGATGATATGTTAGTGGATGATAATGACGATTCTGATCATGATAATGAAGAGGGTTCTGATGATGATTCCGGTGGTGATTCTGATTCTGATGACTCTGATCATGGGAATGATGATGGTGTGGAAGTTGGTTCTGATGGTTCTCATGCTGGTGATGATGCAGTTGAGGAAGACACAGATGAATATGATAGTGTCGCTGCTGATTCTAGTAATGAGCATCGAACTAAGATGGCTCATGATGTCCATGCTGATTCAGGAAGTGATCATTCACATCACTTTTCTCGAGAAGATGTACCTGGTGCTTTACGCCGAGAGCGTCGGAGTAAGGCATGTCATTCTTCACCTCTTTCTGATACGGATCAATCCGTTCATGATGAACATCATATTCAAGTTCATCAGGATGATGGTGCTGGACAGGAAGATGTACTTCATAATCAAGAAGAAATGGAACATAGAGATATGGCACCAAGTCCAATTCATGTAGGTACAAGTACTGTTGGTACTTCAGGCCCTACTTCTTCCAAGAGGTCCTAAGAGAACATTGGATGCTCCTCTTACTTATACCAGAGCTAAGCGTGCACGAATTACTGAGGTTACTTCAGTATCTATTCCTGATTATCCACGATCAACTGCTGCTGCTATTCCTGCTGTCTCTACAGCACAGGTTCCTTCTGTTGCTGGTAGTGTAACGTTGCATCCACTGATGCCTCCTGCTTTACCTGTATTGCCCAGATTGCCTATTATTCCTCCTCTTCCTTCAGATTACTCACTAGTTCGGCGTATCGATATTCTTCAGGCTCGTGTTGATACATTAGAGTCTGATCTTACGGATGTTCGAGGTGCTTTGACCTTTTTAATAAACTGGGTCAAGAATCAAGGGGGAGATGTTCCTGAAGAAGTTTGCAGATTGTCAGTAGTTCAGCCAAGACGTCAGAATGATGATGATGATGCTGATAATGCTGGTAATAGGATTGATTCTCGCCCAGTTTCTGACAAAGGAAAAGGTGTTGAGACTCAGGGGGAGACAGGAGGGGATACTACCCAGGTTGGTACTTCTGGTGCGGGTGGATCAAGTGCTCCTCGTGATGCTGAAGTTGTTGAAGCACTTGACTCAGGTAATTCTTTGAAATCGATTGATTATTTAAGTGATGATCAAGTTGAAGCTGAAACTGAACGATTAAAGCGTGAAGTTAAGGCAAAATTTGGACATGACTGTAATACTGAAGAAAATGCTTTTCATTCTGTATTTGATAACTTATTAGATAAACAGCAAGAAGCAAGAAACTGAAAGAGAAAAAGAATTACAGATTCAAAGGCAAACAGCCTTGGAATCGGATTCTGATTCTGATTCAACTTATGATTTCTGATAAAGATTGATAAAGTGTATATTAGGTTGCATGTAATAAGTTTACGACATGTAAATGTAATCTATCTTATTTCAATGCAATTATATTTCATCTTTATTATTATTATCATGATTATTCATTGTATTCTGGTGTTCATTTTGTGTAATCTTAATAGATGATACAGATGATGCAGAATTATTCTTTGATGGTGATGAACTTGAGGAAGGTGAGTTTGTTCCTGAACCGGATCTAAACATATTCAAGAAACCTTATGGGTTTGATGATGTTTGGGACTCAATTCCTGAAGATCCATCTATAGAAGAAAGAAAAGTGTTAGAGTTAAAGAGAAAAGAAGTTAAGGAAAGAA
>CM067168.1:84319020-84360295 GCA_034093135.1 Erigeron breviscapus
CTCAAGTTCAAGTTGAAACCAGTAATAAATATTATGCTTTGGCGTCGGACGATGTTTCTTGTCTTCAGAAAGGAGTTGATGTACGTGATATACATGATGGTGTTCTGGAGCAGGTTGCACCTGGTGAAATTTTGGAACAACCTAAGGATACAACAGTGGATTCAGATAGTGATTTTGATGAGGCGGATAATATTTATGATGAAACGTCTGATGCTGGTTTGAATTCAAGTACAAAGGGGGCAAGCACTCCCTATAAAGAGGTTAATAATGTATAACATTGCTGCTTGGAATATTAGGGGATTAAATCAGTCTCCTAAACAAAATGAGGTTCGCCAGGTTATTTTGGATAATAAATTGTGTGTGTGTGCAGTTCTTGAATCTCATGTTACTTCTGATAAGCTTTCGAATGTGTGTTCTAAGGTCTTTTGGAAATGGAACTGGACCTCAAATGGTAATGTGTGTCATAAGGGCTCTCGGATTATCTTGGGTTGGAACACGGAATTTGTGGATGTTATGATTATTGATCAATCTGATCAAGTCATTCATGCGCAAATTATTATAAAAGCTAGCCGTAAAGTTCTCTTGTGCTCTTTTATTTATGCTCATAACAGGTATAATGATAGGCGAGCTCTTTGGAGTAATTTGGTTCGACACAAGGCTTATGTTAAAGATTCTCCTTGGTGCCTCCTTGGTGATTTTAATGCGGCCTTAAATATTGAAGACAAAGTTTTCGGCCCTTCTTCTGTGGATATATCTATGAGAGAATTCCAGGAATGTGTTCAAGAGCTTCGACTTAAATATTTAGTTAGGAGGAATAAATCATTTTTTTTTAAAAGCGCTTAAACTAGAAAATATAAATACTACAGTAATAAACATTCATCATTCTAAAATCCCAAATTAGGGTTTTATAGCCACCCCCCTTCAAAACCTGTTTTTCAGCTGAAGGTCAGGTCCATAACAAACAATGGCGGGCGGTTCACGAGCTCAAATTAACAAATCTCACAAAACTCGTTTTGCTTCTAAAGCTTCTCGCAACCTCCACAAAACTTCTGTCAAAGGTTTCCCCTCTTTTTATTATGTGTTTTTTAATTCTATATAATCTTATTATTTGAGCTGCACTGTATATATATAAGTTTATATTCTTAAGAAATTCTTGATTTTTAAGCTTTCAAAAGTTATGTGTGTGTGTGTATATATATATATAGATTATTATTACATGTGACATCACATTTCATTTGTTAGTGAATGAACACAAATGAACTCTTACTAATGAACATATGACTAGAAATATTACGATGTAAATTTAACATTATGATGAACATAAACAAATGAACATAACCGACTGAACGCCCACGATCAAGTGTTCATGAACATAAATAAAGAACAGCTTTTTCTGGTTCGTGTTCGTTTTCGTTTACAGCCGTAGTTGAAATGCCTTCAAATGTTGTTTACCTTGTGTTACTTTTGATTACTTTTGTGGAATTTAGATAAGAGTAAAATCAGCAAACCTGATCGAAATGCAATGAAGGGAGCTCGGGCTGCTCGGCTACAACATAACAAAATGGTGAATTTCCCACTCGGCATCTTTTGTACTTGTATTTTTTGTTACTAATAATGATTCAGGTTGTTAATTAAAAAAAATGTTTTCCCAATGTTTGTATCGGCTAGCTATAATACAAGCAGTTCGATGTATATACGTAGGCCTTACAAAGCTTTCAAGTTTCCAAATTTTATAACTGCAAAAGTTAGTATGGAGATGGTTTTTGTAGTTGGTCTAATTGGTGGATTTGAATGATGTAGATAAGAGAGCAAAAGAGAGCAGCCCTTGTGAAAGAGAAAAGGGCTTCTAGCGGAGCAACTAGTGCACCCCGTATTATTGTGAGTATAATCAACTCACATTTTACTCAAAACTTTATATATTTTGTCTTACAATTTTTCTATATGTTCTCCTAAATCAGGTTTTATTTGGACTATCCGCTTCTACAAGTGTTAGCCCGGTAGCAGGGGATCTTTTGGCATTATTGTCAAATGATAATCATGGAACTCAATTTCCAGCAGTTGCATCGTCCGAGTATAGACTAAGAGCAACAGTATGTTGCCACACCACCCTTAAACTTTTTCTAATGTAGCGTGCGTTACTCCCATGTTATGTTTTTGAGTATGCTATTCTATTTCAGAATCAAGTTATAATCTAAGTTGTCTTTTGTTGGGAAATTGGCAAGACACGGAATATGTAATTACCATAAACCTTATAAAACTTTTGGGCTATTTATAGGTCCTAGAAGCACCTCATGGTGATCTAATGGCATGCATGGAGATGGCCAAGGTACTTGAGTTTCAGTCTTTGAAACAGTATACATACATATTTGTGTGTGTGTTTATATGTATTTTATATATATTTTTTTTTGGTTGATTTGTTTTGATGCCAAATTGCCAATATACTAAATTTGCAGATTGCAGATCTGATTGTTTTTGTGGCTTCTGCTAAATGTTCAAGTGAGCAAGGTAGCTCCAATTATTACATTGATGAATTTGGTTCTCAGAGTCTATCCGTGTTCAGATCTCTTGGCTTCCCAAGTTCTGCTGTTTTTCTTCGTGTAAGCACTTGACAAAGTTTTCTGTTTTCGAAAGTTTAATATGTCCAACAAAGTATCTTTTTTACATTGACAGTGTTATCAGTAATTTATGTTTTTTTCACTTCAGGATTTGCCTTCTGATTTAAAGAAAAGAAATGATATGAAGAAGACATGCATTTCTAGCCTTGCTTCCCAATTCCCTGAAGATTGTAAGGTCTACCCAGCAGATACAAAAGATGATTTGAACAAGGTATATCTCCTAAATCCCAAACCCTAAGGTTACTGGAACAAATGCATCATAGAAGTTGAAATTGTGCAATTTTGACCCATTTGGTTATGAAAAGGGTCGATCTTGGATGTGTCTAATTCCTACCAGGTCAATCAGGTCAAAAGTTGCCCACTTTGAGGGTTCTTAATGCTTAAAACTTCTTAATTTCTTTTATAAAAAAATAGATTATTTTTATGTTGATCTAACTGTTGTAATCATTATTTGACACATTAATTCTTTTTCAAAAATCAATAAAATTGTTAGGTAAAAGCCACACAAAGGTTTCCTGTTTTGATCCGTTTTCCAACACTCCCATTTCCCACCTCTAATCATAATTGTATGGCTAGCATTTGTGCCATGTTCTTATGGTCTAGGCTCTAACTCTTTGCTTGACGTGGCTTTTACAGTTCATGTCGCTCTTCAAGGAGCAAAGAATCACAATACCCCATTGGCGTACCCAACGACCGTACCTCATGGCTCAGAAGGTAAAGTGTTTTTGGACCTGCAAGTAAAGACTAAAAAGTAATAGGTAGTCGTAGTTATGAGTATGAAAGGGCTGCTCTCTTTTCCTCTTTCTTAAAAAGAGGAAAGATCAGTTTTGTATTTTTTTTAATAAAATGATCAGTTTTGTATTAATATATGTACTTGTATTCCTTTTACCTTTTCTTTTATACCTGATGATTCTTTTACCTTGAACTGATTATCATGCTTGTATAATACCATGACAGGTTGACATGGAGGCTGATGGATCTGGAAAATGCACTCTTCTTGTAACTGGTTATCTTCGTGCTCGCAATCTTTCAGTGAATCAGCTGGTATTTATTTATCATTCACCCCCTTCCATTTATCCCCTTGACATTTTGGTCCAGTCCCTAACCTACTTTTTGCCAGGTGCATGTATCGGGTGCTGGGGATTTTCAGTTGGGCAAGATTCACCTTCTCAATGATCCATGTTCATTAAATGTGAAAAAAGAAGGGGATTTGATGGATGCGGATGAGGTTGATGGTTGTCAGGTACATATTCTTTCCCCTGAAGACCATTAAATGAGTTTTCTTGTTTGTAATTTTTGTTGTCTCTGTGTGCATATTCTGTTAAGAATGGGTTCACTATTTTTTCTATTTAATGGTGTGCAAATTTTGTCGACAAGCTCTGTTATTTAAATGATATTGAAATATGGTATTATGCAGGTTATCAAAACTTTAGTTCCAGATCCTATGAATCAAGAGCCTTTACTTGTTGAAAATGTACCGGATCCTCTGGAAGGGGAACAGGTACCTTCTACAAAGGATATATTTACCTTTATTTTGTATTATTTCAGCCTTTGTTTCATATATGAGAACTATTTGAATTGGAAGAACCATGAGAACCTTTAAATTATAACTTGATATGTTCATATGTGAATGGTTTATGTGAACAAATTTGTTCACATATGAATAGATCAAGTTATACTTAATTTTACATGTTTCTAACAATTTTGTTTTTGCCCTCATATGAACCTTTATTATGTTTTCACATGTGAATGAAGTTGTTTACATGTGATCAAATACATAATTTTAAAGTTCTCACGGTTGTCGTGAGAATAAAAAAGTTCTCACAAGAACCTTCCCTATATATATATAGATATATATTTCTCTATTTTTTCTGTTGTTCCCTCTTTTTATGCCTCCTTCATTAAGTTGTACCTAAAGACCGCATGTTGTTTGGTTCAAGTTCCGGATAACACGGTAGTATCTTTGGTCTGAAATATCCCCAGACTACATTTGTTTCAAAAAAGCTTTTAAGTTCACGCTCTTAGATAGGACAGTTCTGTTTAAGGTAGAACTATTCTGCATTTTACTTGGTGAAAATCATAGTTTTGTGTCTCGTTTTGGCTCATATGTGACTCCTTTTATATATAGACATGGCCAACAGAGGCAGAGATGGCAGAAGCCGATAGAGTACACAAGGAAAAAAAGCAAAAAAAGAGGTTACTTCCTCGGGGTACTTCTGAATATCAGGTAGGTAGTTAATTCCAGAGTGTTTGTTTAACTTTAAGTTAGTGTTATCATGACACTTATGATATTGAATTTACAGGCTGGTTGGATAGTGGATGATTCCGATGTGTCTGGTACAGATAGTGATGATGATGGTTCAGATGATGGTATGGTAGTTGATGGAGAAAACGACCTCCATTGTCAAGGTGATGGTGGGAGATTTGACCTCGAAGATGACCAGGCTTCACTCAAGCTAAGGGATTCAGATGACGAAACTGAAGCTGATTCAGTGATGATGGTATTTAGAGAAACTTTGCCATATAATGTTCTTATTGCTTGCATATAGTTAATGCAAAGTGGGCTGTTCGGGTGGGTTATTAAATAATTTGCTATGGACGAAATGCAAGTTGGGTTAACACAACACTTCCTTGTCCAAAACTATTAAATCTTTCTTTAAAAATAGAAGTTTCCAGTATAACTTATAACTTTTTATAATAAAGTATTACTGGGGATTCTATGTTTTAAAAATAAATTTTATATAACTTCTCTGTAATTTGATAAATTATGTTTAATTACAGGTCATAAAGATTATAAATGACCCAATATTGACCTATTCATAAGCAAGTAAATGAGTCAAAACTGCCTCTTTTATTACATTAAACTTGTGTCTAGTATCTTGACTCTATAGAACCGAAAAAATGGTAAAGAGACTGTCGGTGCCAGTACAAAGTTGGTTTTTATCTGCATAACGATGAAACCCTGTTATAGTTGAGAACTAATAATGTGGTTTTTAAAGTTGTACTTTAATTTGTATGATCTAAAAAAGTTGTATTTTTTGTCTTTCAGGATAATGACAACTTGACGAAGGAGCAGATAGAAGAAGATATCCGAAAAATAAAAGAGGCACATGCTGAAGATGAAGGTATTGATTTGATACTTATCAAATATATTTGCATAAGTAGTATAATAACCTATAGTAAATACATTTTTGTAAGCCTTAATCTACATCAAATTGTATGCATATGGTATATTGTTCAGTTAGAGGCGGCAATTACTCATATACTTAGAAATTACTTGATTCGGGTTATGGTTGATCTCAAATGGGTCAAACTGTTAAGTAGAAAAGTTTCTCTTAAGAAAATGAGCCCTAAGTTCCCGAGTGTAGTCTTAATGTATAGACTCCATTATATCATTTTATTGAGAAAGTTCAATCATCTTTGGAGCAATATAATCATATTTGGCACAATGTATACTTTCTAAGAATTTTGATGCTGGACAAAAAGAGTGTCATATCATTTTATGAGAGTGCTTTTGTGTGTAACCCACCCACTTTGGCAAATCCAATGAATACATATGTGTGTGACCTGCCCATTTTTCTCCATCTAGCTACTAGCTCAGAGAAATGTAGATTATTAGCTGTATAAACTCTGATAAAATTTAAGAAAACTGTTAGCTTAATCTGTTTAAAATATTCAGTTAGTTTACCAGATACTGGATATTACATCATCACCAATGCTCTTTGTTCAAGATTTCATTGGTTGTATTTCAGAGTACCCGGATGAAGTGGATGCTCCAGTAGATATTCCTGCTCGGAAACGATTTGCTAAATACAGAGGCTTAAAATCGTTCCGGACTTCTGCATGGGACCCTAAAGTTAGCTCTATATGATTCAGCACCATGATTTTCATTGCTTTTAGCTTTTCGCTAACCCATTTTCTTTCTTCCAGGAATCTCTACCTCCTGAATATGCACGAATTTTTGCATTCGATAATTTTAATAGAACACAGAAGCACGTTCTTTCTAAAGCTCGGGATATGGAACAAGGAAGTTTAGATGAATGTGTACCTGCAAATTCTTATGTGACACTTTACATCAGAGAAGTCCCAGTTCATATTGCTGCAAACCTATGCATTCTGTCAAAGACGACGCCAGTCATTACATGTGGTCTCTTGCAACATGAATCAAAGATTTCTGTTCTTCACTTTAAGTATGTTAATAAACTTTTACTTTCTATGTATTTTTTTTTTTAAATCATTGTTTTATAGAGGTAGCAATGTGGGTGATAGGTAATGATAGTAAACACTTGTTTAAGTCACACAGGATTACTAGAAGTCAGATCATTTATAGTCTAAATCTTCAAATGGAATAACTTAGGAGGTTAATTGTATTAATAAAATATGATGAGTGACTATTTTCATTTGACCAGTTTCCTTTCCATCCCTTTTCTACAAGAGGACTCAACGGTTTGTGTTCAATTAGGTCACTCAACCACTTTTTCTTAAAGTATGTATGTTGCCGGCTAAACCAGATTTTAATCCAGTTTGTTTATCTTGCTTATTGAACTGGGTTTTATCTGGTTCTGTATTTGGTTTTGTACTTCTGTATATGTTTTTCTGTCTAAATATACTTTTGAATGAGAAAGTATATTCGAATGACTTTGATAAAAGTAAAATTTGTTCAATAACTTGACGCATTTTTTGGTTGCAAGTTAATGTGACTTTGTTGGTGATTTCTTTTCCAATATTATATCCTGGGTGGAGTTTTTAGAACAACTTATAATAAGGTCATGTTGAGGATGTGAAAGCATCAACTTCAATTTATTGAAAGGTGGTTGGACATGGACATGTTATAAAACCTAGATGACATCATAATATTGTCATGTATAGTTTAAAAATATGTTTACTTTCATAAAAACACGAGGCTCTACAAAAATGTATATGACCATTCTTTATCTACACCCAAGTTCGAAAACAGATGTATGTGCAAGGTTGAAGTAGTGTATGCCCATTCTTTAACAGGTGGTTTAGCCTTAATCGGAAGCATTCCCTGTTTTTGGTCTGACTGTTTCTGTTCTGTTTTAAAGCATATGTCAAAACTGCCACTTCTGTTCATATAGTCAATGTGCAGACGTGGAAATAATTATGTATATCATAATATCACATCGTTAACCGGTGTTCATAATGTTTTTTTTTCTTTTTCTGCAGGATAAAGAAGCATGAAACATATAGTGAACCCATAAAAGCCAAAGAAGAACTAATATTTCATGTTGGCTTCAGACAGTTTGTAACAAGGTAGTATTTGTGCCTCTTTATGATTTATATCAGCCATCATTTGTATTTTGACGACTTAAACTTGAAATCTATTGCAGACCGACTTTTGCGTCTGACAATTTCAATTCAGACAAACACAAGATGGAAAGATTTCTTCATGCAGGTCGCTTTTCTATAGCTTCAGTTTATGCTCCGATCTCTTTTCCTCCTCTTCCACTGATTGCGTTCAAGAGGAGAGGTGATTCTCTTGCACCTGTGTTGGCTGCTGTCGGCTCATTAAACAGTATTAACCCTGATAAGATTATCCTAAAGAAGATCATTTTAACTGGGTAAGAAACACTTCACATTTTGAGTAATTTCTGATTTATTTTATTGGTGGAATTTTTGGTGATCTACTTTGGAATGGGGTCACTTTGGGTTGTTTTTTTTTTTTTTTTCAAACGGGGTCTTGTGAGTTTAGAGTAATAATAAGCTATAGCTAAAAGGGGAAGGGTCCTATTGGTTGAGAGTAAGATATATGTTCGGATAATGTTCCATAATCGTTATTAAACTTGCTTGGTTACTGCTTATGTATGCTGCAGTTATCCTCAACGTGTTTCTAAATCAAAAGCTGCAGTAAGATATATGTTCCATAATCCAGAGGATGTGAAGTGGTTCAAGGTATGTGTTTCTTTGTGGCTGTGACATCCTTTTCTAATATTTGTTGAGAATTTGATTTTTATGTGTTCTGTTATAGCCTGTGGAAGTTTGGACAAAATTGGGTCGCCGTGGTCGCATTAAGGAGCCCGTTGGTACACATGGTATGGTTCTATTGGATCTGATTTTTCTAATACTTTTTATCTGTGTCATTGATGTTGTTCACTTAGTAATCATATATGACCCACCATTGATGGCTGGATTTCTATTATGGTTAATCTCCAATGGGTCTAATGGGTTGAAAGTGACCCAAAGTGTTCATTTAATGTGTGCGACCTCCAAAATTGTTTTCTGCAAAGGTTAAAGTATTGCAGGTCAAAACAAATCTTATCTCGTGTATTTCACTACCCCTATTTACAAATTATAGCCAATAGTCTGATACGTGTGGAAAGTGATGTGTTGATATACAAGAACCTAATAAATGTTATTGTAACTTGTTTGTATGATATGCTATGCTTATATCTATACCTTAGAGGACAAATTACGACCAATATAGCAGCCTGTTATTTTGTTTTTTGGACAAAGCAGCCTATTCACAAAACGCCTACATATATATTGATTCTGAATTTTTACTTATTTTATTAGGTGCAATGAAGTGCATATTGAATGGTGTACTCCAACAGAACGATACTGTGTGCATGAGTTTATTTAAGCGATCATATCCCAAGTGGCCCGAACATTGGTTCCCGATGTCCACTTGACCTTCACTGTGTGTTCATAAATGTTCCCCGTGAGTGATAGCTCATGGAAGAGGATGTGTGTTCAACACTGATGGAATGAAGCTTTGGTTCAGATTGGTTACCTGGCTGCTGCCACCGTGATCTCTTCCCCCATTTTCCTGCTTAATGCAGGGTGATGGAAAAGTTTTGGTGTATATTATCTTTAATTTATGTCCTTTCCAATATATATTTAACTTTGAACGGTGTTTGGGGTTTACACCCATCAAGATTCTTTTAGGTTATGGTATTCCAATTGTTTGCTCAAATGTCACCTTGATTGTAATTGAATCGGTACAGTTCTACTTAGTTCTTTCCCTGCTTTTTTCCGTGTGTTTAAGAATTAATTATCACTCAATTCATTGTTATTTCGATATTAACTTGAATTTTGATCTAAGAAAGTCCATGTTTTCATGTGTCATTCGAATGTTTAAATTTGACCCATTCAGTTTGGGGAATCTGAAATATATATTCAATATTGAAAAGCCAGTGTGCCACTAATTGTATTGAATAACAATAATTGGGACATATTAGTTAAAATCTTACTATTCATATGAATTCCCAAGAAAGTCCAATTAGCGAGGTTAAACACTTGAATTAGCATTCAAAGTCAGAACTACGGTGAGCAAAAACCAAACCAAAAACCGAAAAGATCATGAAAACCGAGAAATCCAACCGAAAAAACCGAATACCGAAAGTTTTTGGTTTCATGTGAAAAACCGAACCGAACCAAAATTATATATTGTTTACATTATTTTATATTTATACCCTTTTATTATTCATTCTTGTTAAATATTTTAATAAAGTTGATTTTATTAGTGTACAAAACAATATCAACTATATGTTTTAAGTGAAAATACACAACAAGATCGATTCGGTTTAACCATGGCATATTGAAACAAGACATTAAAGATAAAAATAGTTATATATGAAGTTTGTTTGAAATAAAAATTTGAAATTTTCCACTTATTTTGATGGATTTATTGTCATTGTTATGTTTTGTTATTAATATTGTTTGCAAAAGTCATTGAAGTTGCAGTCTAACCATAGGGTATAAACTTTAATATTTTCAAACCCAAGTTGGCTCAAAGTTAAAAACCGAAAAAAACTGAAAAACCGAACCGAAATAAACCCAAACCAAAAAAACCGAAACCGAAAAAATCGAAACCCAATGACTTTAATTATAGTGGTTTGATTTTCGGTTTTAATCAAAAATCGAACCAAACCTAGTCAAAACCTTTGGGATTTAATAATTGACCTAGAGTTCCGTGTCCTTGAAAATATTGACTTCATCATCTGATACGTGATTTGCAGCCCATGCCTATGCATTATACATAAATTGAAAACCCCCTTCACAGACTTACTGTTGGATGGGTAGAGACTGAACAAAAACGCAAATCAGAATACATATACACTCGCCATCCATTGCATGATAAACAACCCTTGCGCAATGCTTTCAAAATCACCAAATGGGTAGTACGTATGGCTCTTAATATGATGGATTATCGATGGATTACCAAGTAAGTTTTCTTCATTAATCCATTATTATCATTTCTAATGATTTTTTTTTTTTTGAGTATATTGAGTAACATGTATGTATGTATAGAAAAACAAGTAGTTCACTACGTAATGATTACATCATCATTTCTGCATGCATACAAAGTATTACCTGACGATTGACGTTCGCGGTTCAACCTGCCGTCTAATAAAGATCACATTAATAACACGCCCAAGCTCCCATGTAGTATAGTACTCGTAATATGAAAAAAAAAAAAAAATTTTGATCCCGTCCGATCCATCTGCTTCTACAAAAGCCCAGGCCATGTATAGGATATGATAAAAGAAGGCAAAGGGAAAAGCATAACCCTAAAAATCGCAAGAAAACCAAGGATGAGGTCAGAATTTAGGTAAGATCGCCCTCACACCTTCAATTTAATTTAATTATTAATTATTGTATAACTTTTATTCTTTATTATATTAATAATACTCCAATAATATTATACTAGTATAGTTTTGATATATGATGATATATATTGATAAAACACACACACACCCGTAATAATATGGTTAAGCTTAGGATCTTATACTTGAAGGCCTTCTATCCGCTTCTGCCGTCGATCTTTCTCTTTTGTGAGGGGTATGTCGGATAGGCTCCCAGCGTTCCTCACCAAGTCTGACCCCTTGGTTTAGGCATTTGACCCTACTTGCAGCTTTCCCTTTTACTCCAGGTCTGTTCCTGTACAATTATTATTATAAATTAATTAAATAAAATTTCAATTATATAAGTGGTTTAGTTAGGGATTATAATTTATTTGATTTATTAATGAATTTAATTTAAGTGAGTTAGGGTTAGGGGAAAGCTAATATGATCATCGATCAATTTTTATTTTTTTTAGTTATAATTGATTGATAATTTATTATATTCTGGACAGGTTTTGACATGATGACGTATTTTAAACAGATGCCGTCGCTTAAACAGGCGGTATTCCTTCTATTCTCTGTCTCTGTGTATATAATTTTCAATAATCTCTTATTTTTATTGTTTACTACATCAGCATGCCTATGCATTATACATAAATTGAAAACCCCCTTCACAGACTTACTGTTGGATGGGTAGAGACTGAACAAAAGTATGGCGTTGGAGTTGAGGTTGTCACCAACCATTGTCCTTATCCTTGTGTTGTTGATAAGGTTCTCATCGAGGCGGGTACGAGACTTGAAAGGAATCAACCTGTCATTCGCGTGAAGGCTCTTGTTCCTTCAACTTTCACCTCAGAGTTGGATGTATCTGAATCCGTTAAACTCAAGTATAAAAAGTCTCTCGAGGAGAAATCATGTGTCGCTGGTGTTTATCCCATCCAAGATGTAATGCCTGATCAACATAGCCCCTCGCCGCTTGATTATGGAAAACAAGATGTTATCGGAAACTTCAAGACGTTTGATACTGTCACTGATCATTCCGATCATCTTTTTTCAGCGTACGCCCCCCCTGCATTGTAACAGGTATATATATAGTCTTTTCATCATCCTAGCTATGTGCTTGAGGGACACTATAATTAAATTAAATAAATGCCTTTTCTTTTAATCGTTACCTTTCTTTTGCAATTCATACATACAGCCATACTGGGTTAAAACGCTTCAGGAAGAGTGGAGAATTCTTGACCAACACTTGCCTGGTATATTTTTTTGGTGCCAATCATAATCAACTCTCCGGGATTATTATTGTTGAGTGTGAATCCACGACAACAACAAATTAGTTGTTACAAAAGAAGTGTCGGCAGACAAAGTAGTAGCCCACAGTTGGTGGAAAGACAGAAAAACCCAAAACTAGTAGTTCAACTACTTTTGGCTACACGTATAGAGGTTTACATCAGTTTTGTCTCTTGATCTCTATATAATAGAGATGCTTTCTGTATTTGTAATTGACACACTTTCATAATGTAATAAACATCTCCTAGTTACCCGTGTGGACGTAGGTCAGACCCAGACCGAACCACGTTAAATCTTGTGTTGTTCTTTCGATAGCGTGTGTTGCGTGTGTGTTCGTGTGATTCCCGTGTGTTGTTGATCCTAACAACTGGTATCAGAGCCATCGGTTGTCGGTTGAATCATAGAACAGAGGTGAAGAAGGAGGAAGTTACTTACTTGAATCGCGAACAGGGGTTTCCGATTGAACCAGTGACAGATTCACGGCAGCCGCCGTTTCCTCCGGTCACCGCCATAACCGCCGCTGTTCCTGCCACCGCTGCTGTTGCTCGCCGCCCAGTTTCTGGTCATCGCCGCCGCCGTTGTTCTTTCTGTCACCGGCAGTTCACCGCCGGTGGTGGAGTGGGTGGTTGTTCTTGTTTTTTCGTTTGATCTCGCGAAGAAGAAGAAGACTGTGGTGGTGTTGTTCTTGGCGTGAGGAAGAAAAGAAAGAAAGCCGTGTATTTTCTTTTTTTTTTGGGGAAAGTAAGCGGCACATACACACAAAGAAGAAGGAAACCAGGAAAGAAAAGGAGGCACGAGAGCCAGAGAAAAAAGGGGAAGAAAAAGACAAGGGAGAAAGTTTTATAATATTTTTTCTTTGTTGGTTTGAAAAAAAAAAAGGTGGCAGACAAAAGATGTGAGATTTCTTTTTCACGTGGGAAAGAGGGATTCATTTTTTGTTGTCTATTTTTTTTAAGTTCCAATTATTGGCAGAAAACATCCCTCAAAGCCAAGATTTCATCAACTCCCATCCATCGCCGTTAACTCTTGAAACAAATAAGTTTTTTTTGTTTCAGTTAGTGCTTCCGCTCGTATAATTGCCACGTTGCAGTACGAACCTGTTTGGTTAGTAGTAATTTGGTAATTTATTAATGGCAGAAGACGGAAGGGATACGATTGAAAAGTTACAGCAGTATGCTGTTTACAGCAGGGGCTGTTTTCAGGGTTGTTGTTTTTTTTTGGTCAAGGAGGATGTTGAAAGTAGGTGTCGGATCAGGTATCTTCAACCAAGTTTTATTCTTTCTTTTGTGCCTAGTACAAGAACGGTGAAGCTAGACAGCTTGTTCTTGAGGCAGAATTTATTCCAACCAGAAGAGCAGAAGAAGCGTACGATTTGTCAAGCAGGAGGTTTTGAATCAGGTCATGCTTAGCTAGAAGAAGAAAGAACATTAGAAGCAGGAGGCTCAGTTCTTGTTCATTTTCATTTGGTTGGTGGTTGTTGAGAAAGCAATTAACTGAGGTAGTGAAGGTCAGATCAAAAGTTTCAGCAGGGTATGCTGATGTCGAGTTCTTTGCTAGCCTTTGATTGGCTTGTTCGTGAAAAGAAGATACCGACGTGTTGCATGGAAAGTGGGCAGTAAGGATCCATCAAAGCAGGTGGCTTTGGATTCGCTTCTTTTAGCAAGGTGAGAAAACACTAGAAGCAGGTGGCTTGTTTTCTTGGTCGGTGCAGATGCTTCTTTGAACAAGCATGATCAGAAGAGGTGGGGCACTTTAGGAATCAGTGTCCGAAAAATAAGAAAGAACTGAACACTACAGAAGACTACAGCTCAGACGAGAGGCGCTGATTGCAGTGTAGGGAGTTGTGTGGATTTCTGGGTCGTGGATTTCGTTGCTTCATTTCGCTACCCACAGCAGTGAAGCACTACGAAATCTGATAATTATGGATTTTGGAAAGGTAAGACTGGCGAACGATGAAGTTCTTGATGTGACGGGCAGAGTGACATAGATTTGAAGACTCCGGTCGGTTCATGGATTTTTTTTAAAAGATGTTCAGGTTATTCCAAGTCTGAAGAAGCAGTTGTTTTTGTCAGACAGTTGGATGAACAGGGCATGAGGTTAAGTTCGGGAACGGGCAGTGGAAGGTTCTCTAGGGAAATCTAGTTGTGGCTCGAGGCAAGAAGAAGGTTCGCTTTATATGGTCAGTTTACCATCTGAGGGAGTGACCATCCCAGTTCAGAAGAAAAACAAAATCTGGTTCACAAAATCTCGTGGGCAGAAGAAGGTTTGCTTTGCAGATGGCAAACCCAGAGCTACAGGTCAGATTCAGGTTGAACGTGCTAGGAAAGGTTCAGAGAAACCAGTCAAGGGGTTTTCATGGCAGTGGGAGCATTGGTGTTGTGCTTCAGTCAGAGGTTCCAGACAGTGGTTTAAGAGAACCAGTATTCCAGCGGTTAAAGTCTCTCCAGTTGATTATCTGCTTTATCAGGAGAGTGTTTGTTCTCAGATTGTTCCAGGAATTGGCAGTTCGAGTCAGTGGGAGCCAATAGGGACGGAGAACGAGTCACTGTTTGTGACTGATGGGTTGAAACTCAGTGGGAGCTTCAACAGGCCTTCAGGTTAAATGAAGAGAAGGCCGGGGTAACTAGAGTTGAGCTAAAGTTGAAAGGTTTACAGAAATACAGATGCACAGTTGAAGCACATGTGAAGACTGTTCCGTGGCTTCAAGTGGGAGATTGTTGAGTGTGAATCCACGACAACAACAAATTAGTTGTTACAAAAGAAGTGTCGGCAGACAAAGTAGTAGCCCACAGTTGGTGGAAAGACAGAAAAACCCAAAACTAGTAGTTCAACTACTTTTGGCTACACGTATAGAGGTTTACATCAGTTTTGTCTCTTGATCTCTATATAATAGAGATGCTTTCTGTATTTGTAATTGACACACTTTCATAATGTAATAAACATCTCCTAGTTACCCGAGTGGACGTAGGTCAGACCCAGACCGAACCACGTTAAATCTTGTGTTGTTCTTTCGATAGCGTGTGTTGCGTGTGTGTTCGTGTGATTCCCGTGTGTTGTTGATCCTAACATTATTATTAGTCCAATAAGATGTTTCTTTCTTCCATTTTTTCAGATACTATCTTTGTCAGGCTTTATGAACCGAGGATGGATCTTTTGAGAGCTGCAATTGTTGGACCAGATGGGACTCCTTATCAGGGCGGTCTCTTCTTCTTCGATCTTTACTTCCCTAACGACTATCCTAATAGCCCCCTGTATGTCATCCTCATCCTCTTATAGTTACTACATGTTGTGTATGTTCTGGTTAGTCTGGCTTATTTGACTGAGTGTTTCTTTTCTTTTTTTGTTGTTTTGTTTCAGCTTGTGCGTTATCGCTCTGGTGGTCTTGGTATCAATCCAAATCTGAAAATGTGTGGTGAAGTCTGCCTAAGCCTTTTCGATACAACTTCAAAAGAAGAACGTTTGTGGCTCCCTGGCACAAGTATTCTCCAATTTCTGGTTGCCATACAGACTCTGATTTTCAACCCAAAGCCTTTCTTCAACTCTTGTGAATGTATGAGAGGCCTTGTCAATTCAGAATATCCTGCATTGCTATACAACAAGAATACTATTGTAAAATCCCTCGTGACAATGGCGCATACCATGAACAAACCTCCTAAGGTAAGACTTTTCCTCCTCCTTTTTTTTTGTTTCCTAACCTACTTGTTTCGTATGGTTAAACTAATTACTAGATGTCGTTGGATGACGCAGAACTTTGAGGATTTGGTGGTTGGGCACTTTCGCAGGCGTTTACCTGATATCCTAAGGTCATGTAAAGCTTATAAGGAAGGTCTACAGTTTGGGTGTCTTGTTGGTGATTACAACCGTACCTGCTCACTTGAGTTCAAGAATGAGGTGGCATCATGCATTAAGCCCCTTGTAGATGCATTTAACAAAATCGGAGCAAATGAAACTCAAGAATTCCTTAATCTAATTCAAGAGACTAACGTTGCGGTTGAGGACATGGATGATGGAGTGAACAAAAAGAGGAAGGTATACTAAATTATTTCCTTCCCCTTATATGGTTCTGAATCCTGGGAGTGCAATATGGGAATATGCAACACACCTTTTTTTCAAGGGAATTTTAATTTGTAAACATAGCAAAAAAAATGCCTTGTGCTGGATGATGTCTCTTGTATTAGTTTTCATGTTTCTCTGATTTGTGTGATTTTTAAATAATGAATATTTGCCAGGTTGTCGTTGATGAAGACCACCTTAATGAAGCAGCAAACAAAAAGATCAAGGTACAAGTTTTCTTTATTTCTTTCCAAACATATGTATCAAAGGTCTCTTGTTACTTTATATGATTCAGCAATCTTGCTCAGTGCACTTGAAGGACTTGTCGATTCTCTGTTTTGTGTCGTCTCTTTTCAGAGGGGGAGAATGATGCGGAAATGACCAGATTCATTGAACTGGAGGAACCCAGTGAACTGAAGAAGGCAACTGAACTGATCATGCCCTCTGAACAAGCCATGTTGATTCTGCCAGCTGTAGCCCATTTCAGACAAGTCTTTTCTGAACCAGTTCAGTCACCAGTAGTAACATTTCTCCAGTGGCATGCTCCAGATGACGTGCTCCAGTTTTTGTCTCCAGTTGGGTCCAAATTATGTTCCAGTTACCAATTAATAAAGTCTCCACTGAAGTTGTTTGTGGGCCCAATAATAAAGAAGAATGACAGCCGTTAAAGAAGGCGCGTGTGACAGAACGTTTCTAACATATTATGGGACCACTTGCAGGGGAATGTTTCTAGAAGCTTACGTGTCCATATTTTTATTGGTCCAAATTAATTAGTGGCTTGCACATGACAAGCTTATGTATTATTTTATTATTTGTCGTTAATTCCTAGGTAGAGCATGTGGCTATAAATAGAGGTTTATCTCTCATTGTAAAGTAGTGGATGTTGAATGAAAATTAATAGAGCAGCCTCTATTTCTTACAAATCTTCTTTTACCTTTATAGATCTTTGATCTTGGTGGTTAGGAGTGACCCCTTTATCAATATTTGTGGTGACTTGTTCTTTATCAAATATTGTGGTGAGGTCTTTTAAATCTTCGGTTTCCTTTATCTATAGTCGTGGTGGCTAGACCTTTATCGATTGTAGTGGTGGGGCGGAGTGTTTCCTTTATCCTTGATTCCGGTGGCTTAGCCTTTACGAGTCTTGGTGGTGGATTCTTTTATCTATCATTTTACTTTATTGTCTCGTTTAGTTGTTTATTTCATATAAAATCCAGAAAATACCAAAAATAGTCTTCCGCTGTCGTTTGTCGCGTGATTTACGCATCAAATTTGGTATCAAAGACAGGTTTAAAAAGGTTTCTTAATCTTTTTGTCCGTTGGGGTATTGTTGTTTAGATCTATTAGTTATTTGCTTAGATCTATTGATTGTGAGTTATTTGTTGGTTATAAATGGCGTTTAGAAGAAATATGACTTTAGAAGAAGCTAATAATGCCAGGAGAGATAGGCAAATTGAAGATCTACAAGAAAGCACTTGGTAGAGTTGTTCATATGTTAGAAGATGGTGGTTTACGATTTAATCGAGAAAATGTTGTTGCCAGTGAAAGAGATTCTGAATCTCAAGGTCCTAGTGTAAAGATCTGATAGAAATCCTAGAAACTCTAGTGATTCTGATGAACCACATCCTAGAGAAAGGCGTAGGAGGCATAAGGGTGATGATACTAGGGATATTAAGATAGATCCACCAGATTTTAATGGGTCTTCTAACCCAGAAGAGTATTTTGAATGGGTCCAGGTGATGGACAGGATTATGGAGATAAAAGGATATGATGATAGGAAAAGCTTCAAAGTTGCCATTATTAAACTGAAGAAATATGCTTCATCTTGGTATGATAACATGAAATCTGAAAGAGAATACAAGGGCAAAAGTAAAATCAAGACCTGGTCCAAACTGAAGGAGGTTATGCAGAAGAGATTTGTTCCCCAGTCGTACAAGCAAGATCAGTATCTGATGAACAAGCAAGGAGCCAAGGAAGTTGTGGAGTATATTAGAGAGTTTGAGCATCTGAAGACCAGAACTGGTGTGAATGAGACTGAAGAGCACACTATTGCCAGATTTCTTGGTGGTCTGAACGCTGCCATCACTGAGAAGATTGAGTTGCAGCCTATCTGGACATATGAAGGTGCATGCAAGATGGCTATCCAGATTGAAAGACAACTGAAGAAGAAGGTTCCGTACAAGTCATTCAGTAAGGTTCCTGCCAGTACAAGTCAACCAGTTGCCAGTCAACCAGTTCCCAGATTTACTGAAACTGTTCAGAAATCCTTCAGAGGAAAAGAGAAAGAAACTGGAGGATCAAAGAACCAGTTGGAAGAAAATGTTTCAAGTGCCATGGCTTTGGTCACTTCCAGGCCCAGTGTCCTAATCAAAGAGCCTTGACTGCCAAAGAGAAATTGAATGTTTGCCAGATGTCGACACTGAAGAAGGTGAGCCAGTGTATGATGAAGATGAAGAAGAAGATGAAGAAGCTTATGTTGGTGCAGATGTTGGAGAAATGTTGGTTGTCAGAAGAGTGATGCATGCTGATGAAGTTACCACTGATACTGCCCAGAGGGAGAACATTTTTCACTCCAGATGCACAGTCAAGGGAAAAGTTTGTGATCTGATCATTGATGGTGGGAGTTGTGCAAATGCTGCTTCAATTTACATGGTAGAGAAACTGGCGCTACCTACAGTTAAGCACCCTAGACCTTACAAGTTGCAATGGCTCAGTGAAGGGTCAGAGGTAAAAGTTAATCGTCAAGTTACTATTCCATTTTCAATTGGGTCAGTTTATCAAGACAAAATTGTTTGTGATGTTGTACCTATGGATGCTTGTCATATCTTGTTGGGTCGACCATGGTTATTTGATAATTATGTTCTTCATGATGGTCGTATGAACTCGTATTCTTTGAGTATAAGTGGAAAGAAAGTCACACTGACTTCTTTGAAGCCTAATGAACTGATGAAAGTCAAGAAAGACCAGCCCAGTAAGCCTTTGTTTTTGTCTCAAGCTGAAGTCGAAGAAGAGTTATCTGAAGGCTCTCCAGTTATGATGTTACTGGTCGTAGAAAAATCTGAAGAGAAGGAGTTCACTGGTGTCCCCAGTCTCCTGAAGACTTTACTGAAGGAATTCACTGATGTTTTCCCAGAAGACCTACCTGAAGGTTTGCCACCAGTAAGAGGAATTGAGCACCAGATTGACTTGGTTCCAGGGTCAGTTTTACCAAACAAAGCTGCTTATAGGTGTTCACCCAATGAAGCTAAAGAGTTGCAGAGGCAAGTCGATGAGTTGGTTGAGAAGGGTTATGTCAGAGCAAGCATGAGTCCTTGTTCAGTGTCAGCTCTCCTAGTCCCAAAGAAAGATGGTACCATGAGGATGAGTGTTGATAGCAGGGCCATCAACAATATAACCATTAAGTATAGGTATCCCATTCCCAGATTGGATGATATGCTTGATGAGTTACATGGCTCCAGGGTATTTTCCAAGATTGATCTCAGAAGTGGCTATCACCAGATAAGATGAAAGATGGAGATGAGTGGAAAACTGCTTTCAAAATCAAGGGAGGTTTGTATGAATGGTTGGTTATGCCTTTTGGCTTATCTAATGCTCCCAGTACTTTCATGAGATGATGAACGAAGTTCTCAGGCCACTCATTGGCCAGTTTGTTGTTGTATATTTTGATGATATTCTGGTATACTCAAAATCTGAAGCTGAACATGTTAGCCATCTGAAGAAGGTATTTGAACTGTTGAGAAGACACCGGTTGTATGGCAAACTGGAGAAATGTGATTTTATGGTGGAAAGTGTGATATTCTTGGGATATGTTGTGTCTAAGAATGGAATTTCTATGGATCCTTCTAAGGTTGATGCCATCAGATCATGGCCAGTTCCAACTACAATAACTGAAGTAAGAAGTTTTCATGGACTGGATTCTTTTTATAGAAGATTTATCAAGAATTTCTCTTCAGTTGTAGCTCCAATTACTGACTGCCTGAAGAAAGGTGTGTTCAACTGGCCGAGTTCAGCCCAACTGGCGTTTGAGTCACTGAAGGAAAAACTCAGTTCAGCTCCAGTTCTATCTTTACCAGATTTTGATCAGTTGTTCGAGTTAGAGTGTGACGCCAGTGGAGTAGGTATTGGTGCAGTTTTGGTACAAGCAGGGCGTCCAGTTGCATATTTCAGTGAAAAGCTCAATGGCTCTAAACTGAAGTATAGCACTTATGACAAGGAATTTTATGCAATTATTCGTGCTATCACTCACTGGTCACATTATCTGAAGCCAAGCAGTTTGTCTTATTCTCTGATCATGAAGCCCTGAAGTTCATAAATGGCCAACACAAGCTTAATGCCAGACATGCCAAATGGGTAGAATTCTTACATTCTTATTCATTTGTTTCGAAACATAAGGCTGGAGTTTATAATGTTGTTGCTGTTGCATTGTCACGAAGATACTCACTGTTGTCTATTCTGGAAGCAAGAGTTCTTGGATTTTCTTTCATTAAGGAATTGTATGCCACTGATCCAGACTTTGCTGATCACCTCACTGAAGCTAACCAGAAAGGACCATTTACTGTACAAAATGGTTTCTTATTTAAGAATGGAAAGTTGTGCATTCACAGAGGTTCGATTAGAGATTTACTGATAAGAGAGGCACGTGGAGGAGGTCTAGCTGGTCATTTTGGAATCAACAAGACTGGAGAGATCCTCACTGAACACTTCTACTGGCCAAGTCTACTGAAGGATGTCCAGAGTCTTATCAGTCGCTGTCCAACTTGTCACCAGGCGAAGACTACTTTTCACAAGGGTTTGTATACTCCTCTTCCAGTTCCAAACCAGCCATGGGAAGATCTCAGTATGGATTTCATTGTTGCACTGCCCAGAACTCAGAGGGGAAAAGATTCAATAATGGTGGTTGTTGATAGGTTTTCAAAAATGGCACATTTTATTGCTTGTAACACAACCAATGATGCTTCAGCAGTAGCAAATTTGTTCTTTAAGGAGATTGTCAGGTTGCATGGAATTCCCAAGACAATTGTGTCAGATCGAGATGTGAAGTTTTTGAGCTATTTCTGGAAGACTCTATGGAGATTGATGGGTACCAGATTGTTGTTCAGTACGTCTCACCATCCTCAGACTGATGGACAGACTGAAGTCACGAACAGAACAATTGGTATGTTGTTAAGAACACTGGTGAAGAAGACACTGAAGGATTGGGATTTGAAGCTTGCTCATGCTGAATTTGCTTTCAACAGAGCTCCTAACTATTCCACCAGTAAATCCCCATTTGAAGTTGTTATGGTGTCAATCCACTGACTCCCATTGATTTAATTCCATTTTCGATTGAACCAAAAGCAAGTATTGAAGCTGAAACCAGAGCAAAAGAAATAAAGAGAATTCATGGAGAAGTGAAGGCCAGAATAGAGAAGGCAAATGCCAGTTACAAGGCCAGAGCAAACAAGAATAGAAAGCAACCCAGTTTTTCACCAGGTGATCTTGTGTGGGTACATCTGAGGAAAGAAAGGTTTCCAGCAAAAAGAAAGAGTAAACTAATGCCCAGAGCTGAAGGTCCGTTCAAGATTCTGGAGAGATATGGTGATAATGCTTACAAGGTTGAGTTACCTGGAGACATGGCAGTTTCAAGTACTTTTAATGTGGGAGATCTAATGCCTTATCTGGAGGATGAGTACCTCGAAGACTTGAGGACAAGTCTCTTTTCAGAGGGGAGAATGATGCGGAAATGACCAGATTCATTGAACTGGAGGAACCCAGTGAACTGAAGAAGGCAACTGAACTGATCATGCCCTCTGAACAAGCCATGTTGATTCTGCCAGTGGCCCATTTCAGACAAGTCTTTTCTGAACCAGTCCAGTCACCAGTGTAACATTTCTCCAGTGGCAAGCTCCAGATGACTGCTCCAGACGACTTGTCTCCAGTTGCGGTCCAAATTTATGTTCCAGTTACCAATTAATAAAGTCTCCACTGAAGTTGTTTGTGGGCCCAATAATAAAGAAGAATGACAGCCGTTAAAGAAGGCGCGTGTGACAAGACGTTTCTAACAATATTATGGGACCACTTGCAGGGGAATGTTTCTAGAAGCTTACGTGTCCATTTTATTGGTCCAAATTACTTAGTGGCTTGCACATGACAGCTTTTATGTATTATTTTATTATTATGTCGTTAATTCCTAGGTAGAGCATGTGGCTATAAATAGAGGCTTTATTTCTCATTGTAAGTAGTTGATGTTGAATGAAAATTAATAGAGCAGCCTCTATTTCTTACAAATCTTCTTTTACCTTTATAGGATCTTTGATCTTGGTGGTTAGGAGTGACCCCTTTATCAATATTTGTGGTGACTTGTTCTTTATCAAATATTGTGGTGAGGTCTTTTAAATCTTCGGTTTCCTTTATCTATATCGTGGTGGCTAGACCTTTATCGATTGTAGTGGTGGGGCGGAGTGTTTCCTTTATCCTTGATTCCGGTGGCTTAGCCTTTACGAGTCTTGGGGGTGGATTCTTTTATCTATCATTTTACTTTATTGTCTCGTTTAGTTGTTTATTTCATATAAATCCAGAAAATACCAAAAATAGTCTTCCGCTGTCGTTTGTCGCGTGATTTACGCATCAGTCTGGCTTGCATAACAACCGCTTCTCAAACTTTTTAATTATTTTAGTTTGATTTAGTGATTAGCAGCTTTTCCCTGATTGTGAGCCATTGAAATTGTTTGCTTGCTGTTACTTAAATGGCCATTTACAAACTACTACTTATTTAAAAAGTGACAGATTCAGCCCAAATTAGCGCATACATGTTCTATTCTAGATAAATGTTTAGGGTGGTGTTCATTTATTGGCAAGCTCTATGGTCTGCCAAATTTGGCTCAGGAGCGACAGTATGTGTTTTTTAGTCAAGAATGGTTTTAACGTTCATCAACTGGAGGAAGTCTTCAGTTGCGTTAACTGTACGGTGCAACTGGACTTCAACATATTTCTCGACAAATCTTCTTGGTCACCAGTTTACTGGTCACCAGATGCAACTGGACTTCAATATATTTCTCGACAAATCTTCTTGGTCACCAGTTTACTGGTCACCAGATGCAACTGGACTTCAATATATTTCTCGACAAATCTTCTTGGTCACCAGTTTACTGGTCACCAGATGCAACTGGACTTCAATATATTTCTCGACAAATCTTCTCGGTCACCAGTTTACTGGTACCTGATGCAACTGGACTTCAATATATTTCTCGACAAATCTTCTTGGTCACCAGTTTACTGGTCACCAGATGCAACTGGACTTCAATATATTTCTCGACAAATCTTCTTGGTCACCAGTTTACTGGTCACCAGATGCAACTGGACTTCAATATATTTCTCGACAAATCTTCTTGGTCACCAGTTTACTGGTCACCAGATGCAACTGGACTTCAATATATTTCTCGACAAATCTTCTTGGTCACCAGTTTACTGGTCACCAGATGCAACTGGACTTCAATATATTTCTCGACAAATCTTCTTGGTCACCAGTTTACTGGTCACCAGATGCAACTGGAATATACTTACTAAACTGGAGACGACCAGTTAGATAAGTGTATACCAAGTTCTAGATAGATTACTTATATAAAAGACAATAAGTAAAGAACAATGCAATAATACAAATAACTTGTAAACAATCTTGATGAGACAATATGTAGTTTTCAAGTGTAATTTATTTATTGATATTAAACAAATTACAAGGTTGATGCGGAACCAAGATAATACACGAATGTAAATATCCTAACAACCTATGAAATACAATTGATCTATACTCGGAATTTCTCTTCTACAATCGAAACACTTAAAGTAGTGAAATGTTCCTTTTAGCGATTGAGAGAATATTGCACAAGTTCACCAAGAATATTGCAGGTTTGCAAAGTAAGAAGTTATTCGTTTGAGAGAGAAATAACTTAGACGAATACTTGAATAACTTGTGTTTCTTGGTTGTGCAATGACTTGTATTTATAGGCAAAGTTAACATATGGATGTTAACTTTAGCCGTACAAATGTGGTTGGAAGCATTTAAGGAATAGCATTTAATTCCTTAAAAAGTGTTGTAAAGTCGCATGTTACAGTGACTTTACACAACCACCTTTATGTACCTTTTAATACTTAAATAATAAGATAAGGCTTATTATCCGGGTAAAGGTACATAAAGTGTACAAGTCAATTCCTCGTAATCAGTGTAACTTGTAAGTCCCAACTTGTTAGATTGGTACTACTGAAGACACCTCTATGTCGATGGTGGAGTTACTTTGCAATATACTTACTAAACTGGAGACGACCAGTTAGATAAGTGTATACCAAGTTCTAGATAGATTACTTATATAAAAGACAATAAGTAAAGAACAATGCAATAATACAAATAACTTGTAAACAATCTTGATGAGACAATATGTAGTTTTCAAGTGTAATTTATTTATTGATATTAAACAAATTACAAGAAGATAAAAATGAAGAAAGAACTTTAAACTGATGGCCCTTCGCCAGTTCTTCTTCTTTTGGCAACTGTGGAGATGGGCTGTTTGTCTTCAGGATCACCATCCAGTCTCTCTTCAATATTTTCTTTAAACTGATGGCCCTTCGCCAGTTCTTCTTCTTTTGGCAACTGTGGAGATGGGCTGTTTGTCTTCAGGATCACCATCCAGTCTCTCTTCAATATTTTCTTTAAACTGATGGCCCTTCGCCAGTTCTTCTTCTTTTGGCAACTGTGGAGATGGGCTGTTTGTCTTCAGGATCACCATCCAGTCTCTCTTCAATATTTTCTTTAAACTGATGGCCCTTCGCCAGTTCTTCTTCTTTTGGCAACTGTGGAGATGGGCTGTTTGTCTTCAGGATCACCATCCAGTCTCTCTTCAATATTTTCTTTAAACAGATGGCCCTTCGCCAGTTCTTCTTCTTTTGGCAACTGTGGAGATGGGCTGTTTGTCTTCAGGATCACCATCCAGTCTCTCTTCAATATTTTCTTTAAACTGATGGCCCTTCGCCAGTTCTTCTTCTTTTGGCAACTGTGGAGATGGGCTGTTTGTCTTCAGGATCACCATCCAGTCTCTCTTCAATATTTTCTTTAAACTGATGGCCCTTCGCCAGTTCTTCTTCTTTTGGCAACTGTGGAGATGGGCTGTTTGTCTTCAGGATCACCATCCAGTCTCTCTTCAATATTTTCTTTAAACTGATGGCCCTTCGCCAGTTCTTCTTCTTTTGGCAACTGTGGAGATGGGCTGTTTGTCTTCAGGATCACCATCCAGTCTCTCTTCAATATTTTCTTTAAACTGATGGCCCTTCGCCAGTTCTTCTTCTTTTGGCAACTGTGGAGATGGGCTGTTTGTCTTCAGGATCACCATCCAGTCTCTCTTCAATATTTTCTTTAAACTGATGGCCCTTCGCCAGTTCTTCTTCTTTTGGCAACTGTGGAGATGGGCTGTTTGTCTTCAGGATCACCATCCAGTCTCTCTTCAATATTTTCTTTAAACTGATGGCCCTTCGCCAGTTCTTCTTCTTTTGGCAACTGTGGAGATGGGCTGTTTGTCTTCAGGATCACCATCCAGTCTCTCTTCAATATTTTCTTTAAACTGATGGCCCTTCGCCAGTTCTTCTTCTTTTGGCAACTGTGGAGATGGGCTGTTTGTCTTCAGGATCACCATCCAGTCTCTCTTCAATATTTTCTTTAAACTGATGGCCCTTCGCCAGTTCTTCTTCTTTTGGCAACTGTGGAGATGGGCTGTTTGTCTTCAGGATCACCATCCAGTCTCTCTTCAATATTTTCTTTAAACTGATGGCCCTTCGCCAGTTCTTCTTCTTTTGGCAACTGTGGAGATGGGCTGTTTGTCTTCAGGATCACCATCCAGTCTCTCTTCAATATTTTCTTTAAACTGATGGCCCTTCGCCAGTTCTTCTTCTTTTGGCAACTGTGGAGATGGGCTGTTTGTCTTCAGGATCACCATCCAGTCTCTCTTCAATATTTTCTTTAAACTGATGGCCCTTCGCCAGTTCTTCTTCTTTTGGCAACTGTGGAGATGGGCTGTTTGTCTTCAGGATCACCATCCAGTCTCTCTTCAATATTTTCTTTAAACTGATGGCCCTTCGCCAGTTCTTCTTCTTTTGGCAACTGTGGAGATGGGCTGTTTGTCTTCAGGATCACCATCCAGTCTCTCTTCAATATTTTCTTTAAACTGATGGCCCTTCGCCAGTTCTTCTTCTTTTGGCAACTGTGGAGATGGGCTGTTTGTCTTCAGGATCACCATCCAGTCTCTCTTCAATATTTTCTTTAAACTGATGGCCCTTCGCCAGTTCTTCTTCTTTTGGCAACTGTGGAGATGGGCTGTTTGTCTTCAGGATCACCATCCAGTCTCTCTTCAATATTTTCTTTAAACTTGAGCAGACTTTGAAGCACAAACATCCATCCTCTTTCAACCTTATTTCTTTGTTGCTTGGCCTCCAACAGCTTTGCCATTTCCACCAGTTCCGAATACCCATAAGAAAGTACATCAGGATTCTCAGTTTGCCTCAAGGGACCATCCAGATGTTGAACCCCAACTGTGAAATGTTTGGTACCTGGTTTGATAAACACTTTCAAATCAACAATCTTACCAGGGTGATATCTCCGCTGCTGCACTTCAGATAAATACTCTCTAGCTTCAGATTCATTGGCCAGTTTGATCTGGCCAGTGCTCATACTATGCACTGCAGCTTTGATATCTTCAGTTGAAGGTTCAGTTGTATCCACCCAGGTCCTAAGGTCAGCATCTCTTGGCAACATCTTAGGTTTACCTTTGGACTTAGGTGGATTCATCACCTGTTTGATCAGGTTTTGGATGTCGGTTGAGAACGAGACAAATTGAGCTTCCAGTGACAAAGGAGCAGTTGTCACTGGACCAGTAGCAGGCTGTACCAGTTCAACTGAAGGAGGCAAAACAAAGGGAGCCTCTCCAGTTGTTCCAGTAGCAGAAGAAGGAAATATAGGGGGTGAAAAAGAAGGCTGAGGAGAAACAATGTGTTGGTCAGGCTGAGAATGCTCAGGTATGACCAACGGCGACGGTGGTGGTGATTGAGTTCTTTGTGGGGAAATATTTGTGGGAGTATCTTGGTGGGAAACTGAAACTTGGTGTTCTAGGGGTTGATCAAAGAAAGAAGGGAGTTGAGCATGTACAGATGCATCAACCATTTCTTGATCAGCTTGTGTCTCTTCTGAATCCGAAGATTCAAGATGAAACTCATCCTCATTTATGCCTAGATTCATAAATGATAGGGATGGCTCTTAACCACTTGTTCCTTTACTGCATCATCCTTCCTTTTCAAGTTTTCCACTTCAGTTGCCAATTTATTGATAGAAGAAGTGTGGGAGGCCAACTGAGTGTTCACTGCATTCACTGCACCCCTTAACTGACTGACTTCAAGTGCCAGAGGCTCCAGATTAATCTGAGGAGGTGGGAGCTTGGCAAATTCAGCCATAACCTTCTTGACCAATGCATCTTCTCGACTGGCCAGTTTCTCATCAATCAACTGGCCAACAGAAGTGGCCACCTGCTGACCAATATCACTTACATTAAGGCCAGGTCTATCCAGCAACTCCTTGACCTGCCTTTCTATCTCCTTAAGATCCACCTCTGATGATCGAACAGTGTTGCTTAAGAGGTTGGAGATAGATGTATTGACATTTGAATGGGTCAAGTCAAAAGCTTCCTTCAAAGATGTTGACAAATTGTTACAGCTTGAGACCAACTCATTCAACTTTTTAAATACCAAGTCTTCATTTGCAGCGAACTTATTGATTCCCAGATCAACAACCTTTGAATTTACAATTGTTTCCTTGTTGAATCTGGAAATAGACTTGGCATTTTGCTCTATTGTCTTATGAACACCCTCCACCCGTTTGATCAGGTTTTGGATGTCGGTTGAGAACGAGACAAATTGAGCTTCCAGTGACAAAGGAGCAGTTGTCACTGGACCAGTAGCAGGCTGTACCAGTTCAACTGAAGGAGGCAAAACAAAGGGAGCCTCTCCAGTTGTTCCAGTAGCAGAAGAAGGAAATATAGGGGGTGAAAAAGAAGGCTGAGGAGAAACAATGTGTTGGTCAGGCTGAGAATGCTCAGGTATGACCAACGGCGACGGTGGTGGTGATTGAGTTCTTTGTGGGGAAATATTTGTGGGAGTATCTTGGTGGGAAACTGAAACTTGGTGTTCTAGGGGTTGATCAAAGAAAGAAGGGAGTTGAGCATGTACAGATGCATCAACCATTTCTTGATCAGCTTGTGTCTCTTCTGAATCCGAAGATTCAAGATGAAACTCATCCTCATTTATGCCTAGATTCATAAATGATAGGGATGGCTGAACAACCTGTTCAGGCTCCTGATGACCAGTTCCAGTTACCTGGATGGTTTCATCAGTTGAAGGATCAGATGCCGAAACATCTTCACCAGGGATAGACGTGATAGGAACGGCTTGAGTTATGGTTGTTCTATCCTCAACCACAACTGGAGACTCACCCTCTCTCCAGTAATTGAGGCGAAGAGCATCCCTCAACACTTCTACATCCAGAGTACATTTGATTGTTCCATCCTTTAAAGTGAAACTGATGGAGGAACAATCGGAGGAAAGTGTGGCAGTGAACCAGAACTCACACAAGTAATCATGGTACATCTTGCGTGGGTTCCTGGTGAATAAGGGTCCTATTGGAGAATCCTTCAGAAATTTTCTGATTCTACCAATAAGGGTTCTAGACCCTTGAGAGCCTTGTAGGCTAGCCAAAGGATTGTTTGGATTTAATTTGAGGGCCGCACTATAAGGAGCACCAGGTGCCTGGGCGACATCTGGTGAGGGATTGTAAGGAGCAGTCAAGAGATTTACATCTCTTGAGCGAGAAGATTTAGGTGCCATGAATGAAACTGAAATTGAGGATTTTTAGGGTTTGAATATGGAAGCAAAGAGAAGAATGAATTTGATATTTATGATTGGAAGTAAATGAAGAGAATGAAAAAGAAAGTAAATGTGTTATGAAGTAAATAAGGGTATTTATAAGGGGATTCAAGATCCCAATGTAAACCCACAAATCATATTTTATTAAACCAAATATTTTTGAAGATATTTTGAAAATAAAATATAATTTTCCATGTAAGCATTAAATGCTACGACGGCTTACTTTACCCATAACCCCACACACTTTTTGTTTTCCCAACACAAACAGTTGTCAAGTACTTAAAAATGGTTTCAACACGTCAGATCACGATATCAAGTAGTTTAAAAACACTCGAGTATCATGACGTGTCACATAAATTGACCAAGTATTTGTAACGTTATGAAAATTTGACAAAGACCGAACCTGGTAACTGGAGGATCAATCCAGTTCCAGTTCCAACTGAAGAGTTCTCCAGTTGCATTTTCAAACAAAAACGAATTTTAGTCAGAAAATTATTTTGAGTCTTTCCCCCTAAAATGATGATCCAGATATCAATTAGTGCCAAGATAGTATCACAAAGGCGTTCGATAGCCTGGCGAGCAAAGATAATCTGGACCTCCTCAACTGGAGAACTTCATCAGTGTCACTGACGCGTTCAATAACAAAGAAAGCTCCAGTTAAGGGTTTAGCATTCCCAGTTCGCTGATGAGATGTTTAAAAGTTTTCTCATCGAGAGGTTTAGTAAAAACATCAGCTAACTGTTTGTCAGTGGGGATGAAATGAATTTCAATATCACCTTTCATAACATGATCACGAATAAAATGATACCTGATGTCAATATGCTTTGTTTTTGAGTGCATCACTGGATTGTGAGAGATAGCAATTGCACTGGTGTTGTCACAAAAGATTGGGGTCTTGGTGTACTTCTGACCATAATCTAGTAACTGGTTTTTGATCCAGAGAATCTGGGCACAACAACTGGCCGCAGAAATGTACTCTGCCTCTGCAGTGGACATAGAGACTGAAGTCTGCTTCTTGCTGGTCCAACTCACCAGTTTTCCTCCAAGGAAATGACAACCACCAGTTGTTGATTTTCTATCAATCTTACAACCTGCATGATCAGAATCTGAATAACCCATTAGATCTAATCCTGAGCCTTTGGGGTACCAAAGACCAAGATTAGGACACCCTTTCAGGTATCTAAAGATACGCTTTACAGCGTGCAAATGTGATTCTTTAGGGTTAGCCTGAAACCTGGCACATAAACATGTTGCAAACATTATATCTGGTCGACTGGCAGTTAAGTACATTAGTGAACCAACCATACCTCTATAGTCAGTTACATTAACTGGTTTGCCAGTTGGGTCAGAGTCCAAATTCAATGGTGCTGCAATAGGTGTGTTTTTCGATGGGATTGAATCATATTTGTATTTTCGTAACAAATCTCTGACATATTTTCCTTGGTTTATGAAAATTCCATTTTCAGTTTGCTTAATCTGAAGACCTAAGAAAAATGTTAATTCACCCATTAAACTCATCTCATACTCAGATGACATGATTTTAGAAAACTTTTTACACATTGCATCATCAGTTGAACCAAAAATAATGTCATCAACATAAATTTGTACCAATAAGATATTACCTCTTTCTTTCAAGATAAACAAGGTATTATCTATTGCACCTCTTTGAAAGCCATTTTTGAGAAGATGTTTAGTTAAAGTATCATACCAGGCTCTTGGGGCTTGTCTTAGACCATACAATGCTTTGTTCAGTCTATAAACCCAATGAGGATGCTTCTCATCGATGAAACCTGGAGTCTGCTTCACATAAACTTCTTCTTCCAATGTTCCATTAAGGAACGCACTTTTGACATCCATCTGGAAGACCTTGAACTGCAGATGGGCTGCATAAGCCAAGAAAATTCTTATGGCTTCACAATTCTTTTGATAAGGGAGATGATTTCAGCAGGTGCATCACTTTTGGATCTGATGAATACCACCCAGCAATATCTGGAGAATTCATCAACCACAACTAGAGTGTATTTCTTTCCAGCTCTAGTTTGAACATTCACTGGACCAAAGAGATCCATATGAAGCATGTGAAGAGGTTCAGTGATGCTAAAATTTTGCCTAGTTTTGAAACTGGCTCTCTTCTGCTTGCCCATCTCACACCCTGGACATGGCTTTTCCTTATTGAAGGAAATCTGGGGTATCCCATCAACCAGTTGTTTGCGAGACAACTTGTTAATGTTCTTGAAATTAAGGTGGGATAACCTTTTATGCCATAGCCAGTTGGTGTCCTCATCAGCTTTGGTATAGAAACATTGCTCTTTTGGAGCTGGTTCCATATCCATGATGTACACATTCCCTTTTCTTGGTGCAATCATCACCACTTTCCAATCCTTGTTAAATATGGTGCCTTGTGCAATATCGAACAATACTCTGAAGCCATCATCGCAAAGTTGGCTTACACTGATCAAGTTATATTTCAAACCATTCACAAATGCAACTCTTTTGAATTCGACTTGTCCATTATTGAGCACACCATATCCTTCAGTCTTTCCAGATTGATCGTTACCAAACGTCACTGTCGGTCCATCTTGGACAGTGAACTCTTCCAGTAGGGGCTTACATCCGGTCATAGTCCGGCCAGCAGCGCTGTCCAGATACCAGATATTCTTCTTTCGATCGCCCTACACACACACAAAAATCATTAGTTATTTTTGTGAACCCATCTTTTCTTGATGGGTCCACTGGACTTCTCTACAGAAGCCACAGTTGATTGTTGTTGTGTTGAACTGGAGGCTACATCTGGAGCATTATCACCAGCTCCAGGTGCAGAAGTAAAAACGATTGGTATTTGATACTTACTCACCTTAAGTTTACCAGATTTTGTTCCAGATGGAACATTCTTTTGTTTAGGTACAGAAGGGAGTGATTTAATGTTTTGTTTTAAAACTGGAGGTGGTGAGCCTCCTTCCAGATTGTTAATTCGGGCAGTGCAACTCTGAACCTGCCGAGACAAAAGTTGGAGTTGCCTTTCCAAATTAACCAAAACATTGTTTTGTTCAGGCAGTTGAACCTTGGACATTGGTTCAACTGGGGATTTAGTCTTTCGGGTCTTGGGCTCCTTAGACTTATGAGGTAAAGGCTTGTTAACAGTGGCCTTTTTGACTGGAGCTTTAGCCTGTTTGGCTCCAGTTTTAACCTCAATGGGGGAGGTCTCAATGGTTTCAGTTTCAACAGCTTCAGGTTGATCATAAGGTGTTTCAACCTGGAGAGCTGGAGGCAATGCATGAAGATCTGGTATAAGAGCTGCCATCTTCAGATCTTCAGATTTCCATGCATTTTTCTGGGCATCGATGGTTCTTGAAAATGCATCATAGTTTTTGCCAGATGCTTTTACCCAGGACTTGATAATCATTTGAGCTTTTTCAAAATCATCAGAAAGTTTTTGATTATCAAGTTCTAATGCCTCAATTTTTAAAACTGACTCCTTGAGAGCCAACTGGACACTTTGCAAATCATTCAGTTGTGGTTTGACATTGTTTAGTTCAATTAAGATAGTGTCTAAATATCTTTCACTATCTGCTCTAACAGTTTCTACAAATGCCAAATCACCACTTAATGATTCAGCCAGGTCCAGTTTCAATTCAGGGTCAACCTGGTGATCATAATCACATACCTTTTTCAGTATGATGTCCACCCATCTTCCAGAGACGACATCATCTTTCACCACATGCTGCTGTTGTTGTTGATCTTCCAAGGCCATGAAACACATGTCCCTTTCCTCTTCTTCATCCTCAGATGAGTCATCAGAGTACTCCCATTTTCCTTCAGTTTGTGCAATTAAGCACTGGTCCTTTTTCTTATCCATGGACAGAAGGGCAATCTGGGCCTTAAGCTGCTTGTATTTAGCTTTATAGCTATCATCAGGCCGATTGTAATTAGGGACAGAGGGGCCAGTTTGGTTATTCAACTGACTAGATCGGCATTCCTTCATAAAATGACCTTTCTTGCCACACTTATAGCATGTAAGATTGGTCTTATCCAGAGAGCTGGAGCTGGAAGCATTGTTGGGGCCATTAAATCTTTTAGATTTATGCTTAAACCTATTAAAGGTTTTAGCAATCATGGCGACCAGATCATCATCGTCAGTTTCATCATAACCTTCACTGTTTTCAGTGGTCAGCCCAGAGTTTAAGAAGCTGTTTAACATCTCCTTCATCGAGTGTGCCTGGACACTCTCAGCAGACATTAAAGCAGCACAAGGTCGCTCAATTACATTAGCAACCTTGGGACTCTGAGCATGGTTCATGGCATCTTGCTCAGCCACAAGTCTTGCAGCATTATTATCTTCAGTGAATCTGAAGGCTCCATAGAGCGATGCAAGAGTGTGAGAGTGCAAGGTTTTACCTTGTCTCAAGACAAGAACCATGTTTTCCCATTTAGATGGAAGAATATCACAAAACTTTTCAAGAAGAATATCCTTATCCTTCTCTACACCCAAACCTCTCAACTGATTGATGAGGCTAGAAAATCTGGTATAAGTACCAGTTAAACTTTCGTTGGGCAAGGCAAAGAAGGATTCATACTTCTTGTTCAATGCAACTTTACGGGTGACAATGGTGTCATCACCTCCTTCAAACTGAATCACTAATTCATCCCACATAGACTTGGCACTGGGATACAACACAAGTGTTGGAATTAGGTCTTCAGGGACAGCCCCAAGGATCATGTTTTTCAGTCTGGTGTCCAAGTCCACCAGTCTGCGATCCTCATCAGACCAATGGTCTTCTGGCTTTTCCCTTGAGCCTCTTCTTCCAGTTGGATCAAGAAGAGGACTCACCCCAATAGACATAGGTATATATGGTCCATCTTTTATGATTTTCAACATATACCTCTCAATACCACCAAAATGCAACAGCATTCTAGCTTTCCATGTACCAAAGGTCTCACTGTTTCCATCAAATTTTGGAACAGGAGTGTTAGAGTAATGTACATGGACGTGGTTTGAGGAAGAAGGAGGAGGAGGAGGGTTGGTGTTAACGTTTTGAAAAGGTGGTGAATTATTGTTCAATGGGTTTTCACCTAAACCAGAACCATCTCCACCTTCAGTAGTGTTCATCTTTGCAGATCTAGGCAAGTATATTAGCCTTCTGCTCTGATACCACTTGTAAGTCCCAACTTGTTAGATTGGTACTACTGAAGACACCTCTATGTCGATGGTGGAGTTACTTTGCAATATACTTACTAAACTGGAGACGACCAGTTAGATAAGTGTATACCAAGTTCTAGATAGATTACTTATATAAAAGACAATAAGTAAAGAACAATGCAATAATACAAATAACTTGTAAACAATCTTGATGAGACAATATGTAGTTTTCAAGTGTAATTTATTTATTGATATTAAACAAATTACAAGGTTGATGCGGAACCAAGATAATACACGAATGTAAATATCCTAACAACCTATGAAATACAATTGATCTATACTCGGAATTTCTCTTCTACAATCGAAACACTTAAAGTAGTGAAATGTTCCTTTTAGCGATTGAGAGAATATTGCACAAGTTCACCAAGAATATTGCAGGTTTGCAAAGTAAGAAGTTATTCGTTTGAGAGAGAAATAACTTAGACGAATACTTGAATAACTTATTTTCTTGGTTGTGCAATGACTTGTATTTATAGGCAAAGTTAACATATGGATGTTAACTTTAGCCGTACAAATGTGGTTGGAAGCATTTAAGGAATAGCATTTAATTCCTTAAAAAGTGTTGTAAAGTCGCATGTTACAGTGACTTTACACAACCACCTTTATGTACCTTTTAATACTTAAATAATAAGATAGGGCTTATTATCCGGGTAAAGGTACATAAAGTGTACAAGTCAATTCCTCGTAATCAGTGTAAAGCTTTGTAAGTGCTTTCCACTGAAGGTCTCCAGTTTGTAACTGACTAGAATGTCAACTGGGCTTCGCTGCCATTGTCATTCTCTTTCTTCCATCTATTTCCTAACTCTCCATTAATATTTTCCTGCACTTCATCAGCTGGAATATCCAAAGTATGGCTTGAATTAGAATTACTTACCTCGGATATCAGGTCTGGACTCGGGTTGTCACTTTGAGAGGAGGACTGTAAATCTTTCTCTGGAGAATCATGAATCACTTGGTTTACCTGAAACTTTGATGAATATTGAAGCCAACTCAGTGTGTCACTTTGTTCCTCCCCCTGACCATTGAGTTCCTAAGAGTAGAAATACTTGGTTTCCAAAAAATCACAATTCATCGTAGTAAACATACGATGAGTATTAGGATTGTAACATCTATACCCCTTTTGAGTAACCCCATATCCCACAAAGACACATTTTTCAGCACAAGGTTCCAGTTTGTTTCGATATGATTTTGGAATATGAACAAAGACGGTACATCCAAAAACTCTAGTAGGCAAAGTAAGAACTGATGGTGGCTTATGAAACTCAGAAAGAACTTTCAAAGGTGTTTTACGATTGATTAAGTAAGTGGCAGTAGCTAAGGCTTCGGGCCAAAAACTTTTTGGAACTAAGGACTCAATAATAAGTGCCCTAGTCATTTCTAAAAGAATCCTATTTTTCCTTTCAGCCACACCATTTTGTTCGGGGGTGTGAGGACAAGTGGTTTGATGGATTATACCCTTTGGATTGAAAAAACAGGTTCATTTGTGAATTCACATACTCCCCACCATTATCTGTTCTCATGATTTTGATAGATTTTTGATATTGAGTTTGGACCATATTATAGAACCCAGTAAATCTATCATAAACTTCATCCTTATTTTTCAAAAAATAAATCCATGTCATTCGGGTGCAATCATCAACAAAAATCACAAAATACTTGAAATTATGACCTCCACTAACAGGTGCAGGGCCCCACACATCTGAATGAACTAATGAAAAAGGAAAATCAACTCTAGTATTACGAGGTTTAAAAGATTGCCTATGACTTTTTGCTAAAATGCAAGTTTCACATTCAATCTTTTTATTTAACGGAAAAAGTTTTGGAAACAAAATATGCAAATAACTAACTGACGGATGTCCCAATCTTCTATGCCATAACCATGCTTCTCTTTCACTAGTTCCATGAGCAAGCATAACAGTCCCACTTTCAGTAACTTCATCAACATAATACAGTCCTTCTCAGTGCCACGCTCAATGATCTGTCCCGTCCTGATATCCTGTAACAAACAGAAAGTTGGATGCATGAGAACTGAGCAATTAAGTTCTTTTGTCACATGACTTATTGACAGAAGTTTGTGAGATAAAGATGGAACATAAAGACAATTAGTTAGATTGATAGTAGACTTAGTTAGATTGATTGTAATAGTCCCTCCATTCATAACTTCCATTTTTCCTTTATTGGCAGCTCGAATATGAGTCTTTCTTGGTTTTGAAAAAACCGAAAAATCTGATAACTCATAGGTCATAGTGTCGGTTGCACCACAATCAAATATCCAGGGCCCATTCTTTTTAGGGTGATCAGATTGGGCCATAAACCCACTTGCCATTACCTTTGGCCCATGTTTTTTCTGGCCCAACAGTATTCTTTAGCCCAATTTCTTAATCCATTAGGTTTTCTATTTTTATTCTTATAAAAAGGTAAATATGGAAAGTGTTTATCCACACAATTATGTGGCTGTGTTGGTGAGAGAGAAAATTCTCTCTTCTTACCCGTGACCACCGAATAACCACCATCATTTTCCACCTCAGCCGCCGCTACTCCACCAAAACCCTTCTCCGATCTCCGGCCATCACTGCTGCTACTTTCTTTGGTGGTGTTAGTTCGAGCGGTAGAGGCCTTGTTTCTCTCCGATGGGTTATATCGACGACCCTTCTTGTTTTCCACCCACCAAGATGGGTAACCGACTAGTCGGAAACACTGTTCTTTGGTATGTCTTTCCATACCACATTCATCACAAGTGAGATCTGATTTATCATCTTTAATCAAAGATTTTTGTTTATCATTAAACCGATTGAATCTTTTAGTGGCAAAACCGAACCCTTCTTCTTCTTTCACCATTAAACCGGTGGCTATACCTCGTGCCCCTTCGACATCAGTGGTGGTTGCTCCCAAAATCCTTTGGTGAGCGGCCTCTTTTCGTATGGTGGCATACGCGACTTCAGCCGCCGGAAGAGGATCGGTTCTCAGAATCTCTCTTTTGGTTGAATCAAACTTCGGATCTAATCCGTTCAAAAATTGAAATAATTTTTGTTCAGATCTGATCCTATTATATGTTTTGATGTCCTCGGAACATGTCATAGGGTTTGGATCCTGTCGATCGATCTCACCCGAGACGCCTTGTAATTCAATCCAGAAGTCTTCGAGTGACTTGTTGTTTTGTTTGAGTTCATTGGCCTTGATGTGCAGATTAAAAGCTTGTAGCTTGTCTCTCCCACTGCTGTAAGTAATTATTAAGGCATCCCAGAGTTCTTTTGCGGTGGAGAATTCGGTAAGATTTCCGGCTATCATTGGTTCTATGTTTTGAATGAGCCACGAGAATACGACCAGGTCATCTTGTTCCCATGACTCATATTTTTCACTTGTTGATTTTGTTGGTGGTTTTTCAGTTAAGTGTTCCAAAAGGGTTTTTGATCGGCCTCCTATGGCAACCCGAATCATACGGGTCCATAGGGAGTAATTGGTACTGTTTAATTTTAAATTGATTTGAAGATTGTCGGATAATTTTGGATGTTGAGATTGATGATTGTTGGTTTTTAAAAGGTTGGCTAATTGTAGTGCCAAGTCATTACCGGAGCCGCCGGCCTCTTCTCCGGCCATGGTGGCTTAGGTATTTGACTTAGGTGATACAAATCGAATAAAGGGTTTAAAGGTAGATGATGAAGCCCATCAAGGGCTCTGATACCATGTTAAATAATGAAAATAAAATCTGTTTTTATTGATTGATAATCATGAGTAATACAAACGTCCCATATTTATATAGAAATTAAACCCTAATTAGGTCAAATATGACCAACTCTAAATTCTTGGGCTTGGGCCCATCTTAGACCCTTCTTGGACCGATATACATCTGAGGCCTTTGATCTTGTATACTCGGGAGGTGATGAAATTATTGATTCTGATCCCACATATTCTAACATTAACTTTTAACCGATAGTTTTTTCCGTCACTAGTTACAGGACGGTGACGCATGTCATGATAGTTCAGACTATCATTATGTGCCTTTGAACATCAGGTCCTACATCCCTTGCTCGGTGGTTAAGGTGCTAGTCAAAGATGGAATGAAACTCGAGCCGGGGCAGCCTTTGTATGTCAAAGATATATTGGGACTGGACGTCTGAAATCCAATCATAAAACATCCATCCTCCAGTTAATATGGTCCTCTTTAAACTATACAAATTTATCTTGTGTATGTTTTGTGTCTTGTTTTATGGTCCTTTAGGACTTTGATAGGCTCAAGGAGACAAGACCAGAATCAGCGGTTCGTAGGATTTTGGAGCTAAACCATAGTTCACGTGTTGGTATTTTTTCTATGGAAGATGTGCTAATGGACCAGGAGGGTGCTGATCCTGATAGCAGACCATTGGCAGGGCTTGCAAAAGATGAAGTTCTGACAAGGTATAAAAACTTCAACAAGTTTGCAGTTGTAATGGACCATGCGGATCATTTTTTTTCAGCAAATTCTGAAATGAACCAGGTACCTGTGTATTTATTCACTTCAAAATATATTGCCCCTATTATCTTTCATCACTTTCATACACATTCATCTTATATATATATTTCAGCTGCCAGAGAACTTGGCTGGCAAGATAAACGAAGAGTTGAGGATTCTTGAGGAACAGTTACCTGGTATATATGCTGCTTTCGTATAACTAGCTAGATATCTAATTAGCATGTAATTTAATTAAGCTCAATGATTGACATCGGGGTTATGGTTTACAGAGACCATATATGTCAGGGCTTATAAGTCAAGGATGGATCTTTTAAGAGCAGTAATTGTCGGACCACGGGGGACTCCTTATCATGGGGGTCTCTTTTTCTTTGACGTGTGTTTCCCAAGCAACTATCCTGATAGCCCGCCTGTATGTCATTCCCGCCTTTTATATCTACTCGAGGCTAATTACATGTCAATTAGATATAAACATATTGATGAATGAATTTTTGTTTCAGCTTGTGCATTATCACTCTGGTGGTCTGGGTATCAATCCAAATCTGTTCAACAGTGGTGAGGTTCGTTTGAAGCTTCCTACTAAAACCGGTGGGTGGGAGTCGATGTGGGTGCCTGGCACTACGACTATGCTCCAACTTTTGGTCTCTATACAGAATCAGATTTTGAAGGCCGATCCGTTGTTCAACGAATCTGCATATGCCACTATGAAAGGATCCTCTTACGGAGAATATGCTTCGTTCCTATACAATGAGACTGTTTGGATAAAATCACTGAAAACAATGCTGTATATCATGAACAGACCACCCAAGGTAAGATTTTGAGTTTTTTTTTTTTTCAATCTTTCAATTTCCTTCTTCAACATACATGTTTTTTAATGAGATGCTGTACATTGGATGACAGAACTTTGAGGAATTTGTGGCTCTTCATTTTCGCGTTTGTGCTCGTAAGATTCTTCTTTTGCCACGCAAAAAGAAGTTCTATACAAGCACGTTCAGGAAAGATTTCTATGCATGCATTGATCCACTTAATGCTGCATTTAAGAAAACCACTTGAAAGACAAAAGAATATTACTCCGTACTAATTAAATACTTGTGGGGTAATCTTGTTATGGTTGACTGCTAAATACTTGCATCTTGGGTGGATGGATGATGGATATTTATATGTTTATTTTGATGAATGATCTAGGGTCTTAGATAACCATATATCCGTATAATATTAGGATTATTATTACTACTAAATTGTTTTGTGGTATTATTATTATTATTATTATTATTATTATTATTTTGATAGTTATTATTATTATTATTATTATTATTATTATAAGAATTTATTATAACTCTATAACTTTACAAGAAATGAGTAAAAAATCGAGATACTATTTGGGCATCCATTTTTTAGCTATAACAAAACTAATCCTCTTAAATGTATAAGCGGCAACACGTGTTCCAATTGTTTTCCCAAATGCCAACTTTATTTTAAATGAATCAGTATACATAATTAGTTCTTTCGGCCTACCATTATTATTTGTGTAAGAATCAAGTTATCATTCATTATTATTTCAATATTAACTTGAGTTTTGATCTAATGGAATTTATGTTTTTCATGTATCATTTCAAAGGTTCAAATTCGACCCATTTGATTTGGGGTAGTAGAAATACACATCTAAAATTATAAGGGTAAATTGCACAGAAAGGTATCCAAGTTTATTAATTTTTAAATTTAAGGTATTCAACTTTTTTTTGATCAATAAAAGGTATCCAACTTTTCAAAAAGTAAAAACAAACCTTTTTTTAAACATTTTTAAGCACGGTTTCCGTTAAGTTTTCGTATCATTAGGGGTGAAGCTTTGTTGGTACCCACAGGGGCCCCGCCCCTTTTTTTTCCGTTTAGTAGTATAGTTTTATCCGTTATGCGTCTGAAAAATTATTTTTCTTAATATTATTTCTAGATACTGTGACTTTTGACACCATCTGAGTATTCTTCTTCGTAGTGTTATTTTATGTTCCCATGAATTTCAGTCCCCTGTGTTAAATAGGTCAAGATCCGCCACCAGGGATCGCCAATCTCTTTTTAAACTACCGATACAAAACGACTAAATAAATCGTCACATAACACATTTCAAACGATCTAACAAGTTATTTGCTCAGATTTCATCGAGATC
>CM067168.1:84361295-84376077 GCA_034093135.1 Erigeron breviscapus
TGTCAAAACTAGTCCCTAAGCTTCCAAACGACTCATATTTAGCTCAAAACACCTATAGGGAATACTTACAACACATTAAATACTTCAAGCACCTCTAAAGGCATATAAATATACCTTAAACACATTAGTACATCAATCATTAAGGCATTAAAGCCTCACACATATAGCACATTAAACACAACTAAGCATTAAATCTCCTAGAGACTTAACGGACACGTTGTGTTGACTTAACGACTCAAGTCAACCGTTAATTAAAAAGTTCGGGATGTTACACAATCCCAACACAAAATCCATGCTAATATCAACCCATGGCTGCAAAGGAACAGGCAAAGGCATATAAAGACCTGCATTAGTAGCCGTGCCTTTAGAAACTTGACAAATACGACACCGTTTGACATAACGATCAACTTCTTTCCTCATAGTAGGCCAGAAATAAGAAGCTTGCACCAACTGTAAAGTACGGTCACGACCAACATGCCCTTCACCATGTAACTCCTTAATGACCTTCAAGCAAAGACTAGAATCAGGAATACATAATTGATTCCCTTTGAAAAGAAAACCATCATGCAACAAAAAATCTGATTTCTGCCCAGACTGAACATCCTGCATAACAACTGAAAAATATGGGTCAGTAATGAGCTGCTCACGAATTTCATCCAGACCCGGCACGTCAACTCTCATAGAAACAAGTAGATTACTCCTCCTGCTTAGAGCATCAACAACTCTATTAGAAACACCAGTCTTGTGTTTGACCACAAAAGTAAACTTCTCAAGAAATGCCAACCAACGCCCATGCCTATGAGACACTTTATCTTGAGTGAGAATATGCCTTAAAGAATCATGATCAGTGAAAAAAACAAACTCCTTATGAAACAAATAATGACGCCAATGCTTGACAGCTTGGACCACTGCATAAAACTCCAAGTCATAAGTGCTATACCTAAATTTTGGTCCAGTCATTTTTTCACTGAAATAAGCAATAGGCCTACCACCTTGACTGAGAACCCCACCAATTCCAACCTTTGAAGCATCAGTATGAAGTTCAAAAACTTGAGAAAAGTCAGGCAATACCAGAATTGGTGCTGTAGTGAGCTTGTCCTTAATAGCTTGAAAGGCCAACTCTGCCTCTTCGGTCCATACAAGTGACTTCCCCTTCATGCAATCTGTCACTGGAGCCATAATAGAACTGAAGTGGGGAATGAACCGTCTATAAAAAGAAGCAAGTCCATGAAAACTACGAACTTCAGTAATGGTAGTTGGAGTTGGCCAATTTGAACAGCTGCAACTTTGGATTCATCCACCTGTATACCATCACCAGAAACAACATACCCTAGAAACAGAACTTTATGAGTCATGAACAAACACTTCTTTGTTGCTGCATAGAAACTATCCCTGCGAAGCAAGGCCAAAACCTGCCTCACATGCATGACATGCTCACTGAAAGTAGCACTATAAATAAGAATATCATCAAAATACACAACTACACACTTCCCAATAAAAGGCCTAAGCAACTGATTCATCACACGCATAAAAGTACTTGGTGCGTTTGATAAACCAAAAGGCATCACCAACCGTTCATACATCCTTCACGAGTCTTGAAGGCAGTTTTCCATTCATCACCAGGTCTAATACGAATTTGATAATACCTACTTTTCAAATCTAACATTGTAAAAATAGTAGCACCACTAATCTGATCAAGCAAATCATCAAGTCGAGGAATAGAAAATCTATACCTCACAGTAATCTTGTTGATGGCTCGACTATCAACACACATGTAACACCCCGACTAGGACGGAAACACGAGATGCCACAGAACGACATGGTACAAAAAGATTAAGTAGAAAACATCAACATAAAGTTTCAAATGACATTCAATTCCCAAAAGATTACAAGTTAAAGTTGATGTTTAACAATCATTACATGACCAAATCCATAATCAAAAGACCAAATATTTGCATTACATAAGTCCAAGCACATTACAAATAAGCTTCCAAAGAGGCGGTCAAGCTTAGAACCTATTGCTCTATACCTGAAAAGCATGAAGAAAAAGTGTCAACTACGAGAGTTGAGTGAGTTCATAGGTTTATGCTAACAGCACATATATATTTAATCCAATTCAAGAAGTAATATGTCATAAAATTTCCAAGGATTCCATCATACTATCCATACCCAAACCGTATGTTCAATCAATAATAACCAACCATAAATAATATCAATAACACTTGGCCAAAGGCATAAATTGATGAGTTTGTGCTTGAGCCACTACTAAAACCGGTTATGTCCAAGATAATGAGGGACACATGCCGTCAATCATGTGCAATAATAATAAAGGGGTCGTGCCATGGAGACGACCAATAATATAAAGGGGCGTGGTATGACCACTGATATAGTAGCTAGAGCACCGCGTGGTCGGACTGGGAATGAAGGTCATCACAAAGGCAACCAAACATCCCACCGTTACTCGTTGGGTGAGGGGACAAGTCCTAGTTGCACAACTCTCAAACTACAGGCCTCTCGAAGAGTTAATAGTAGTGTACCGAGGTGAAACAGTTTGACAGTACTCAAGCTCATCATATAATATATCACACGTTGAACATACAATATAATTCCCATATCATATTCATCGTTCATTCAATGTAGCATTTTCATAAAAGAAAGTCCATTTAATTAATCATGCTTTTCACCCCGTAAGTAAAACACATAAAATGGTTTGAAAGGGGCCTATGACTCACTTGATTCGAGAGTGTTAGGGGCTGATCAAATGCGAGATCTTCGTCTAACGTGTTGCTCCCCAAGCAAGCCTAAACCATGGTGTTTATATACACAACGTAAGAGTGTGTAGTATGAACTAGTGTGCTAGATCATGAGATGTTTGCTAGTAGACTTGCCCATCTTTGGTTGTTACTTAATTGTGGAAATTTAAGTACATTATGATGCTCTCATTATTTGGTTAAAGGAGATTTGGTGGTAGGAGTTGTTTTCTCATTAAACGTTTTTGTATGTTTATTGGAATTTCGGTAGTTTGGCTTTGATTTATATGATTTCCATTGTATACTTTGTTTAATCATAATATTTGACATTAGTTACCTTATAATATTGGTGTTTATGAATATTTTCTGATTTATAAGTTTTTATTTAATTTAATATTATTTAATTAATTATTTATTCATTTTATTGATTTATTAATTAAATAATTCCTTAAAAATACCTTTAAGTGTCATAATTGTCTTTATAAATTATGAATGATTTTAGTTGGGTTATATTCTGATATATATGCTTCTTAATTTATAATTTCATGTTTTATACTTTTATTTGTGTATTTTCCATTAATTTTAATAATAATATTTAATTAGTTATTTTTTTACTTAATTATTTATCTTTAAATTATGTAACACATGTCTCTTGACTCTTAACTATTTTTCTCCAGTAGGTTTTAGTTATTTTTATCAATGGTTAAGAAGATTTAGCCAAGTTCATGATTTACATAATTTATTTATTGATTTATTTGCCTTTTAATTACCATTTAAATCCAATAATTCATGGAAATTCTTAGAAATCACCACTAAACATTTTAGCCAAAAATCCCAGGCCTTTTAGGCAACTTTTATCAATAAAAATTCATATTAATTCAACCTCTCTTGTGTCTTGCTTATTTTGAGGACTTTAAACTTAAAAATCGTTTACCGAAATAGTGATTTTAGCCTCATTTCTTAAGCAATTAAAGTGCTTCAAAAGGGGTTTTCATTCTTGTTTCATTATTTCCAGAAAGTTCATCATATTTTGGTGTCCAAAGTCGTGATAGTGGTGGTGGTTGATATGTGCAATTTAGTGCTTTCGGTTAGTGATTATTTGACCCGAAAAGGTGATTTTTGAGCTTATTCTTGCCATGTATCAAGTGAGTTGAGTTTTATACTTTTGAAATAGCTTATTTCCAGTAGGTTTATCATATTTTCTTGGTCATAAGATTATGGTGCATGTGTGTGCTCGAAATGCATTTTTGCGTGTTTTCGGTTTATGATTTCTAGCTTATTTTAACATGTTTTGATTCAAGCTTTATATCCTTGATATTTTATCAATTTTTCCAGAATATTATCATTAAGATTAACATATTTTTCAGTTATGACAAGTCCATATCCATCTCATAATCCAACAAAAGATCCAACTTTCTTAAATCTAGCATACATGCATTCAAATCAACACTTTTTATACCAACTTTTATAGATCTAACATTCAACAACATAAAAAACATCTTTTTAATGAAAAATCTCAGAATATATTCTTCAAAAATATACAAAAACATATAGATCTATCAAAAGGAAAATCATTTTAAAAGCTACTAATCTATAACAACACTTTTGGGTCTTAAACTTGTTGAATCCTTGGATTTTTCTTCTTAGATTCAACATGCATGAGCATGGAAAGAAAGATCCTATCAACTTTTCCCTCATCAAGTGTATATTACAAAGAAAACAAGAAGAAAGTATGAGTTTTTGATAAACCTTTGAATATAAACAAGAACAAGATTAGATCTAACAAAAAGGATGAAGATTATACCCTCTTGAACTTGGTTTTTGATGGTGAAAATGGGCAGAATTTTCGTGGCCTCCAAACCCTTAAACAACCCTTAATCTAAGCCTAAAACAACCCTTGAACCTTGCTTGGATTAACCCTTTATTAATCTAACTTAAAACCCTTATTATTAATATAAGTTTAGATGAGATTTAGCCTTGTTTTTGCCTTGTTTTGCTTGGCCGAATTGGAGAAGAAAAGAAGAGGGAGGGAGAGTTTTTGAGAGAAAAGATGTTGTGTGTGTGAAAAGTGTAAGAAGTGTGTGTTGGAGTGGTGAGTTCCAAGAGTGAAATGAGTGTAAGTAATTTGAAATGGGTGTGTTGGTGTGATGGGGGGGGGGCCGGCCTCATAAGGGGTATATGGAGGGTTTTTCTCTTCTTTTTTTTTTTTATAAAATTTTGTTGTATAAAATGTAGGTATGTGTTAGGTGTTTGTATATGTATTTTGTAAGGTTAATTGTATTAGTTTGTAGTGTAAGTAAATTTTTATTCTAGTATGTGTATATATATATATATGTCGTGTATATGTATATGTATGTATATATTTTTGTGTTTTTAATTTGTTACATAAGCCTTTATTTATAAACTTGTATTTATTTTAAGCATATATATATATACTTATTGTTATTTAACCACTTTTATGTACATATTAATTTATAATTATACTTTGAGATAGAAATCTTTATTCTCATGTCATATTTACTTAGATTGGTTTGGTGATTGATTTGTTGGACATTTATAAGAATTTTGATTGATATCTCAACTTGTGAGACTCATTTTATCATTTATAAATTGATTAATCATCAATAAAATTTTTGTTCAATGGTCTTTTATAAATTAAATTTAGAACTGAACAATAGCTTTAGATTGCTAATTTAGGGGCATTATCTACTAGCTTTAAGTATAACTATGGCTTGCGGGATCATAGACAACATAACTAGCACATATATATAATATTAAAAGTAGGGTTGTTACATCCTTACCCCCTTAGAAGAATTCCGTCTCGGAATTTGAATTTGCTTAGGGAGTAAGTGCGGGTATTTCTCGCGTATAAAGTCCTCGCGCTCCCATGTAAACTCTGGTCCGCGTTTCGTATCCCATCTAACTTTAACGATAGGGATCTTGCTTCTCTTAAGGCGTTTCTCATTGCCCACACGTAGTTCTTCAAGTGGGACCACTTTCGAATCATCCGCCACACATTTCTTCAAGTTCGACACATGGAATGTGTCATGAACATCTCCCAATTCTTGGGGTAATTTCAACTTATAGGCTACGGGGCCTATTCTAGCAACAATTTCAAATGGTCCAATGTATCGGGGGCTCAACTTTCCTCTTTTGCCGAATCTTACGGTTCCCTTCCATGGCGACACCTTTAATAGTACCTTGTCGCCCACCTCAAATTCTAGGGGCTTCCTCCTTTGATCCGCATAACTCTTTTGCCGATCTCTTGCGGCCTTAAGCTTTTCTTTAATGATCGCACCTTGTCCGTTGTCTCTTGGACAAAATCAACGGTAGCTAGGCTTCTTTCACCCGCCTCTACCCAACACATGGGTGATCTACATTTACTCCCGTAGAGAGCTTCAAATGGCGCACATTGTATGCTAGAGTGATAACTATTGTTGTAAGTAAATTCCGCGTATGGCAAGTGTTCATCCCAACTTCCACTGAATTCTAATGCGCAAGCCCTTAGCATATCCTCCAGCGTTTGTATCGTACGCTCACTTTGCCCATCCATTTGTGGGTGGTAAGCCGTGCTTAATGCTAACGTAGTGCCCATTGCTTCTTGCACAAGACCCCAGAAACGTGAGGTAAACCTACCATCCCTATCGGATATTATGGACAGAGGTACACCATGTAATGTCACAATCTTTTCAACGTACAGACGAGCTAAACGCTCAGTGTTCCAATCTTCCCTGATGGGGATGAAATGGGCTGATTTCATAAGACGATCAACAATCACCCATATAGCATCATGACCTTTCTTTGTCCGAGGCAATTTCGTCACTAGGTCCATTGCTATTTGCTCCCACTTCCACTCGGGAATTTCCGGCTACTTTAAAAGTCCAGCTGGCTTTTGGTGCTCAGCTTTGACCATTGCACAAGTCATGCATCGGCTCACATATAGGGCTACATCACCTTTCATCCCAGGCCACCAAAAGTCCCTTTTTAGACCTTGGTACATCTTATCCGCTCCCGGATGAATCGAGTTTATTTGAATTGTAAGCTTCATTCATTAATACCTCTCTCATCCCATTGATCTTTGGGACCCAAGCTCTTCCCTTGAAATACAAAATGCCTTCATCATCCCTATCGAACCTTGTTTCTACCCCACTCAAGGCCTCTTCTTCAATGTTCTTCCCTTCAAAAGCCTTTGCTTGATCTTCTAAGAATTTGTCCCTTAGAGACATTTTCACTCGTAAGTGATTAATTCTTGCCCTTGGCACCCTGGTGCTCACCTTCCTACTAAGAGCGTCAGCAACAACATTTGCCTTTCCTGGGTGGTACTTAATTTCGCACTCGTAATCGTTAAGCAGCTCCATCCACCTCTTTTGCCTCATGTTTAACATCTTCTGATCGAAGATGTGTTGCAAGCTCTTGTGATCGGTAAATATGGTGCACTTGGTGCCATAAAGATAATGTCGCCATATCTTCAAGGCAAACACTACGGCTCCTAGCTCCAAATCGTGTGTCGAATAATTCTTCTCATGTGGCTTCAATTGCCTAGATGCGTATGCAATAACCTTGTCTCTTTGCATTAGTACGCACCCTAGCCCTTTATTCGACGCATCACAATACACTACAAATCCTTCCATTTCATCCGGCAATGCTAGTATTGGTGCTTCACACAACATGTTTTAAGCGTTTGAAACGCTTGCTCTTGTTCTTCACCCCATTCGAACTCTCTTGACTTTTGGGTCAATTGGGTTAAAGGTACCACAATCTTAGAGAATCCTTGAATGAACCTCCTATAATAACCCGCCAAACCTAGGAAGCTACGCACTTCCGTTGGTGTCTTGGGTGTCTCCCATTTCCTGATTGCTTCTATCTTAGACGGATCTACATGGATTCCTTCTTCGTTCACAACGTGCCCCAGAAATTGGACTTGACGTAGCCAAAATTCACACTTAGAAAACTTAGCATATAGCTTATCGTCTCTAAGTAGCTGCAAGATTATCCTCAGGTGCTTCTCGTGCTCCTCCTTACTTCTAGAGTATATCAAAATGTCATCGATGAACACTATGACGAACTTGTCCAAGTATGGCCTACAGATCCTATTCATTAGGTCCATGAAAACGGCTGGCGCATTTGTGAGACCAAATGGCATCACTAGAAACTCATAATGCCCATAGCGAGTTATAAAGGCCATTTTAGGTACATCTTCTTCTCGTACCCTCAACTGATGATAGCCGGACCTAAGGTCAATTTTCGAGAAGTGCGACGCTCCTTGCAGTTGATCGAACAAATCGTCTATTCGCGGCAGTGGGTATCTATTCGATGCACATTCTCAGAGTTCCATCCTTTTTCTTGACAAAGAGAATTGGCGCACCCCATGGCGAAGAACTAGGTTGGATTAACCTTTATCAAGCAATTCTTGCAATTGCTCCGAGAGTTCTCGCATTTCGGAGGGCGCTAGCCTATACGGTGCTTTAGCTACGGGGGCTGCCCCAGGAACTAAATCGATAGTAAACTCTACTTGTCTCGCTGGGGGAAGTCCAGGTAGTTCGTCCGGAAATACATCTAGAAAATCTCTAACCACTGTTACCTTGAGAGGATCCTTATCTTTCACTCACTTATCCACTACTTGTGCCAAGTACGTGTGGTATTCCTTCCGTAGGTACTTCCTCACCTTCATGGACGACACCAACTTAGGTTGGACTCCCGCCTTATGGCCTTGAACTATTAGCACCTCACCGTTATCTAAAGGAATCTTAATGATCCTTTCATGGCAAAGTATTTCAGCACGCATTTTCGACAACCAATCCATTCCTACTATCACATCAAAACTTCCTATTCTATGGGAATCAAGTCAATACTATAGCTCTTATCATCTAAAGTCAGCTTGCAATCAGGGATAATTTCCTTAGTTTCATACTCGTTTCATTGGCATATTCAACATAATAAGTTTCATCAAGTTCGCTAGGTTTCTTATCAATCAATTCTTTAAATTCAATGGAAATAAAACTTCTTTCAGCTCCAGAATCAAATAACATAGAGGCATAAACATTATTTAGTGGGAACGTACCTACGATGACATTAGGGTCATCACGTGCCTCATTTGCTCCCATGGCATACACCCTTCCTCGCGCTTGACCTCCTTGATTCCCACGATTTCCTTGGTTAACGTTGTTGCCTTGATTCCCCACATTAGCTTGATTCCCAACATTTCCTCGGTTAACTTGATTTCCATTGTTTCCTCGGTTTGCTTGGTTCCCGCGATTCCTAACATTCCTAAGGTTGCCACGGTTACCATTTCCATTTCCACGGTTGCCTTGTGCTCTTCTCAACCTAGGACAAGCGTTTCTCCAATGATCCGTACTTCCACATTCATGACATCCCCCTCGTTGTCCTTCATTCCTTGGCCCGCTCCGGCAGTGAGTAGCAAGGTGACCCATGCGGTTGCAAGTTGTGCAATGCTTGCATTCACCCAAGTGGCTATAACCACATCGGTTGTGTAACAACCCTACTTTTTAAACATTATATATGAGTTAGTTATATTGCCGTTGGTCTCGCAAGCCATAGTTATACTTAAAGCTAGTAGATAATGCCCCTAAATTAGCAATCTAAAGCTATGGTTCAATTCTAAATATGAATTATAAAGTACCATTGAACAAAAAATTTGTTTATGATCAATCGGATTATCTAAATAATAATGTAAGTCTCACAAGTTGAGATAACCATCAAAAACCCTTATAATTGTCCAACAAATCAATCATCAAACCAATGTAAGTAAATATAATGTGAGAATTAAGATTTCCATCTCGAAGTATGTCTATAAACTAAAATGTACGTAAAAGTGCTTAAGTAACAATAAGAATGTATATATATGCTTAAAATAAATACAAGTTTACAACTAAAGGCTTGTGTAACAAATCAAAAATACAAAAATATATCCATACATATACATATACATGACATATATATATATATATAGGCATACATACACATGCTAGAATAAAGTCAATTTATATTACAAACAAATACCATTTAACCTTACAAATATTTATACACTTACACTTAACATATATACACATTATATACAACTTTTTTATAAAAAAAAAAATGTACAAAACCCTTCCTTTTCCCCCCATAAGGCCGGCCCCCCCTTCCCTCCTTTCACACTCCACACTTCATTTCAAACCCACTTTTCTCTCTTGAAACTCACACACACACTTACACTTCTTACACTCTTCTTTTCTCTCTCAAGAAAACTCTTCCTTTCTCTCTTTTTCTCTTTAATTTCGGCAGCCCCCATCCAAGAAGAAGGCAACAAAAAATCAATATTAACACTTACAAATAATAAGGGTTTAAGTTAGTTTGATTAAGGGTTAATCCAAGGCATATTCAAGGGTTGTTCTAGGCTTAGATTCAAGGTGTTATTGGGGTTTGAAGGCCACAAAAATCTGCCCAAAATCTTCATCCAAAACCAAGTCCAAGAGGGTATAATCTTCATCCTTTTTACTAGATCTAATCTCGTTTTTGTTTATATTCAAAGGTTTTATCAAAAACTCATACTTTTTTTCTTGTTTTCTTTGTAATATACACTTAATGAGGGCAAAGTTGATAGGATCTTTCTTTCCATGCTCATGCATGTCGAATCTAATAAGAAAGATCCAAGGATTCAACAAGTTTAAGACCCAAAAGTGTGGTTATAGATTCGTAGCTTTTAAAGTAACTTTCTTGTTGATAGATCTATATGTTTTTGTATATTTTTGAAGAGTATATTCTGAGATTTTTCATATAAAAGATGTTTTTGGTATTAAAGTTGATAGGATCTTTCTTTCCATGCTCATGCATGTCGAATCTAATAAGAAAGATCCAAGGATTCAACAAGTTTAAGACCCAAAAGTGTGGTTATAGATTCGTAGCTTTTAAAGTAACTTTCTTGTTGATAGATCTATATGTTTTTGTATATTTTTGAAGAGTATATTCTGAGATTTTTCATATAAAAGATGTTTTGTATTGTTGAAAGTTAGATCTATAAAAGTTGATAGTAAAAAGTGTTGATTCGAATGCATATATGCTAGATTTAAGAAAGTTGGATCTTTTGTTGGATTATGAGATGGATATGGACTTGTTATAAGTGAAAAGTATGTTAATATGAATGTTAATATTCTGGAAAAATTTGTAAAATATCAAAGGTATAAAGATTGAATCAAAGCATGTTAAAATAAGCTAGAAATCACAAACCGAAAACACGCAAAAATGCATTTTGAGCACACACATGCACCATAATCTTATGACCAAGAAAATATGATAAACCTACTGGAAAAATGTTGGAATAAAAGCACAAAACTCAGATTCATATTTTCTTGGTCATAAGATTATGGTGCATGTGTGTGCTCAAAATGCATTTTTGCGTGTTTTCGGTTTGTGATTTCTAGCTTATTTTAACATGCTTTGATTCAATCTTTATACCTTTGATATTTTACAAATTTTTCCAGAATATTAACATTCATATTAACATATTTTTCACTTATAACAAGTCCATATCCATCTCATAATCCAACAAAAGATCCAACTTTCTTAAATCTAGCATATATGCATTCGAATCAACACTTTTTACTATCAACTTTTATAGATCTAACTTTCAACAATACAAAAACATCTTTTATATGAAAAATCTCAGAATATACTCTTCAAAAATATACAAAACATATAGATCTATCAACAAGAAAGTTACTTTAAAAGCTACGAATCTATAACCACACTTTTGGGTCTTAAACTTGTTGAATCCTTGGATCTTTCTTATTAGATTCGACATGCATGAGCATGGAAAGAAAGATCCTATCAACTTTAATACAAAAACATCTTTTATATGAAAAATCTCAGAATATACTCTTCAAAAATATACAAAACATATAGATCTATCAACAAGAAAGTTACTTTAAAAGCTACGAATCTATAACCACACTTTTGGGTCTTAAACTTGTTGAATCCTTGGATCTTTCTTATTAGATTCGACATGCATGAGCATGGAAAGAAAGATCCTATCAACTTTGCCCTCATTAAGTGTATATTACAAAGAAAACAAGAAGAAAGTATGAGTTTTTGATAAAACCTTTGAATATAAACAAAACGAGATTAGATCTAGTAAAAAGGATGAAGATTATACCCTCTTGGACTTGGTTTTGGATGAAGATTTTGGGCAGATTTTTGTGGCCTTCAAACCCCAATAACACCTTGAATCTAAGCCTAGAACAACCCTTGAATATGCCTTGGATTAACCCTTAATCAAACTAACTTAAACCCTTATTATTTGTAAGTGTTAATATTGATTTTTGTTGCCTTCTTCTTGGATGGGGGCTGCCGAAATTAAAGAGAAAAAGAGAGAAAGGAAGAGTTTTCTTGAGAGAGAAAAGAAGAGTGTAAGAAGTGTAAGTGTGTGTGTGAGTTTCAAGAGAGAAAAGTGGGTTTGAAATGAAGTGTGGAGTGTGAAAGGAGGGAAGGGGGGGCCGGCCTTATGGGGGGAAAAGGAAGGGTTTTGTACATTTTTTTTTTATAAAAAAGTTGTATATAATGTGTATATATGTTAAGTGTAAGTGTATAAATATTTGTAAGGTTAAATGGTATTTGTTTGTAATATAAATTGACTTTATTCTAGCATGTGTATGTATGCCTATATATATATATATATGTCATGTATATGTATATGTATGGATATATTTTTGTATTTTTGATTTGTTACACAAGCCTTTAGTTGTAAACTTGTATTTATTTTAAGCATATATATACATTATCTTTTCTTGCCTCATCTTCTGCTTCGCCTTCAGCATATTCCATAATTTCATTTTCAATCACAAACCCTTCTTCTTCATCAACTACAACATTATCATTCTCTTCTTCTTCTTCTTCATCACTATCATCTCCAAACACTTCATAAAATTTTCTTTTTATTTCAGCAATTCTTTCAATCTCCTCTGGATCATCTTCATTGTTTCTTTCATTAAATCTTTCAGTGAAATCTTTAACTATTTGATTAACTTCTCTTTGAGTTTCATCAGCAAGTTCTTTCCATCTTTTATCAGATCTAGCTCTAACAGCAGCTAATTCTTCGGCAAGTGTTGATGTGAATGTTGAGGATGTAGTAATGGAAGAAAGAACTGAGGGTGGAAACCAAGATGATATAGAAGAGGATCAAGCTGAAATTGAAAGATTAGCTGCTGTTAGAGCTAGATCTGATAAAAGATGGAAAGAACTTGCTGATGAAACTCAAAGAGAAGTTAATCAAATAGTTAAAGATTTCACTGAAAGATTTAATGAAAGAAACAATTAAGATGATCTAGGGGAGATTGCAAGAGTTGCTAAAATCAAAAGAAAGTTTAATGAAGTTTTTGGAGCAGATAGTGATGAAGAAAAAGAAGAAGAGAATGAAAATGTTGTAGTTGATGAAGAAGAAGGGTTTGTCATAGAAAATGAAATGTTGGAATATGCTGAAAACGAAGCAGAAGTTGAGGCAAGAAAAGATAATGTAATATTGGATGAGCCGGAAATAGTTGAGACTCCAGCAAATGTAGAAGCTGATGAAGAACCAATGTTTGAAGAATTTCCAGACCTTGATTATTTTGAAACAGGTTCTTCAAGAAGAAAATAAGTTGGAGAATCATCTTGACATAAATGGAAATGAGCTTAATTGAGTAACAATGGAGGATTTGAGGTTAGTGTGTGAAAAGTGTGTTTGTGTGTGAAAGGGAGGTTGAAGATGATAGGGAGGAGAGTGTAACAACCCTACTTTTTAAACATTATATATGAGTTAGTTATATTGCCGTTGGTCTCGCAAGCCATAGTTATACTTAAAGCTAGTAGATAATGCCCCTAAATTAGCAATCTAAAGCTATTGTTCAATTCTAAATATGAATTATAAAGTACCATTGAACAAAAATTTGTTTATGATCAATCGGATTATCTAAATAATAATGTAAGTCTCACAAGTTGAGATAACCATCAAAAACCCTTATAATTGTCCAACAAATCAATCATCAAACCAATGTAAGTAAATATAATGTGAGAATTAAGATTTCCATCTCGAAGTATGTCTATAAACTAAAATGTACGTAAAAGTGCTTAAGTAACAATAAGAATGTATATATATGCTTAAAATAAATACAAGTTTACAACTAAAGGCTTGTGTAACAAATCAAAAATACAAAAATATATCCATACATATACATATACATGACATATATATATATATATATAGGCATACATACACATGCTAGAATAAAGTCAATTTATATTACAAACAAATACCATTTAACCTTACAAATATTTATACACTTACACTTAACATATATACACATTATATACAACTTTTTATAAAAAAAAAATGTACAAAACCCTTCCTTTTCCCCCCATAAGGCCGGCCCCCCCTTCCCTCCTTTCACACTCCACACTTCATTTCAAACCCACTTTTCTCTCTTGAAACTCACACACACACTTACACTTCTTACACTCTTCTTTTCTCTCTCAAGAAAACTCTTCCTTTCTCTCTTTTTCTCTTTAATTTCGGCAGCCCCCATCCAAGAAGAAGGCAACAAAAAATCAATATTAACACTTACAAATAATAAGGGTTTAAGTTAGTTTGATTAAGGGTAAATCCAAGGCATATTCAAGGGTTGTTCTAGGCTTAGATTCAAGGTATTATTGGGGTTTGAAGGCCACAAAAATCTGCCCAAATTCTTCATCCAAAACCAAGTTCAAGAGGGTATAATCTTCATCCTTTTTACTAGATCTAATCTTGATTTTGTTTATATTCAAAGGTTTTATCAAAAACTCATACTTTCTTCTTGTTTTCTTTGTAATATACACTTAATGAGGGCAAAGTTGATAGGATCTTTCTTTCCATGCTCATGCATGTCGAATCTAATAAGAAAGATCCAAGGATTCAACAAGTTTAAGACCCAAAAGTGTGGTTATAGATTCGTAGCTTTTAAAGTGACTTTCTTGTTGATAGATCTATATATTTTTGTATATTTTTGAAGAGTATATTCTGAGAT
>CM067168.1:84385835-84409953 GCA_034093135.1 Erigeron breviscapus
AAGTTCCATTTTACATCTTAACACACATATCATAAATACACACATATCATCACATTAACATTATAGGATACATATATCAATGATCCTAGATGTGCCTATTCACATTTACATCTCATACATTTTTATCATATCGTCTCATTAGATGTGACATAAGTCACTTACATTAGGCGTGACATAAGTCACTCATCACATATAAGGTGAGTGGTTGTGTGTAGGCAGTCATTTGACCTTACAGGGAACCTCACACCCGACTTGATGGGTAGACCTTACGGTGGTCCATCTTTGTCGTTAAGGAAAGGCAAAGCCAATCCAGGAGTATACCGTATGTCATTGACATTGGTGGCGGACTAGACCTACCCGGAGATACTCAAACACGTTCGTCCACGTCACAAGTAGCAACTCAAGTGACCACATCACGCACTAGCCCACAAAAGGCAAGTACGGGTTAAGCTTAACACTTTCACATCAAATATGATCTCGATTTACATTACATATAGTTTAGGTGTCCACATTACCTAAACATAACACATATTCATCTTTTACGTTTGGGCCCTTAAACGTACATGTGATGGCATTCCTACAAGTCTACTGAACTAGATGTATAGGCCACATATTCAATACATAACACATATCCACAATGCATACAATCATAACATTAATGTAAGTCCCTACCGTTGAATGGGTCGTAAATAAGACGTGATTCGTTATGTCAAGAGTGCGGAATCCTCTTGAGATAACTAGATTGCTACTGCCTTTCGTCAATTAATCAACAATTAACCAACCTAAGGTCACACACGAAGTGCTAGTTCGTGTCGGAGATCACACGAGCAACAATTCGACTTCTAAGTTCTTAATTCGTTGCGAAACGCTTAAAATTACATGTATTTATACTACTAGGGTTAGTGTTCGTGTGGGCTTGGGCTTCACACGAAGTGAATCGAGCCCGATCCATCAAAATGCTCCTGCCCTCGCGCTGATGTCAGCACAAAGACATTATAACGTGCTGATGACGTCAACACGAGGTGCATCCTCTATGACACTTAAGTATTCTATGAAACTTATAAACCTTGGCTCTACATTCTTGTACCTGCAAAACAATTATATAACACACAAACATAACATGATATTATATTAAAGTTCAAACGTAATCATTAAATACAAATGTAAGTCCTAATGACTTATTATTTAAACGATTACACAGATATTCCTAAGAACAAAAACGTTAATCAAATCTACGTTGCTACTGTCACACAAATCTGCATCTACAGACTCCCCCTTGACATTAGCGACTAGATTTCTTTAACAAGTTCTTTAATCTTGAACTTCAAACTCGACCATCAAACAAAAGTCTTATGCTATTGCATGAATCTTCTCGACCAAACAAAAACCAAGAATATTCTGATAGCATCTAACTTCTGTTCTCCAAAATCTAACTGCTGAACAAGGTGTCTCAATCAGTCTTCTTTGATCACCTCTTGACAAATTGACAACTTGCATTGGATCATACATGCGTAGCAACATCTTTTTCTTTGAGTCATCAACAAACATTTGGCTTCGCCTGACTTGATATCTATCTGCCAATAAGTCATGTTTGTCAGCAAATCTTGATCCCATTTGATAGCAGGAACTTCTTTAACACATTCAACCTTTCTTTGAACAAAATGAACTGTGCCATCTGGTTTTGTAATCTTCTTCATTGGCCTAGGTTTAATCAATCTATCTTCAGGCTTCAAACCTCTTTCACTAAAATGCCAAATTCTTTCTCTTTGGAATCTCTGCCAATAATAATCAGCATTTCCATTCTTATGAAGATTAACGAACCATCTCCTTCCTAAGTCTATCAAATCAGATTCACTAAGACTTTGGAAATGTCTTGCACTGATTGACATATACTGGCAACCTTCTTTTCTCTTGATAACAAATAGCTTAATTCTATGATCATAGAACCAACTCTGTATCACTGAGAAATAAGTAGGTGCGTCCTTGTCTGAGATGAACTCCAAAAACATCGACGGTTTATTAAATCCACCCATTGGCATACCAGTACGTCCTCTATAAACTGGAACCCATCTATTTATACAAAACTGAGGGTCTTGCTCCGCCGGAGGTATAATAAAATTTCTAATATTAAACTCTCGCGTAGCATTTATCTTCCAGCCTAGATCAACAATATATTCATGTTCTTCATGCACTATCTTTGCAAACACTTTGAATCTTAACTTTGCAGCATTTCTTGGATCATCTGGACTTTCTCTGATCGGATTAAGTCTGAAATGTTCCTCTTCAGCTATTGGTTCAACCAGAATGTCTCTATCTTCATTAAAGACACGATTGAAATCATAAGGTTCTTCCATCAACCTTTGTCTATCAGCTTCAGAAACAAATTCTCCTTCTTCCAGATCTTCATCAATGATACTGTCTATGTCATCATCAATATCGTCCAATGCACCTATTTGAAGCTTATCTGCAATTTAACATATTCAAACATACAAAGATAAAAGAACATAAAATATATAAGTCAAGACATAAAAATAAGTATAAATACATAAAACATGATAAAATAAATAATATTATATCATAAATATAATGTAACATTTACATCAATATTTATCTTATAATCTTTATCTATTTTAACCAACAAAAATTAACAACATTAAGGTTGATAATCTGAGTCTTCAGGATCATCAGAACTAGAACCAGAGACAAACGGTAAACGATTTACAATCATTAATCGTTTTCTCTCTTTCCTATGACGATCTGTATCTGACCATTGATCACTATCAAGATCAATATTGGCCTGATCAACCTCAAAGTTATGACTTTCCCATACTTTAGCTTCTGCCTCAACTCGAATATGAGGATCATTTCCAAATTTCTCTGCAATCTCCCATTCTATTCTATCTTCTTCTGATCTCACACTCCGTGGATTATGATAATCAGGACGTTTACTAGAATTAGAGTTACCTGAATTGGAATCTTCATCATCTGACGAGTTATCTGAATCTTCAGGATCTGCATCTGGAGCATCAGCCATCACAGCTTTTCCTTTCTGAGTCCCAGATGTACTAGCACCAGATGTACCAGCAATCTCTGACTCTTTCTGTCTTGGCGACTCCCCCTGAACATCTGCAGTCTCTGAATTAATCACAGCATCAGCATCAGTACCTTGACCTTGATTCTCTGTCTCACCATCTTTTGGTTGACTTCGATTTGGATCTTGAGCTGGATCTTGATCATCATATCTTTGCTTCTTTGCTAGCTCATCATCCTTACAACCATCTTTATCACCACTTGAGACAAGAATCGGTCAATTTTATCACCAAGAGAATGAACAAGTGCAGTGATAATGTCCATCTCTTCCTGATGTTTTGCAGCTTGGAGGTTCAACTGTTTCTCCAACGCTGTAACTCTCATCTCTAAAAACTTCTTCTCCGAAACAATACGACTCAGCTGAACTTGTACTGGCAAAGCTGAATCTGAAGTAGAAGCAATGTGCGATGTAGAAGCAGGCGGTGGCATCGTAGTCTCAAATGAAGGCATACGAACATGAAAAGTTCCTGATGGAGGCATCTGTGGTCTTTGCAATGGTAACAACAGACGATCCATAGCTGTAGCAACAGGAACTAACGCCTGAATAGGAGTAGAACGAGGCCTAGGAGCAGGAACTATCGGCTCTGGCTCCTGACGAACTGACGACTCTGGAGCTCTAGTAGTCGTAACAGTCGTAGCCTCAGTGACAACTCTAGCATGAGAACCATCTAAACGAATCGTGAAATTGGTTCTCGGCCTTTTCTCTCCAACAGAAGTACCAACTGAAGTAGTAGACACCGAAACTGGAACTTCAGTAACAGAAGCTCTTAAGGCAGCAACTGATGGTGTATCAACTGATCCGGATGTGTGAGACATCTTCATAGCAGAATGATACTCAGCAAACTCCTTATCAATCTCTGACTGAGGTCGCTGAAGGGCTTGAATCTTCTCAACAGCGTCAATCCCTTTCCCTTGTCTTCTTCTTCTCTTCAGTGGCCTATCTACATCTTCAGTTTCTGAACCATCATCAGCATTAACAGCAACAATATGTGGTTCAGAAGGACCAACAACATCTACTGGAGCAGAGGTAGCATTAGAAACCCCAGTAGTCGGCATCACAAGATTTGCCGGATCATCAATATCTTCCTCTAGAGCATCCATCTCCGAATCATCTTCCGGAACATCAGTAAACAAAGGAACTTCATTCAATCCCTTAAATTGATCAGCTCTCTCTTCTTGAGGATCATCTTGATCTTGAGCATCATCAGCAGCAACAGGTTCTTTATCTTCCCAACCTTTTCTTGGAGCTACATAATCAGGATTAATCAAGTGCCCGAACAATGGTGGATTATCAACATCAGCCGGAACACCATTACCCCTTAAATGTTTCATCATATCATCAAACACTCGATGTGTAAGACGACCGAAATTAAACGTAGGACCATCAAAAGGTATATCAGCTGCTCTATGCCGAATGATTATCATAACAAATCTTGGAAATAGAAAAAAAAAAAAAAAAAAAAAAAAAAAAAAAAAAAAAAAAAAAAAAAAAAAAAAAAAAAAAAAAAAAAAAAAAAAAAAAAAAAAAAAAAAAAAAAAAAAAAAAAAAAAAAAAAAAAAAAAAAAAAAAAAAAAAAAAAAAAAAAAAAAAAAAAAAAAAAAAAAAAAAAAAAAAAAAAAAAAAAAAAAAAAAAAAAAAAAAAAAAAAAAAAAAAAAAAAAAAAAAAAAAAAAAAAAAAAAAAAAAAAAAAAAAAAAAAAAAAAAAAAAAAAAAAAAAAAAAAAAAAAAAAAAAAAAAAAAAAAAAAAAAAAAAAAAAAAAAAAAAAAAAAAAAAAAAAAAAAAAAAAAAAAAAAAAAAAAAAAAAAAAAAAAAAAAAAAAAAAAAAAAAAAAAAAAAAAAAAAAAAAAAAAAAAAAAAAAAAAAAAAAAAAAAAAAAAAAAAAAAAAAAAAAAAAAAAAAAAAAAAAAAAAAAAAAAAAAAAAAAAAAAAAAAAAAAAAAAAAAAAAAAAAAAAAAAAAAAAAAAAAAAAAAAAAAAAAAAAAAAAAAAAAAAAAAAAAAAAAAAAAAAAAAAAAAAAAAAAAAAAAAAAAAAAAAAAAAAAAAAAAAAAAAAAAAAAAAAAAAAAAAAAAAAAAAAAAAAAAAAAAAAAAAAAAAAAAAAAAAAAAAAAAAAAAAAAAAAAAAAAAAAAAAAAAAAAAAAAAAAAAAAAAAAAAAAAAAAAAAAAAAAAAAAAAAAAAAAAAAAAAAAAAAAAAAAAAAAAAAAAAAAAAAAAAAAAAAAAAAAAAAAAAAAAAAAAAAAAAAAAAAAAAAAAAAAAAAAAAAAAAAAAAAAAAAAAAAAAAAAAAAAAAAAAAAAAAAAAAAAAAAAAAAAAAAAAAAAAAAAAAAAAAAAAAAAAAAAAAAAAAAAAAAAAAAAAAAAAAAAAAAAAAAAAAAAAAAAAAAAAAAAAAAAAAAAAAAAAAAAAAAAAAAAAAAAAAAAAAAAAAAAAAAAAAAAAAAAAAAAAAAAAAAAAAAAAAAAAAAAAAAAAAAAAAAAAAAAAAAAAAAAAAAAAAAAAAAAAAAAAAAAAAAAAAAAAAAAAAAAAAAAAAAAAAAAAAAAAAAAAAAAAAAAAAAAAAAAAAAAAAAAAAAAAAAAAAAAAAAAAAAAAAAAAAAAAAAAAAAAAAAAAAAAAAAAAAAAAAAAAAAAAAAAAAAAAAAAAAAAAAAAAAAAAAAAAAAAAAAAAAAAAAAAAAAAAAAAAAAAAAAAAAAAAAAAAAAAAAAAAAAAAAAAAAAAAAAAAAAAAAAAAAAAAAAAAAAAAAAAAAAAAAAAAAAAAAAAAAAAAAAAAAAAAAAAAAAAAAAAAAAAAAAAAAAAAAAAAAAAAAAAAAAAAAAAAAAAAAAAAAAAAAAAAAAAAAAAAAAAAAAAAAAAAAAAAAAAAAAAAAAAAAAAAAAAAAAAAAAAAAAAAAAAAAAAAAAAAAAAAAAAAAAAAAAAAAAAAAAAAAAAAAAAAAAAAAAAAAAAAAAAAAAAAAAAAAAAAAAAAAAAAAAAAAAAAAAAAAAAAAAAAAAAAAAAAAAAAAAAAAAAAAAAAAAAAAAAAAAAAAAAAAAAAAAAAAAAAAAGCAGCAGCAACAAATAAAAAAGAAAACGAAAAGAAAACAAAAAGAAAATTAAAAAAAATCTGACCTGCTTTGTGGTGACGTCAGCATGAGGAGATTCCTCTTCGTGTGACGTCAGCACGAGCTGATCATCAAAAATCCAGAAAAAACATCTCCATTCGATACAAAATCGATTAAAATCAATGTTATGTATCAACTTGGACTTGTTTTAATGAATTTCATGCCCAGAAACATGATTTCAAAATCAAAAATGTGAACACGAGCAACTTCGTGTTCATCATGTTCTTCGTGTGAATAGTGACCTGTTATAACACGATTTTAACTACTGAATTCGATTCATCAATGGTGGATTTGGTGAGTGTGTGTTCTTGGTGTTTGTGTGTGTTTTGAGAGAGAATTGTGTGACTGTGTGTAAATCTGGAATTAAAGTTATGAAGTATGTGAAAATTATGTCTCTATATATATCTCTAAGGTATGAGAGGGCTATTTATAGTCTAACTATTCAATTATGCTAATTGTCACAATTAGCCCCTCAACCTTAGTGATCATTTATCTATGACTTAACAACAAGAAATTCTTCTATTCTAGATTACAATTTATCACTATTTTTGGATTTCTAACATTCTCCCCCTTAGTGATATATTGTAATGAATGAAATACGTGTTATATTGTCTTGTAGGAATGAATTTGATGAGCCGGTGGTTAAGACAATTGGTGTGTAGAAACAAGTCTTCAAAGCTTTCTCTTTTGTCTTTGGAGAACTTGATTCAGTCTTGGTCTTGGTCTTGAACTTCTTGAAGTTAAATCATGTGAGGATTCTCAATGTTCTTTTAGAACAGAGAATAATGAATGCGTGTGAGTCTTGAAGAAAGAGAATAATGAAGTCGAACAAGTGTGACTTGAATCTTCAAGAATTGTTGAATCATGAACCAGAGTTGTCTTTTGAAATGCGGAAGGTATAAATCTTGGTTTCGACTGTATCAATCTTCGATTCTCGAGTGAGATTCAACTTTTTGATTCTTCGGTTTTAATTCTTGAATGAATCTCATCTTCTTGAAATGAAGTTTCATGAATATGAACTCTCCCCCTTGATGTATGCATTGGAGTTTCTTGACAAAATGTTGTTGTATGACTTGAAGATCTTGAATGAAGTATGTTTGATGAAGACTCTTTTGAAGCTTTGATCTTTGTCACATCAACTTGAATACTTTGGAGAGTAAGCAATTGAATGAAGTTTGGATGAAATTCTTATGAAGTAATCATGCTCCCCCTTAATCCATGAGTATACACATTTTGGAGCATTTTTGAACTTTTGAAGCATCTTGAGTGAAAATCTTTCATCTTTGGTTTCATTCTTATCTATGACATCAATTCAGATTCCCCCTTTTAAAATCAAATTCTCAATCAACTAAAATCTAGTGAAAATCTGAAACTATTGACACATCATGAAGAATTTTCTCCCTCTATACACAAACTTTGATAATCCTAGAACTTTGATAAGCCTAACACTTAGTGAAACAACCAAACCAAACACGAACTTTTCTCCTTGTTTCCTTATCAATCAGTAAATCAATCATAAAATTTTCTCCCCCTCATAATGACAAGATTGGGAACCAATCTCATTATGGACATATTGATTGATTCATTGTCAACAAGAATAACATGATCGAATGTACACATGGAGAAATATCAACCATCAAAACATCAACCCGAACCCTTAGCCCAACCCAAGAAATCCTAGGGGTGACTAAAATGGAAGATTGAAGTTGTTGGGACAAACGTTATAGCATGGTGTTGGTGTTTTCTGTGTTCGTGTGATGAGAAATGAAACCAGATAAGAATGATCCGTTAGCATGTTCAAAAATCAAAAGGATTAATGAAATGACCGATTAAAATGTATAACATTTTTCGGATTTCCTATGTATCATTGAGATATGCACAAAACAAGTCTCTAACATAGTTCGATCTGCGGCTTTGCAACCACGAGATTGCTTCAAAGAATATAAATCATGGTTAACACTACCGAAGCATTTGATAACCACAATTTTATCCTTAAAGACTTTTTGGGAACTAACATCCGAGGTCACATAGACTTCTCGTTAACTCAACAAATTCATAAATGAAAATGTGAGACCTACGTTCAATGTTGGAAAGGATGTTAGCATTGGTAGGATTTCCATTCGATCATCGTGGAATATCAATTAAGTTATCACTACAAATGTTCCGGCTATATCACAAAGATAAGCAATAATATCACAAAGACATGACGCTAATGTGCCCTAAAAAAAATGAATGATAATCAAATCAATGATCAATCAAAGTAGCTCTAGACACATCGTGATCAAATGAAGTCGGGGACTGGAGCAGAATGTCACCCTTTTTCAATATCAACATCTTCCGAAAGAAGAGTCAATAGAAATGTGAAAATCTCCGTGAGAAATGAAACAAGTATTTGTTAAGAAACACTTGAGTGGTTAGGTAAAAATGTGCATCGCTTCACTGGGTCCATGAAGACTTCTTCAATATCAAGAAATCAACAAATGAAATCTGATAGGAGCGTGTTTTACCCGGCTTTTTGAGAATTTGGGGAAGGGTATCATTTTTTTGTAACCCTTTTCGCACAACATATCACCTTAACCTCTCACTTTTCGACTTTACTCCCTCCATCCTATTTGCACGAAAACAACAGCACTCAAAATACCCTCACTATCTAATGAAAGAAGTGAATACTCCGGGGTTAGAACTCATCGGCGAAGATGAAATTCATGGAGTATAATTTGAGAAATACTTATCCCTCATGTGCAAACTAATCACCGAACTCCATTTGATTGAAAATCATTGGAAAAACATCAAATGTGTGCATGAAAAAAAATTTGAAACACATTTGAAGGTTTGAAGGTTGTTGAAATCACAAACTCCTCCTTAAGCTATGCAAGAATAGATCAAAAATGTTCATAGAAAGGTGGAGCAAAAATTGGTTTGTGAGATCAAACATGAGTAAAATCTTTGTTGTGATATTTCGGAAAAGTTTTGCTTCAACAACAATGTTGAATGTAAGACAGCTAGGGAGTACACAAAGGCGTTCAATCCGTCGCAACTTACAACAACACGTTGGAGGCAATTAAAACATTTAAGCAATTTGAAAATCCAATCAATTGTATATAATGAGACAACAAGGGAGTACACAAAGGCGTTCGATCCTTTGCGTCGCATATCAACAATTGAGAGTTTTGAAAATGTTATTTGAACAACTTTGATTGCTATCACACATACATATTCATATAAGAACACTTGGAAGTACACAAAGGCGTTCGATTCCTTGTTATCTTATATCAATTTATATGTATAATAACAATATCTTAGAATGTAAAAAAAACACTCTACAAATAAATATATCATTTAAGAACGGGTTGCATACATAGTATATACAAGCCATTGAAATAAATATCTTTTTGTGTATTTTTGAAAAAATATTATATTTTGTTTTTGATTTTCTCTTTTCAAATTTTGTATTTTGGTTTTCTGGAATGTATCAAGAATTCCTTCAAAATGGAAAAAAAATTAAGGTTTAAGATTTAACATACCAAGCTTGGAGATAAGAAAGTTAAACCTCTTTTCATCCAATGGTTTTGTGAACAAATCTGCAAGTTGAAAGTCAGTACCCACAAAGTAGAGCTCGATGTCACCTTTCTCAATATGATCTTTGAGAAAATGATATCTAACATCAATATGCTTTGAGCGAGAGTGGTTTACTGAGTTGACTGCAATGGCAATGGCACTCTGAGAATCACAATAGATAGGAATATGATCATATTGCAGACCATAATCAGTTAGTTGTGTCTTCATCCATAAAACCTGAGCACAACAACTAGCCGCAGCCACATATTCAGCTTCAGCCGTTGATAGTGACACACAATTTTGTTTCTTGGAAGACCAACTCACAATTTTATCGCCTAAAAATTGTAAAGTACCGGAAGTGCTCTTGCGATCAAGTTTACAACCAGCATGATCTGCATCTGAATATGCAGTTAGATTGAATCCAGTATCCCTTGGATACCAGAGACCTAAATCGGGTGTCCCCTTCAGATAACGAAATATTCGTTTCACAGCTTGATAATGTAAATCAGTTGGAGCAGCTTGATATCTAGCACACATACATGTTGCAAACATTATATCTGGGCGAGATGCTGTTAGGTACAACAACGAACCAATCATACTTCGATATCTCTTTTGGTCAAATGGTTTCCCATTTGTATCAGCATTTATGTTTGTTCGAGCAGCCATTGGGTAGAAATTGAAGAACATGAAGTCATATCAAACTTTTTCAACATGTCATTTATGTATTTACCTTGTGATATAAAAATACCAGTTGGTAATTGTTTGATTTGAAGACCCAAAAAGTAATTCATTTCCCCAATCATGCTCATTTCAAAATGATTAACCATAAGAGATGAAAAGTTTCTGCAAAATGTTTGACTGGTCGACCCAAATATAATGTCATCAACATATATTTGAACAAGTAGAACATGCTTACCTTGTTTGCGAATGAACAAGGTAGGGTCAATTGTGCCTTTGGTAAAGCCACCTCTTAGTAAGAAAGTAGTTAAAGAATCATACCATGCTCGGGGTGCTTGCTTAAGACCGTAGAGAGCCTTGTCCAATCTGTAGACATGGTTTGGTCTTTGAGGATCAACAAAACCTTCTGGTTGATCAACGTAAACTTCTTCTTTGAGATCACCATTCAGGAAAGCAGTCTTCACATCCATTTGAAACACAGTAAAGTTTCTGAATGCAGCATAAGCTAAGAATATCCGAATGGCCTCCATTCTTGCAACTGGAGCAAAAGTTTCGTCGAAGTCAACACCAGGTTGTTGGCAATAACCCTTTGCAACAAGTCGAGCTTTATTTCTTACTACTACTCCATTCTCATCCTTTTTGTTTTTGAATATCCACTTCGTTCCGATTGGATCATCTTTTCTAGGATTTGGAACTAATCTCCATACTTTCAGTCTTTCAAATTGTGCGAGTTCCTCTTGCATTGCCTTAACCCACTCTGGATCTCGAAGAGCTTCAGATACTGTTTTGGGTTCGATATTGCTAAGAGAAAGTGCAACGAGACACTCATTCACTGAAGTACGAGTAGTTACTCCTGCTTGTGGATCTCCAATAATTTGTTCAGTAGGATGGTATTTCTGCATACGTGTCCACTTGTGATCATGAGGAAGGAGATCTTGTTGTTGAAGATCAACATCATCATCATTAAAACTTGAGTTATGTTGAGAGATGTTATCATAACTTGGTGTAATTCTTTCCTCATAAGCTGGATGATCAAAGTCAAGTGGTACATACACACTTGGAGTGTTCAATGGATTTGTTGTCTGAGTTAATCGAGAAGGTTGTTCTTGAACATTCACTTGAGAAGAATTATCCTGAGAGATTGGTGGAGAAGTATCAGGAGACGAGGATTCTTGCTCTGAAGAATTTGAAGAAGATTCATGAATATTGTCAGGAACTGGATCGTTGTTATGAAGAGGTTCATTGGGTTTAATTGGTTCAACGATGACTTGAGGTTCTTGATCATGAATCGGTTTTGAATTGTAGAATTCTTCAAAAAGAATATCTAATTCATCACTTGTAGGAGTTGGAAACTTCTTGAATTTAGAAGCTAAGATAGTATTCCTTGTAGAAGGACTTGAAGCACTTAGATCATTACTTGTTGGTAGCAAACTTTCTTGCTCAAAGATCATGCCTGACATCTCATCAAACCAAACATTCATTGTTTCTTGAATTGTGTTGGTTCGACGATTATAGATTCGATAGGCAATTGATGTTTGGAATAACCAACAAAATATCCTTCATCACCTTTCTTCTCGAACTTTCCAAGATTCTCCCGATCATTCAACGTGTAACAAACACACCCAAATATGTGAAAGTAGTTGATGTTGGGTTTGCGTTTGTTAATAACCTCATAAGGAGTCTTTTCGAAACGCTGATTGATAATGGACCGATTCTGAGTGTGACAGGCAGTGTCAACAGCTTCAGCCCACATATTGGATGGTAATTTGGAATAAGCAAGCATTGTCCTTGCTGCTTCTACCAGCGATCGATTTCTCCTTTCAACAACACCGTTTTGTTGTGGGGTGCGAACTGCTGAAAATTGATGAGTGATTCCTTTGGAGTTGCAGAATTCATCAAAAACAGCATTCTTGAACTCAGTTTCATTATCTGAACGGATGTAACGAACTGGAAGTTGAAGATTTACTTGAGTATTAGTGATGAAATCTATCAACATCTGAGTTGTTTCATCTTTGGATGCAAGGAACTTGACCCAAGTATATCTTGAATAATCATCAACAATAACCAAGATGTATTTCTTCCCATTTCGGCTTTGTACTTTCATCGGCCCACAAAGATCCATGTGAAGCAAATGAAGAGGTGCTAATGAATTTGGAGATTTCTTCGGTTTATGAGAAGTTCTTTTGATCTTCCCAACAGCACAAGAAGGACAAACATGCTCACTTTCATACTTATAGTCAGGTAAGCCTTCAACAAGATGCTTATTGACCAAAGTATTGATAGTTTGGAAATTCAGATGAGAGAGCCTTCTATGCCATAACCAAGAATTCTTTGAAGTAGCCTTTGAAATGAGACAAATATTATCAGTTGGTTGGTTATCATCAAGATTGACGGTAAACAGGTTATCATCACGATCACCACAAAGAATATCAACTCCATCTAGAGTTTGGACTTTGCAAAGAGATTTTCGAAACAGAACTTGAAGATTGTTATCACAGAATTGTCCAACACTGAACAAGTTGTGACTTAATCCTTCAACATAGTGAACTTTCTTGATGATAATTCCATTTCGTTCAATGTCTCCATAACCTAAGATAGGAGCGAAATTGTTGTTTCCAAAGCGAACTGTTCCCATGAATCTTTCAACGAAATTCTTGAGCAAAGATTTATTTCCAGTCATGTGTTTCGAACACCCGGAATCGAGTATCCAAACACAGATGGTTATTTCCTGCAATCAATGAAATTTAACCGTTTTTAGGTACCCACTTGAGGACGGGTCCTTTATGGTTAGTTAAAACAGGCAGGAGATATAACTTAGGATTCGCATTCAAACATGTTGTTGAATCAACATAAGCATTGACAAGCACATTATCAACAAACACATTTGAATAAAAGGTACGAACATTCACATTAGAGTTAAAAGTAACATGTCTACAAGCATTCACATCAACCACACGAGAATTAAAATTGTTTACAAGCTCACAAGGCCTTGCCTTGGCACATTCAACATTATTATACAAAGATGAATTGTTTTGATTTACAGTAACACCTTTCCTCCCATTGACAGATTAACTAGATTAGAGTAATTTGACTAGATTTGACTAGATTGAGAGCTAGATTGAGAGCTAGATTGAGAGCTAGATTGAGAGCTAGATTGAGAGCTAGATTGAGAGCTAGATTGAGAGCTAGATTGAGAGCTAGATTGAGAGCTAGATTGAGAGCTAGATTGAGAGCTAGATTGAGAGCTAGATTGAGAGCTAGATTGAGAGCTAGATTGAGAGCTAGATTGAGAGCTAGATTGAGAGCTAGATTGAGAGCTAGATTGAGAGCTAGATTGAGAGCTAGATTGAGAGCTAGATTGAGAGCTAGATTGAGAGCTAGATTGAGAGCTAGATTGAGAGCTAGATTGAGAGCTAGATTGAGAGCTAGATTGAGAGCTAGATTGAGAGCTAGATTGAGAGCTAGATTGAGAGCTAGATTGAGAGCTAGATTGAGAGCTAGATTGAGAGCTAGATTGAGAGCTAGATTGAGAGCTAGATTGAGAGCTAGATTGAGAGCTAGATTGAGAGCTAGATTGAGAGCTAGATTGAGAGCTAGATTGAGAGCTAGATTGAGAGCTAGATTGAGAGCTAGATTGAGAGCTAGATTGAGAGCTAGATTGAGAGCTAGATTGAGAGCTAGATTGAGAGCTAGATTGAGAGCTAGATTGAGAGCTAGATTGAGAGCTAGATTGAGAGCTAGATTGAGAGCTAGATTGAGAGCTAGATTGAGAGCTAGATTGAGAGCTAGATTGAGAGCTAGATTGAGAGCTAGATTGAGAGCTAGATTGAGAGCTAGATTGAGAGCTAGATTGAGAGCTAGATTGAGAGCTAGATTGAGAGCTAGATTGAGAGCTAGATTGAGAGCTAGATTGAGAGCTAGATTGAGAGCTAGATTGAGAGCTAGATTGAGAGCTAGATTGAGAGCTAGATTGAGAGCTAGATTGAGAGCTAGATTGAGAGCTAGATTGAGAGCTAGATTGAGAGCTAGATTGAGAGCTAGATTGAGAGCTAGATTGAGAGCTAGATTGAGAGCTAGATTGAGAGCTAGATTGAGAGCTAGATTGAGAGCTAGATTGAGAGCTAGATTGAGAGCTAGATTGAGAGCTAGATTGAGAGCTAGATTGAGAGCTAGATTGAGAGCTAGATTGAGAGCTAGATTGAGAGCTAGATTGAGAGCTAGATTGAGAGCTAGATTGAGAGCTAGATTGAGAGCTAGATTGAGAGCTAGATTGAGAGCTAGATTGAGAGCTAGATTGAGAGCTAGATTGAGAGCTAGATTGAGAGCTAGATTGAGAGCTAGATTGAGAGCTAGATTGAGAGCTAGATTGAGAGCTAGATTGAGAGCTAGATTGAGAGCTAGATTGAGAGCTAGATTGAGAGCTAGATTGAGAGCTAGATTGAGAGCTAGATTGAGAGCTAGATTGAGAGCTAGATTGAGAGCTAGATTGAGAGCTAGATTGAGAGCTAGATTGAGAGCTAGATTGAGAGCTAGATTGAGAGCTAGATTGAGAGCTAGATTGAGAGCTAGATTGAGAGCTAGATTGAGAGCTAGATTGAGAGCTAGATTGAGAGCTAGATTGAGAGCTAGATTGAGAGCTAGATTGAGAGCTAGATTGAGAGCTAGATTGAGAGCTAGATTGAGAGCTAGATTGAGAGCTAGATTGAGAGCTAGATTGAGAGCTAGATTGAGAGCTAGATTGAGAGCTAGATTGAGAGCTAGATTGAGAGCTAGATTGAGAGCTAGATTGAGAGCTAGATTGAGAGCTAGATTGAGAGCTAGATTGAGAGCTAGATTGAGAGCTAGATTGAGAGCTAGATTGAGAGCTAGATTGAGAGCTAGATTGAGAGCTAGATTGAGAGCTAGATTGAGAGCTAGATTGAGAGCTAGATTGAGAGCTAGATTGAGAGCTAGATTGAGAGCTAGATTGAGAGCTAGATTGAGAGCTAGATTGAGAGCTAGATTGAGAGCTAGATTGAGAGCTAGATTGAGAGCTAGATTGAGAGCTAGATTGAGAGCTAGATTGAGAGCTAGATTGAGAGCTAGATTGAGAGCTAGATTGAGAGCTAGATTGAGAGCTAGATTGAGAGCTAGATTGAGAGCTAGATTGAGAGCTAGATTGAGAGCTAGATTGAGAGCTAGATTGAGAGCTAGATTGAGAGCTAGATTGAGAGCTAGATTGAGAGCTAGATTGAGAGCTAGATTGAGAGCTAGATTGAGAGCTAGATTGAGAGCTAGATTGAGAGCTAGATTGAGAGCTAGATTGAGAGCTAGATTGAGAGCTAGATTGAGAGCTAGATTGAGAGCTAGATTGAGAGCTAGATTGAGAGCTAGATTGAGAGCTAGATTGAGAGCTAGATTGAGAGCTAGATTGAGAGCTAGATTGAGAGCTAGATTGAGAGCTAGATTGAGAGCTAGATTGAGAGCTAGATTGAGAGCTAGATTGAGAGCTATATCTCTATATCTAGTTGAACCATTTGATGTATCTTTAGTTAGCGAAACTGAGCTAGACTTAGACACCTTAGGTAAAAGCTAGATTGAGAGCTAGATTGAGAAGCATTAGGATAGTCTTTCGGAAGTTTCACTTTGGTGTACTTTGTCGTGTGTGGGGTTTCAGCTTGTTCCTTTTTGACATGTTTCACTGGGGTAGCAACGAAGGTTTCTAACTTAATGGTCTTTGGTTCAGTCTTGACGAGTTTGGTCTTAACTCGTTTCTTTGAGTAATATGAAGTTGGAGCTTTGGACAATGGTTTTTGAGATTCCACTTTTGTTTCCACTTTGATTTTGGTAGATTCAATCTTTTTCTCAGTTTCTGAATTAAAAACATATTCTCCCTCCATGAATTTATCAAAATCATTCTTTGTGAAATCTTTGGAAAATGAAAATTTCAATGGAGATTGATTAGTTTCAGATTCATTTGAAAGTTTTGAATAATCAGGAATCTTGGTGTCCAACTTCACATCATGGGTATTCTCAGAAATTAGGTCAACTTGAACTGACACATCTTTGGTCTCACAAGAAAATTGAGTAGACGTATCAACACCTATACTAGCACTAGGCTTAGGGTGAACAACTAACTCATCAACAGTGTTGCATGTGAAAAACCTATAGAAGTACCATATCAAAACTAAACTATGTGCAAGTTCTTCATCAGAAAAATCAGATTGCACACAATCATCAGCTATAAAAGTAGCAGTATTTTGACAAGTACATTCAAGAGATCAGTCAAGGTCTGGGTAGAGGTATTGGTGGATGAATCACAAGTAGTTTGGGTAGAATTTTCTACTGAGGCTTTTTGGTCAGTTTGAGTAGAAACATTCTCACAAACTTTCTTAGTATCAACAGCAATACATTTATCCTCTGAGTTCGGACTTTGAGACTTGAGGTGATTAATAACTTTTTGTTGAGATTCCACCTTTTGTTGTAAACCCTCTATTTGTTTTTCCAAAAATGTGGTTGGAAAGTACATTTTAGTTGGTTTGGGTGGATTACCGACAGATTCTTGGTTTTGAAAATTTGATTCAATTTCTTCCAATTTGAAAATTGAAGATTCTTTTGTTTTGTATGAATCATTTATTGCATCATAATTAACCAAAAATTCCTGTTTTGGTGTTCTCTCAACGTCATCAGTCTCAAATTCATCATTCAATGGACGAATAAATTGTTGTATCATACCAAGTCGTAGAAATTTTTCATCATACAAGGGTTCAATTTCCTCTTTGGCTTTTTGCAATGGTGTGATATTCTCAAATCCCAACCCGAGAAGAAGTTCTGTTTTGTCAATTTTTGACTTGTTGAAATAGGCAGTGAAATTCAAGAAAGGATTTTGTTCAACTTTATATAGCTTTTCTTGATAGAAAAGTATATTCTTTTTAAATTCCTCAACTTGTTTTTCAAGATTCTCAATCTCAATGCCTTTTAGAAAATAATTATGATTTAAATCAGAAATCTTCCTTTCGAGTTCAACATTGTTTGGTTTAGCTTCTTGAAGCTTTTTATTGAGAATATCAACATCCATTTGTCTTGCATTTGCCCGAAGCCATTCATTGGTCTTTTGAATTTCAAGATCTTGATTGGTCTTTTCAAGATCTTGAATGGTCTTTTCTAGATTTTGACATTTTTGTAATAACTTAAAATCAGGAGAGACATTCAACTCACATTCTTTAACCAACATCTTTTCTTTGTAAGCTTGAAAATCTTGTTTAATAGCATCATATTCAAAAAGTAATTTTGAATGTTCTTCAAGAAGTTTTGTAAATTCACTTTTAGAAAATGAAATGCTATTTGTCAACTTTTTATTTTTGTTGGCTAAAGAATTGATATGAGTTGTTAAATTAGATAAAGCTAATCTACAAGACTCTTTGTCTTTAACCAAAGAAAAAGTAGAGTCGAGATTTACCTCATCATCTGGGTATTCATCATCAGTGCTTTCTGCTTCAAGGACTTTGTTTTTGGCCAATCTTGCCATATAGCAAACATTAGCGGAGAGATCTTGATCTTCATCATCAGTGCTTTCTGCTTCAAGGACTTTGTTTTTGGCCAATCTTGCCATATAGCAAACATTAGCGGAGAGATCTTGATCTTCATCATCAGTGAGCAACAGCCATTTGTCATCTTCAGCAAGCAATGCATGTCCTGCTTCAACTTGTTTGGCTAACAGCATCTTCTGCTTGTAGTACTCATAGTCCCGCTTTCGAGGTTGTTTGCAGTCAACGGCAAAATGTCCAGGAATACCACAATTGTAGCACTTTTTGTCTGATGCCTTACCCTTCTCAACAGTTGGTTTCTCATAGGCTTCCTTCTTTTCACCATACCTTGATCCATTAGCTTCACCTTGCTCATTGCTCCTTGGATGATAGTGTTCCTTCTTGGGAAATGCACTTGTAGAAGAAGTGCGGAGATTGTTGTTTGTTGGCCTCGCTTTGTAAAATTTCCTCTTGAAATGCTTTGTTACCGCGGCAAGAGCTTGATATAGTTCATCTGAAACACCATCTCTTGTAGCCATCAGATCATCTCCCTCCTCATCAGACGAAGAAACAACCACCATTTGCCTCTTAAGAGCTTCAGAAATCTTCTTCTCAACTATCAATGCCAAAGGATCAGAAGATACAACTTCTGGCATTTTGTTTGATGAAGCTTTGCTTAGTACTTGGTTTTCATTGAGTTTGAAGGATTCATAAAGAGTATGAATGGTGAACTTGGTCAGATTTTGATGTTGCTTGATCTGTGTTCCAAAATCTTCCCATTCTGGACCAAGAGCTTTGATGAATTTGATGTTTAGCTCAATCTCAGTTTTCTTGACATTGTTCTTCCTTAGCTCATTTATGACATTGCAGAATCTGTAGTAGACAGCTTCAAGAGATTCATTATGCAATTTGGAGAAGTTGTCAAACTCAGTCAGAATATTTGTCAATCTTATGGTCGAAGTCACGTCAGCTCCCTCCATCTGTCTAGCCACCTCATCCCATATCTCCTTGGCTGTATCATAAGAATCAACAGAGCCATAGATTTCATCCGGTAGGGCTTTGTATAGGCATGACCTAGCTCTGTTATCTGCAGCTGTTCGATCCTTTTGTTCAGCATTCAACAGATCAGGAGTCAGAATAATTGCATCAGTAGTGGGATGGCGATGAACGGCAAGTCCATTAAGGATGGAATCTTTCATCATGTGACCATTTGTCTGACTTTCCACATAGTCCATAAATCGTTTCTTCCATAGTCCGTAAGAACCACGGTAGAGAACTGGAGGTCTTGTATCTGAACCCAATGCCAATGCTTCACGAGAAGCCATTAGAGATTGATTTGATTTGAAAAATTGAATTGAATTTATAATGGCAAATGAAACGATCTTGGTAAGATCAGGAAATGAAACGATCTTGAATTAATCAGGAAATGAAACGATCTTGAATTAATCAGGAAATGAAACGATCTTGATAATCAGGAAATGAAACGATCTTGAATTAATCAGGAAATGAAACGATCTTGAATTAATCAGGAAATGAAACGATCTTGAATAATCAGGAAATGAAACGATCTTGAATTAATCAGGAAATGAAACGATCTTGAATTAATCAGGAAATGAAACGATCTTGAATAATCAGGAAATGAAACGATCTTGAATTAATCAGGAAATGAAACGATCTTGAATTAATCAGGAAATGAAACGATCTTGAATTAATCAGGAAATGAAACGATCTTGAATTAATCAGGAAATGAAACGATCTTGAATTAATCAGGAAATGAAACGATCTTGAATTAATCAGGAAATGAAACGATCTTGAATTAATCAGGAAATGAAACGATCTTGAATTAATCAGGAAATGAAACGATCTTGAATTAATCAGGAAATGAAACGATCTTGAATTAATCAGGAAATGAAACGATCTTGAATTAATCAGGAAATGAAACGATCTTGAATTAATCAGGAAATGAAACGATCTTGAATAACAGGAAATGAAACGATCTTGAATAATCAGGAAATGAAACGATCTTGAATTAATCAGGAAATGAAACGATCTTGAATTAATCAGGAAATGAAACGATCTTGAATAATCAGGAAATGAAACGATCTTGAATTAATCAGGAAATGAAACGATCTTGAATTAATCAGGAAATGAAACGATCTTGAATAATCAGGAAATGAAACGATCTTGAATTAATCAGGAAATGAAACGATCTTGAATTAATCAGGAAATGAAACGATCTTGAATTAATCAGGAAATGAAACGATCTTGAATTAATCAGGAAATGAAACGATCTTGAATTAATCAGGAAATGAAACGATCTTGAATTAATCAGGAAATGAAACGATCTTGGTAAGATCAGGAAATGAAACGATCTTGAATTAATCAGGAAATGAAACGATCTTGAATTAATCAGGAAATGAAACGATCTTGTGAAGATCGTCTTGGTCATCTTCTTCATCTCAACAGTTTTCCAGAAAAACTCCATTAACAACTTCTTAAAACTTCAATATCTTTTGAATTACTAGGAGTTAGATCACGAAATAACTGGCAAACTGTTTGAATTCATGTCCGCAATCAAATTATGAACAAACTTCAACACAAAACACAACAGCTTCAAATCCCTCAAAATTCGCGCCAAAACTCAAAATTCAATCTCGAGATTTAGATTGAATTGGAACTTGAAACTTGACAGGATTATGTTTTCAACAACTACAAAACTATTGATGAACAAATAATTGTGATTTTATGTGATTTGATGTATGAATTTTGATGAACCAGTAGGTGAAAAATTATGAACAGAATTTGAAATTAAATTTGATTTTGATGAATTTGTGATTGAATTCAGGTATGGATCGTCATCAGATTGATGTTTCTCTCTGATACCACTTGTTATAACACGATTTTAACTACTGAATTCGATTCATCAATGGTGGATTTGGTGAGTGTGTGTTCTTGGTGTTTGTGTGTGTTTTGAGAGAGAATTGTGTGACTGTGTGTAAATCTGGAATTAAAGTTATGAAGTATGTGAAAATTATGTCTCTATATATATCTCTAAGGTATGAGAGGGCTATTTATAGTCTAACTATTCAATTATGCTAATTGTCACAATTAGCCCCTCAACCTTAGTGATCATTTATCTATGACTTAACAACAAGAAATTCTTCTATTCTAGATTACAATTTATCACTATTTTTGGATTTCTAACATGACCGTGACATAAAAAATCTCAATTAATCTTGATTCAATACATGTAAATGTGAACTTTAGTTAGATTGAAGGTGTAATAACATCACTTAATCCAATTTTAAGTCCAATTTTAGCTTAAATCATCAGAAATTAAAGATTCAATACTCAGTTCGTCCAAATTACTGTTCACGCGAAGGGAAATTCAAAATTTGGGCATTATTACAGTTTAAATTCAATGAATTTCAAAGTCAAAACATCAATAAACTATCCAAGATTAGGATTATACCAACAATTCTGGATAATTAACACAAAAAGATAATGAAAAGATCGATTAAGGGGTCGGATGAACAGTGCGCGCGAAGAGGGAAGTTCGTGTGGTGAAATTATAGGGTTAATTTTCGAATAATTGTAATTAAGAAAACCTTATTTATATTAAGTTCGTGGGTTGTATGGGCTGGGCCGAAGACACACTTCGTGGGCTTTATGCTGACGTCAGCGCGAGCCCTGATGACGTCAGCATGCACGAGCTTAAATATTAAACACGAACGAGCTGCACACTTCAAATTTCGTCAATTTTTCCAGAAAATTCAACAAGGAAAAATTACAAAATTTCCAGAAAACATAAACCTGTAGATACTCGTTACCTGAAACTTGTATCTGCTCGAATATGTAATCTAACCACAAATCATCCATACTAACATGTCATCAAAATAATGTATAAATTTAATCTTACATTATAATCTTGACATAAAATCGATCATTTCTCATTGAAGTTTAACTTTAACAAAAGCAAACTTACATTGAAATACATTCAATGTATAATGCTTACAAATTCATCAAATTATCATACCAACAACCTATCACATTTAAGTCTTAGGTTGTGATTTTGATAATACAAATCTAAAATGATTTACATGAATACCAATGTTTCACGTAAATGTGTTTTCCCAGAAATTATATTACATGATGCATTCCGCACTTTAGTAATCAAAGAGATCACGATTTAATCGGTCCAAACCGCACTTTCATAATGGAAATGAAATTTGATATCTGTAACCTGCACACTTAACAAACTTCATCAATGCATCAAAAACAACAATATAGTATAAGCATGCAAAAACAATCAGAATCTTAACCTAGCAATCAAAAGAAGATCTAAGTCAAGTCACATCTTTGTCAAGCATACTTATCATCCAAAAACAATTGAAATCTCAAAAATATACTGAAATTTATTCAAAAATATTTTGACTTTTCAATATTCAAAAACAAAAGCATTTTCTAATCATTAAACAACTTATGTTTATATTAGAAAATCTATCTTGTAAACATATACACTGTAAGCAACAAGACTCATATAATCCACTAAGGATCATATAACTTCTTATGGAATCGTCAAATGCTTATTAAATCTCTCGTGCAATAAGAACTAGTTTGACACTACAAACTGACACAAAAATAAAACATTAGTACAAAAATAAAATAAAAAAAAAAAATAAAAAATAAAAATAAAAAATAAATTAAACCCTTTATATCTAAACTACATTATTTCATATACAAGAAATTCTAAGTTTCTGCTGATTAGATCAGATTAGCAATTACATAAGTCTGCGGGTGAGAAATAATTCTCTTATTATTAATTATGAACAATGATTCAACCACGATTACCGGTATGTTTGTCCTCTTAAACACTCGGTACTTCCAGTTTCCTTTGGGTTATGGCACTTTCGTATTACTTGAGCCAAGGACAGTCACCATGTAACCTAGTAAGTTACTCATGCCATAATTATAGTTTGCGAACTTATGTGACCCACATTCAGATACACTCTCACAATCGACACAAGCACTAAAATTAAGACATTTGGTGAGTAAGGTGAGAAAGTCTTTAAGAATCAAGTCAGCGGTGACAGGTCGGTGATTCATCACGCGCAAAGTGACTTAACTTGACTCACGTATGGAAATATACTCAACATTGCATAATGCCAAGTACTTGCATATTTGTGACATAATTTTTAAGCACTTATGAAAACCCGTGACTTTCGATGAGACCCGTGTAGCGAACTTTCTGACAACCTATCCCAAGTTGGAAGCTTTAGGTAGGCTAGGTATACAAAGACACCCCAAGGACTTACTTGTTCGAATCTCAAAGGACACATTAGCTTCATATTTTCAACAGATTTATAGTTTCATTAGATATTTGCATATCTTGTCACAAATATACATCCGAAAAAGCAATACATACATATATATATACCCGATACCTTCTTTTTAAAGACCAAATATACATAATTACAATGCAAGATCTTTCATAAGATTTAAAGGACTTGTCTCTTTTAAGAACAAGCATTCTCAGCCATATATCTGAATACGTTTCCCATAAGAACATTGTATAAATTTAAGTTCAGATTGAAGAAAACCTTGGTACTTTGTGTCTACCGATACATCCTAAATTGTAATCACTGAACTAAGCAGTTATATTACGATTAAGCAGGCTTAAAAGCTAAAGTATCCTCACTTCTAATCATCTGAATGCATCAACTTAAATCTCTATCTTATTTATTTATTTTGTTTTTCTCATTTTTCAGCTTTTTATATTTTCATGACACTAAGTATATACAAACTTAAACTAGACACTCTTTTTGTATTTTTTATGACTCTAGCTATTTACATACTTAACTAAGACACAATATAAAATATACAAAAAAATAGTTCTTTGAGAGATCTAATATGAATCAGCATTCTTCGTACCATTGAGAAGAATCAGCTTTTCAAAGCGAGTCTTATCAAATGCTTTAGTATACAAATCAGCTAGATTATCATCAGTTATAACCTTTTCCAAATGAATTAATTTCTTTTGGGCACAGTCACGTAAGAAATGATGTCTAATATCAATATGCTTGGTGACTTTATGCATGACAGGGTTATTAGTAATGTCTATAGCTGACTTATTGTCTATTCTAATAGGAGTATCAAGAAAATCCATACCGTAGTCACGTAGTTTT